>JANAVB010037220.1:4429391-4897922 GCA_029216955.1 Iris pallida | reverse complement strand
GCCAAATGCAGTTAAGCCCAGGCCATAAACTCCATACCGAGCTATAACATCCCACGTCCAGTAGTCGAACCCGAACACCCCCGCCTGTTATAAAAAAACCGTTCGTATATATATAAGTATAAGAGGAGACGATTTCTCCAAACCCTAACAAACCCGACGCAAGCCCCAGACTACTTGGCGACCCTCCAGACCTCGAGGGGGCCTTAGGCGCGCCGCTCGCCGCCACCACGGCGACCGCCGCCTGCCGGAGATCGCGCGCACGCGCGGAGCTCGAGCAGGGAACAGCAGAACCCCCCCAAGGTACCAACTTCGCGATGTTAATTCTTCGCGCATACTCGATATTTGCAATTCCGTAAAATGTATGAAAAGCCAAACATAACCCCTAGGAACCCTGTAGTTGGTTGGTTCGAAATCAATCCAGATTCGAAAAGATCGGGGTCGAAATCGACAAAAAAATCTGTCCCAAAACAGGACCGAAGGCAGTCCAATCACCCACCTTCAACGATCGATTCTGATCGATCCAGTCCCATATTGGAAAAAACCATTTAAAGAGACTTTTAGACAACATGTAGGGCTTCACCACCCATTTTGCGGAATTTGAAATCATCGACTGAGCGTCGAGAAATCGAATCCCAAAGTTTCCAAAAAATCTGTTTTCAAAACTTGAAAATTGTTCCACACGACGTGCGTCACGCCAATCGGGAAGACGTGGTCGCGAACCGAAAGCATCGAAAGCTGCGTAACGGTTTCGTGGTCGTGTGGGCGTTGACGGAATTCGAATTGGTCGCGTGTGCGCGACGAATTTGATGCATATCCGTCGAAAATCCCCGTATCGTGCACTTTGCAAATTCCTCAATACTTTGTGCACGTTCGTCAGATTGAGACGAAACTTATGCCAACAGAACCGTATCATTTTTTTGGTCCTGCATGCCAAGTTTGGTCAATTCTGAGACAGTCGAATCGAACGTCGTTTGCGGACCCCACGGTCCCCACTCAACGGGCGATTTTGTGCACGGCCCGCCGGAATCCAACTTTGGACATACGGTTGGGTTCGTATCAAAACTGGATCCGTAGACAGTAGTTTGACGACTTTAGAGACCGTTGACTCTGGTACGCTTTTCGGTACAAAGCGGGTCCAACGGTGGATATCGTTTTCGTCCAAAATTACCGTTTTGCCCCTGTGTCCAGAATTGGACTTAAGGACAGGCAATTCTAGCTGATTTAACCCTTCTGGACATGTTGGTGACATTTGTTTTATCATCCGATAATGTTTATAGATATTTTCTCTAGGTGTCACCATTAGTTAGTCAATTCCTATTTTTTCGTAATTCGGAATTGGTACAACCTCATAGTTTAAATACTTAGAGACTAGAATTGATCCCCCTTGACCAGGTTGACTATATTAACCAAAAATTAACTATAGGTCAACCATTGGCTTAGTTTGACTCGGATTGAACTAGAACTTGACTAGTTGACTTAGTTTGACTCTAATTAACTTTAGTTGACCTAGTGGACTGGTTGTTTAGACTTGAACCTAGAAGGACCTAGAACTACCTAGAATGTATTGTAGGTTACTTTTATTTCATGTTAGACTCTTTTGTGACTTGTGATTGCTCTAAATAGGACACTGTGACTCCAGTTGGACATCTACATTTATCAGCGGCTTGGATTACCAGGCGAGTACATTCTCTGATCTTTTCATGCTTCTTTGGATATGTACTCTTGTTATAGACTAGTATACTTGATGCTGACACGACGTTCACACGGATCGGTACCCTATGGATCTTTTCATGCGATGTTATCCCCTCGGATACATCGAGTATGTCATGTTTCATGTACTTTACCATGTTCATCATGTACTCCATGTATTCACTTTTATCCATGTGCACTCATGTGTTATTCATGTATATTCATGACCATATGAGCCCCATGTATACAGTAGTTGTTATCCATGTGCAATAACATAACATGCTTCGATCCTTGTGTATTGGTTGGGGGCAGGGAGAGTGTAGTTGATTATGTGATCATTATCCCCAGTAGTTATCCATGTGCATTCCATAGTTTTATCCATGTGCAACCCAAGCTGTTTACATAACCAATTCATGCTCTGTTTCACGTAGAAGGTTATATTCTTTATTTATCATATTTATATCTCAGTTATATCTTCTCTCCTGTTGATTTCTCTTTACAGCGTTTCATGTATAGTATTCTATAGCTTGCTTTATATGTCCATTCCTGTTATTAACTGTTATGAGAGATATGTGCTCGTTCCTGTCCTGATTGGACTGTTGATAAAATTTTACAGGTACTTGGAGTTCACAGTTAGCCTAGAGGACACTGGTAGAGCTTGGAGTATTTACCTAGAGTTTGTTCATTTCCTTTATTGTTTGTCTTAGAGTTGTATTTAAAATATTGTGTTTGTTTAATGGAACCGTTTTACTATCACTCTTGATTCTCTCTCTTATGGATTATCTTATCTATTTCATTGTGCTGTTATCTATCTTTAGAGTTGTGATTGAGATAATATCCTTATGAGTTTGTCCTCCGTCTTGAGAGTATAGCATATTGTTTTAGATGTGATTGTGACCTAGAACAGCGTTCTACCACCGACACTGCGGCGTAGGCTGGACGTACCCACGTCTTGTGCCCTAACGCTAGGGTGCGGGTCGTGACACATTTGAAAAAAGAAACAAAATGTTTCAACACTAGGTATTGAACCCATGACCTTTTACATATTATGTATAAGTGAAAACCAACTACAATATGTAAGTTACCTTGTTATTTTGTGTTCATAATATATATAACAAATGACCTCTAGCCTAGTGGTTAAGAGAGATACATGCGGTCCGAGTGGTCAGGAGATCGATTCCTGGTGGGAGCGTTCGTTACAATTACATTCTTTCATATATATATATATATATATATATATATATATATATATATATATATATATATATATATATATATATATATATATATATATATGACCTCTAGTCTAGTGGTTAAGAGAGATGCATGTAGCCCTCGTGGGTGGAGTTCGAATTCCAGTGGAAACGATTCCAGAAACTAATTACTATATATATATATATATACTAGTAGATAACTTGTGCCATAATGGCACGGACACGAACCCGGCCTTTTCGACGTAGGCGTGCAGGCACCGGTCCAGCACCAGGGACTCGAGCCCGGCGGAGGCGGACACGGCAAAGACCACGGTGGCGGCATTCGAGGCGGCGTGGGGCCTCATGGAGGCGAAGACGCGCATGGCCGTCGTGGGGCGTCCAACGGCGGCGAGGCCCGAGACGACGGCGGTCCAGGAGACGACATCCCTATGCGGCATTCCGTCGAACACCCACAGGGCGTGGTCGGCGGAGCCGCATCGGGAGTAGGCGGTGAGCAGGACGGTCTGCACGAAAGGGTCAGGCCGGAATCCGAGGAGGAGAGCATGTGCGTGGAGCGACCTGGTGGTGACGGTGGCGGGTGGTGGTGTTGTGCAAAGAAGAGAAGGTATGGGAGTCGGGAGGGACGCAGCGGCGGAGCATTTGGGAGTAGATGGAGAGTGGGTCGGCGGAGATGGTGATGGCGGTGTTGAAGGAGAAGGGGTTGGGGTTGGTCATGGAGGATAAGAGGGAGGCGGCGAAGGAAGGGTCGGCGTCGGCAGTGCGGTGGAGGAGGCTGCTTGCGACGAAGGGGTTGCGGAAGAGGCCGGCGACGACGGCGTGGGCGAGGATGGAGCGAAGGCGACGGAGGGAGGGGCGGTGCAAGAGGAGCTGGAGGCGGGGGTGCCGTTGGAACAACCGGTTGCTCCGTACCCAACATGGGACCTCCTACTCTCTTATAGAGTGATGGGCAATTTTGTCCTTTCATCATCGTTGAACCAAACACATGGGTCAGACTAAAAAACCACTGTGCTTTATATTATAGATTTTTTTTGAGGTTCTTTTACTTCGTGGGTTCTGGACGTGGGCCAAAGCCAGCCCTGACCATCTCCCCTGCTAACCTACAACAAAAAATTTATACCATCAGAAGGATCGGAGAGGAGGAGGAAAACTTATAGCCTCGCAAGGCGGAGGGACATTGTGGGTGCACTGGGCTGTAGCCCAGTGCAAAAAAAAAGTTATTTTTAAAGTAAATATTGGTCTGCTGACTTAGCCGAGTGCAAAAAAGGCACAGAAAAGGAAAGAGCCAACTTTCCCCCCAAGTTCTCGTAACTTGTTCCACCAAATTTTTTCCAAGCATCCCAACTCTCCGAGCGCAGAGGCCGAGCGGTTGCTCCCCCCTTCTCCCGGCCCTCTCCAGTTCGACCGACGACGACTGTTCCTCCCGTCCCACCGGCCCTCACTGTCCGAAAGAATATTTTTGCTGCTGACTTTGTCACCCCCACTATCCTGGATAGGGCTAATATAGTCATTTACATTATTTTATTATGTTATTATTATTTAAATTAATATTGTTAGTGTTTTTATATTATTAGTTAAATAGGTATTTTGTTGATATATTATATATATATATATATATATATATATATATATATATATATATATATATATATATATATATATATCTATATATAAAGAATATATATATATATATATATATATTATATATATATATATATTATATATATATATATATATATATATATAATATATATATATATATATATTCTTTATATATATATATATATATATATATATAAAATATATATATATATATATATATATATATATATATATATCTTTATAATATATATATATATATATATCCCTTCAGGTACGGTACAAAACTTACGGGAAACATACGGGAGGAAAGAAAAAGGAAGGTCACGGGCTGAAAAGATGCGGAAGGGAAAAAAAAGGGAAGGTCAACTTTGTAAGGTGCTGCCACATTAAATGGAAGGAGCTGCCTCATTAAATGGCAAGTCTTTCCAAAAGTATTATTCCTTTTCCCCTTCCTTCATATCTTTTTCTCTTGGGGAAGAAGCCCTTCCATTGGAGATGAAGCACTCCCTCCTTTGTCAGCCTCTTTTCCCTTTGGAGATGAAGCTTCAATCTTTTTCCCCTTCGTAGAGACAAGCACCACGGGAGAAGAGGCGGGCTACGATGCACTGGCAGGCGAGGATGGCGTCGCGGAGGGTGGTGTCCTCCTTGGCGTTGCGGAGGGTGGTGTCCTCCTTGGCGACGAAGGGTGGAGGACTCGGCGGAGACCTGGACATCGAAACTCTCGGCAGAAGTCGGCGTCCGGGAAGTGCGCCCGGGAAGTGTGGGTAGCTGAAAAAGGAAGTGCGTCCGGGAAGTGCGTCCTCCTTGTTAGATGTGTTACTCATTTTTTCATGAGAATTTTTCTTAGATATTTCTACTGATTTCTCTCCTTCTTTCAAGCCAAACTAGCTGGTCTTCCGCGAGCACGTTGCTGGTCTTCCGTGAGGAGAATCTTCCTCATAGTAAAAACAGAGCTTCGTGGTCAATTCTGAAGCGATATCCATTTCTAATTTGGAAGAATTAGTGGATCTCTCTTTCCTGGAGGAAGAAGAAAAGAAGGTGTATATCGATAGAAAGAAGAGGAAGAAGAAGGGAGGGGTTGTCCTCCTTGCAGACGGCAGGCAGAAATTATTTATTTGATAGTTGTACTAACAGCATGAGACACATATATCAATTCCCTTCTGAAGCAGGTGCATTGAATGAAAAAGTATCGATCAAAAGCAACCGTATTGGCCTGAAATTGTTCAATCAAGTCAATAATCTACAGCTGACAAAGACTTGATTTTTCTGAATTAATTCCTATGAAGAACATGATCAACCATCTCCGTCAACCAAACAAACTAGTAACTATATATGCAATATGTCAATAGAACAGTGTGTGCTAGCTCGCTAACTGTAGCCAAACATGACTAGTTCCTCTTCCTCCAGAAGAGTTCAGCTCAACATGGCCAAGGATTCACATCAGATGAAAAGGAAACCAAGCAACAAGAAGAGCAGCACCTCCCGCTGTCAGCCTCCGGTGATCGTCCACGTTCACCCGCCGCACGTCATCCACGCCAGGCCCCAGGAATTCATGGGCCTGGTGCAGCAGCTTACGGGCAATAGCCCGTCGGCGAGTTCATATGCAGTGCTGTCATTTATTTATTGCAAGGTCCTTTGCTACTATACCAGTAAACAAAGGAAGAGAAGCGAATAGAAGTCTGCAGTACTGTTATGTGGTTTGGAATTGCAGACAAATAAAAATATCAAAAAGAATAATCCACAATTTAGTTCAAACATCCACAGAGCCTCGACCTAAGGTTCCAGATGGTATCACTAAGAATTCCAATACGAATATGATTTCCACAATAGAGTGAAACCAAAGAAAAACAATTGTGTAAGAAATTGTAACATTGGCAGATAACTACACACTGGGCCCAACACCTATATTAGGAACTAAACCACAACATAAACATGGTTCGTCAAAAAGGGACGACCCTATTTCACAGGAACAAAATCCTCAAAAAGATTTTCTAACATGGTGCAAACTGATTATGAAGTAGCTTTTGGTGCTGCAGCTTCAACCTTTGTTGCCTCCTCAATTTTGCTAAGCTTAATACCCTTGCCTTTGGGAAGAGACCCCCATCGTTTCTTGCCCTTGCAAATCGTGAAGACATTCCTGAGCCGGGTAGCAAACTCATGACCGGTGGCATCTTGGACGTGGACCATCTCAAAAGTTCCCTTGTGCTTTACTCTTGTTGGATTAACTTGTACTGGTATTGGGTACTTTATAAACAAATATAAAAGGATTAACTTGTACTGGACCACCTAACCTTGTCCAAGGAATCATCATCTGCAAAAGGTCGGAAAAATACAAAAGGATTAACTTGTACTGGTATTGGGCACTTTGTAAACAAATATAAACATAAGCAATGAGTATCAAAGAAATAAGATCACACATCTGAACAGAGATTACATACATCAATATCTCAACATACTGTTACTAATTAACATGAAAGAATGAGCTATGTTGCGGGCAAGACTACTACAAAGATTGTAAATTTCTGTTTGTTATTTTTCAAAATTTCAAGTTCTAATATAACCAAATACCATTTTGTGTTGCTGCATTCGTCATGTACCTTGTCCTACTGCATCCACCACATATGCAGGAGCTAAAAATGGTATGAAAATAACTCATTATGAGTCTGTGACACAAACAGTGGCCCCATGGTAGTATGTGGTTCAGTAGGAGGGCCTACTAGTGAAATATGTGATACAAATTAAGGAAAAAAGTCCTAGTCAAAACAAAAGTGCATATCAACTTTGTAGCATGCAACCCTTTTTGCTCGACAGCATATCAACTTGATAAACCTAGAAAAAATTCAAGAAATAATATTAGACAACACTCAAATACAATCATCATTGAAATAAAATTAGATAAAATGCAAATCAATAGTGATTTTGTACCATCTATAGAATATTCCATGTCTTCCAAGCTTTTCTCTGTTACGGTGGCTTGGGAAGATCTAAACAAAATGTAAATAAAATTCAGTTAAAATAATTATTTGGGATTGGAATTTAAAAAAAAAATATATACTAAAAGTACGTACCGATTTTTTATATTCGGACAATTTCTCTTGTCATGGTTTTGTCTATACAATCCACAGCCATTACATTTTCGATCTTTGATGGTTTTTGCCTTCTTTAATGCATTCTCTTTCCCCCCTTGAGCCTTTTTCCGCATCCTTTAGCACGTACTTGGATTGGTTCTTTATAAGTAGGTTCAACATTACAACTCATCCGTCCCGACATTGCAACACCTCCAACCGTTGGCTCTGCAGTCTCATCACCAACTACAACACCACTAATAATCTCATTGATTCTATCCTTTGCACCATCCAAAGCATTGGAATATGCTTTCATTGTTTCTTGATTTGTAAGGGCTATATCAACCAAATTCAAGGCTTATTGAATCAAACGACTCCGGTTCAAAAAATAGGATTTGTCATCACTTATTTCCATGCCACCCTCGAGAATAACGTTCCCGTATTTTGTCATTTTTGTCCACCTCTTTAAAATATATTGGCTTGGCAATGATTCAAAATCATGAAATTTTTACAAATATGACAACACATGTCGACATGGGATCCCCGAACTCTCAAACATTTTGCATGTACATGTTGCGAAATCCAATTCCTTATCATATACAATTTCACGGGATTTATGGTCATCAAAATTTTTCCTTTTGATTTTATAAACAATTTTAATGCCCTCATCATTGATAACCTCAAATTTGTAATTTGAACAAACATACATCTCCTCTTGAAATTTATGAAACATTTCATTCGTGTAGATGTCAACCATTTGGACCACCACATCATTTTGTAATTTCAACTTAGGTCTTTCCACTATGTCTTTGTGATCCGATACCTTCTCATCGTGACGTAGACGCTCAAGGCCCCTACCAAATTGAATCATAAAATCAACTAATGAATTTTTCTTTTGGACATATCCTTTAAAGAATGAATGAGCACTTTCTGCTCGTTGGCTACTAGACATGTTGGCCGAAAATATATGGTTCATATAACAAGGAACCCATTTCTCACGTATATTAAACATACTTTCTAGCCACACATTAGAACTCAAGTCACTTTTTCAACAAGCTCTCTCCACTTCATTTCAAATTCTTTCTTTACCTCTGTTTTCCAAATGCAATTTGAAAACTCTTTATAATATGCACCGTACTTAACAGCGTCAATCTTCTCAGAGAATTTTTTCAAAATATGCCAACTACAATACCTGTGAAAGGTATTGGGAAGAGTCTCTGCTATTGATTTTGTCATTGCCGGATCTTGATCGGTGATAATCATTGTAGGGGCGTCACCCGGCATAGCCTCGAGAAATTGATTAAATAACCAATTAAAAGAATCAACCGTCTCATCTCCTAAAAATGCACTACCAAATATAATAGTTTCATTATGGTTATTTACACCCATAAGTGGTGCAAAAATTAAACCATACCGATTAGTATTATAAGTTGTATCAAAAACCACAACGTCGCCATAAAACTTGTAAGCTCGCCGGGAAGTCGCATCGGCCCAAAAACAATGAGTTATCTTGTGCTCCTCATCAAATTTAATCTCAAAGGTGAACGAAGGATTTTTAACTTTTTCGAGTTTCAAATACTCGTGAAACATGTCTCCTTCATGACCCTCTCTCGCTTTTCTCATATTCCTTTCATGATTGTACAAATCCTGTTGTGTACAACCAATATTTTCAAACCCACCCGCTTGTAAACCAAGTAAATTATACTGCTGATATGTTGGAATATTTACTGTCCCAAGTTGTTGTGTCAAACACTTTTGGGCATTTGTAATTTGACGGTGAGATCTCATTAAATGTGTCTTACTTGGGGTTGACAATAGATGATTATGCCCCTCGTCAAATACATGGACGACATACTTGTCGGTGGGTGACCTAACAACAATAAGTCTAGCACCACAACCCTCTCTCACGACTCCTTGACGACGAATTGCATCGGGGTCAGCTATTGTCTTTCCATTTCCTTCTTTAAAACACACATACTCCTTCCGCAAAATCAAATCACTCCCTCTCTTTTTTTTGGTACTCCATTTACGCACACTAAACCCACATTGCTTGGCATATGTGTTATAAAATTTGTAGACTTCATCTAATGTTTCAAATTCTTTACCAAATTTAGGTTTCACCTCCTCCGGAACTTGCGGATAGTGTACAATGTTATCTGATTTATTGTTTGGACCAAACTGAGAATTTTCACTTTCACTATCCACTTGTATTTCTAAATTGTGTCTACATTCTAAATCAATATTCACTTTATTATCCCCACTAATCCCTGCACCAAAGTCAAGACTCTCCATTTCTCCCTGGAAATAATATACACATAATAAGTACACTTTAAAAACAACATGAATACAAGAAAAAATTATCAATAAACTTAGAATGGATTATACAAAATCCAGGAGATGAATGATTTCATATTTTTTTCATAATAATTTTTTCTAAATAAATATTATGGACCAAGTTTCACACATAAATGATTTCAATAAAATATTCTATTTGTTCACATGAATACTGCATTCTAATAACAATATGTTGTAGTCTAAGAAATTACGTCTAGAACAAAAAAATAATGTTAAAAAATAACATTGTCTAACAAAAAATATTGTTAAACAAATAACAATGTCTGCAATCTAATTTTATGTAATTTGGTAGAAATTTTAAAATGAATTTCTTCTAACCTTTGAGTTCCAGCAGCAACTTAGAATTCGTTCCAAACCCCTTATACGTGTGCGCGCAAGAGTGATTGATTCAAACAATAGAGGGAGTTGATAGTTTTGCTGGTTTGCGAAGAGAGATTTTGAGAGAGAGAGGAGAGAGGAGAGAGAGAGAGATTTGGAAGAGTAAACCTCTGTTAGTTTTTTTTTCAAGACAGAGATTTGTTTTGAAAGAAAGTGATTATTTTTAAGGGAATATTTATAGAGAATTGCTTTCGGAAAGATGTGGAAGAAATACCAACGGTTAGTTTTTTTTATCTTTGGAAGAGAGATTTGTTTTTAAATAAGAAAAGATTTGTATAGATTTGTTTTAAAGAGATTTAAAAAGACAAATATATACCAAATTACTCCATTACAAAGTTGTGCTACTAACCTCCTCCTTCATTCCCAGATTTTCTTTTAAATAGAATGATTTGTAGAAATTTGTTTTATACCATCTACATGGTCCAGCAAAGAATCTTCGTCTTCTTATATACGCCCGAGATCGAGATCGAAATCAAAGATTTGGCTTGAAAGAATGAGAGAAATCAATAGAAATATCTAAGAAAAATTCTCATGAAAAAATGAGTAACACATCTAACAAGGAGGACGCACTTCCCGGACGCACTTCCTTTTTCAGCTACCCACACTTCCCGGGCGCACTTCCCGGACGCCGACTTCTGCCGAGAGTTTCGATGTCCAGGTCTCCGCCGAGTCCTCCACCCTTCGTCGCCAAGGAGGACACCACCCTCCGCGACGCCAAGGAGGACACCACCCTCCGCGACGCCATCCCCGCCTGCCAGCGCATCGTAGCCCGCCTCTTCTCCCGTGGTGCTTGTCTCTACGAAGGGGAAAAAGATTGAAGCTTCATCTCCAAAGGGAAAAGAGGCTGACAAAGGAGGGAGTGCTTCATCTCCAATGGAAGGGCTTCTTCCCCAAGAGAAAAAGATATGAAGGAAGGGGAAAAGGAATAATACTTTTGGAAAGACTTGCCATTTAATGAGGCAGCTCCTTCCATTTAATGTGGCAGCACCTTCCAAAGTTGACCTTCCCTTTTTTTTTTCTTTTCCTTCCGCATCTTTTCAGCCCGTGACCTTCTTTTTTCTTTCCTCCCGTATGTTTCCCGTAAGTTTTGTACCATACCTGAAGGGATCTGTATATATATATATATATATATATATATATATATATATATATATATATATATATATATATATATATATATATATATATATATATATGTCCAATAGAGTTTTATTTGTAAAAACTTTTAATATATTAAATAAATATAGCTACAAAATATTTATTTTTAATTTTAGAAATAATTTTAGAATTGTTTGGTATTTATTTCATTTTATGAGATATGTATATATAATATTTATTTATAAAGAAGGGAAAAAGAATTTTAAATAAAAATAGTATGTGGTTGGTTTTATATAATAAATATAATATGTGAATGTATGTATGTATGTATGTATGTATGTATGTATGTGTGTCACGCCCCAGAACCAGAATACTGGAGAGCGGGGGACAGACACAGCCAGCTGCGTACATTGAAGTGAATCCCACCTCGCAATACGATCACGGCTATCTAGATGCATGAGGGTTTACTACAAGCCATCAGTCTCTTACGGTCATGAACAAGCCTAGTGTCTCGATCTCAAGCAAGTAAGTAAATGTTACAAGATGTTAGATCATCAGACATACAAAGTAAGGCGTCCCAAACATTACATATTCAGATAATCATGAAGCTAGTCATACAAAATGTGAAGACTAGCAAGAGTTTCAGTCATACATGATCAACCCTAGGATTTGTCAATCATGTTACAGCCCGTAGGCAGACAGTAAGTAAAGTTGCAAACGAGCTAACACTTGCTCGGCAGCTAAACGCCTCAAAAGAATATTTTTACAAGGAAGTGGAAGAGCAAAATAAGAACCCACTCGTTGCCAGGGTTGCGCCTAGTGGTCACCATCTGGCTGGAAGATAGGGAGATCCTCGGAAGCTACTCCAAAATTTGGCCATACAAAGCCAGCTGGGTCAGACCCCAGAAAGAGCAAGTGCCACAAGGGAGGCTTCACTTAAGAACTAAAACCAGCATATTAGCACATGATACATAAAGGATAACGAAAGACACGATTTAAAGAAAGCATGGTGATAAACGATAAGATGACTAACAGACTATTTCGATAACCAAGTTACAACCCGTAAACCAAACAAGGACCGGGGTTGTAACCCTTCACCTGAACAGAACTTAGTCTCTAACCAATTATCGATAAAGTAAAGCATAAACAAGCATGTCCTGAGATAGCCATGTACTGGATCTAGGCAAGACTAGACAAGATAGGACTCCATCCATCATTCACAGCCAAGCAAAGAGTACGGCTTGATACTTTAACTAACTAGAGTTATTATAAGCTTAGTTACTAACAAGATGCATCGAGATGTTTCAACACCCACATGCCATGCAGTCTTAATCCAGGTTATCCGGTCACAAGTTGAGAGAGTTGGATTAGGTGACTTGGGGGTGCAACACATGACAGTGTGCTAGAAATGTGCCCTACTCGACGGCAGGCTACAAGTCCAATTAAAGCGCCCAGATAACGGGACTGCCTGTAGCTGGGAAATCTTTTCATGAACTACTTATCACTTTAGTCATTATCCTAGTCAGATTCAGTATGAATCCCTGACCGTGGAAATCAAGAATTTATATCCTAGACATGATGCAAGACGAGGCATGTAGCTTATACAAGCATAAACACGCACGGTGTCAAGACAAGAGTTACTTAGCAAGACTGTCACGACCCGCACCCGGTTTTCGGATACGAGACGTGTCCAAGCCAGCCTACGCCGCAGAGTCGGCGGTAGAACGCTGTCAAGCCCGCAAGAATATAGATGCTCAAAAATCACATTTGCTGCTCATTCACAATTCTAAATTTATTACAACATTTAATACTAAAGGAAAAATACAAGTTTTACATTTTAATGAAATAATACAATGCTTTCTATTTCTAGGTCGATCTCAGCATACCCAAGCCTCCCCAAGTGCTAAGAGTGATCGCGACTAAACCTAAAAAATGTTGGTTATCCAGTCAGGATTGGAACAAGCACACAAACCGACGGCAGTGCAAAACACAATAGAATTAACAAGACATGAAATAGCATATGGAATATGAAAACTGGTAAGAAAAACTGATGTCGTAGCACGATAGAGAAATAAACAAGGAAAAGCTAATAAAAGACATCTATCTAAGTGGTGTGAAATATCCTTTCGCCATGTGGACGGCTAGGAGGTAAAATCCGGTATACTGCACGTGTCGTGTGCAGCAGCTATCGTTCAAGAATAGACATTTTGGGGATATTTCTGGGTAGTCCACATGTATACTAAGATATTTTCCCTTCCGACAACTCCGTGTGACGAGCGTGTCAACAAACAGCAAGATATATGTATAAACATGAAATGAAAAGACTACTATGAATCGAAAAAGCAATCAGAAAGTGCACTTGCCTGAGGTCCTTAGCTGGAGAAACCAATACTGTACCACACGATGAGCCACAATCAAGCAAACACATATAGAAGTCTCCGGATGCTGAAATAAATAGTACCAACGTTCTCAGAATAGTCAAATTAGCTAGGATTGCCTGTCCTTAAGTCCAATTCTGGACACAGGGGCAAAACGGTAATTTTGGGCAAAAACGATGTCCGCCGTTGGACCCGCTTTGCACCGAAAAGCGTGCCAGAGTCAACGGTCTCTAAAGTCGTCAAACTATATGTCTACAGATCCAGTTTTCCGATACGAACCCAACCGTATGTCCAAAGTTGGATTCCGACGGGCCGTGCACAAAATCGCCCGTTGAGTGGGACCGTGGGGCCCGCAAAACGACGTCGGATTCAACTGTCTCAGAATTGGACCAAACTTGGCATACAGGACCAGAAAAACGATACGGTTCTGTTGGCGCAAGTTTTGTCTCGATTTGACGAACGTGCACAAAGTAATTGAGAAATTTGCAACGTGCACGATACGGAAAATTTCGACGGATACGCATCAAATTCGTCGCGCACACGCGACCAATTTGAATTCCGTCAAAGTCCACACGACCACGAAGCTGTTACGCAGCTTTCGATGTCTCCGGTTTGCGACCACGTCGTCCCGATTGACGTGACGCACGTCGTGTGGAACAAATTCAATGTTTTGAAAACAGATTTTTGGAAAACTTTGGAATTCGATTTCTCGACGCTCAGTCGATGATTTCGAATTCCGCAAGAAGGGAGATGAAGACCTATATGTTGTCTAAAAGTCTCTTTAAAAAGTTTTTCTAATGTGTCACTGGATCGATCAGAATCGATCGACGAACAGGGGTTCTTAGACTGCTTCCTGTCCTGTTTTTGGACAGGTTTTCCTCCGACTTTGCGTCGATTTCTCGACCAGTCTATGGCAGTTACCTACAAACTAATTGAACAAGATTAACAAGGGTTATATTGGGTTCATACCAGAGTTTTCGGATTGATGAACGATCCATTGTGCGTCGCGAAAATGCGACGCGAAGTGGTGCGGTTGCTGTCATTTCCGCTGTTGCTGCGGTTACTGTTTGCGCTCGCGCGCGCGAACCCGCGCGGCCGTGGCCGCTCCCGGCGGCGGCGCCGTCGGCGTTGGGCCGCCCAGGGACTGGGGTGGTGGTGGCGTCGAGTTGCTCGGGTTTCATCTAGGGTTTCGAGTGGTTTCTTCTCCGCTCTCTTCGCTTATATACGCGGAGGGAATCGGGTTCCCTGGGCGTAGGGGACTGAGTTTGCCCGACGGGCTCGACCCATGCGCGCGGGTTGGGTCCAGTCAGCTGGGCTTTGTGGGTGCTGTTGCTTGAGCCTGGTCGGGCTTCGACTTTGAATGGATGATCCAACTGAATGTGTTGGTTTTAAAGGGTGGCTTGGGTTGGTTGTGTTTGTCTGGGGTGGGGATTAGCTTGGTTTGATGGGTACTCAGCTGTGGTTTGCTAGCCTTAGGGGGGTTGGGTCAACTGCTATTATTCTTCTTCTTCTTTTTTTTTTAACTTATATATAACTAAATATAAGTATCTTTTATTCATTTATATTTATAAATATTTATACCAAATGAAAATCTCTACATATTTTCTATATATACATATCAATAAGGAAATATTATATCCTCTACATATTGCATATATGTTTTTACACAAGATATATATATATCTATATACTTTCATATATATATATATATACATATATATATTTTCCTATATATATATATATATACGTATATATTTTCCTATATATATATTAAGAACATTTTTTGACGAAGATAATATAACCAAAAATGATGAAGTACTATTATATAATAGTAACCACAATAACATTAATAATAATAATAATAATAATAATAATAATAATAATAATAATACTAACAAAAGTTCAATAAAGTAATTAATAATAAAATATTTCAAAATTTCGGGAAGGGGAGCTACAAATCTACCTACCTTAAAAATAATTTCGTCCTCGAAATTCTAATTGTAATTATTCCTAAAATCAAGGTCAACTATTTTCTTATTCTCCTCAATTTTAATTCCTCAAAAATAGTTTAAATCCTTCTCATTGGCCATTTTGGCAACTACAAAAATCTCGAGGACTTCTACCCACCTTAGGTCACACTACTCTCTCAACTCCATGCCACTAAAATTTTATAATCATCCAACTACTTGCTAAGATTTCTACAAATAGATATCTACTGCTGATTGCCTCTATAATCCTTCTTTATCTATCAAACAACCCAAAATCTGACAAGCAACAATTTTTACACAAGCAGCTAAGAAATATTGCTAAATTCTAATAAGTGTGATCATTCGTCACTATACAACGGAAAGGACAGAGAGATAAGGAAAAGTAATCGAGGGCGAATAAGAGGTTTCTAGAGTGGTAGAGAGTATCCAATGATACCGACAGAAGGAGAGTTTATGAACCACTGCATTATTTGCTGGATCGGGCTACTATGGTTCAGTCACTGCTACGTCGAAGAACACTTATTTCTTAGAGGGGTTTGCCATCCGTGCAATACAGAAGTCTCGTTCTCGAAATTCTAATTCAACTACAGTTCCATAACGGGACAAAATTTGAGGAATCAAGATTGTAGCCTTAATGGGTTCTCTATTTGGATTCACTCGTTGGTGGGGTGAACATTGGGTTTCAACCTATATGGACTAGGCAAGATCCCAAAATTTTTCTACTAGATTAGGGTATCCTAGAATAGATTTCTACTCAGGGGGTTGAGCTAGTTGCCGGTCAGGTTGGTTAGCTAAGTTCCTAAAGTCCAAAATGCTCCTTCAGTGACTATTGTGTTTAAGTAGCACATGAGGCCTCAATTGGTTGTCACACCAGTGGCATGTGCGTGGTGGCTTCGAGTAGATCACCACCACACATTGGGTCGAAGGGATTGAGTCAATGTTCAGGCTCTTGTGGAAATCGGGAGGTATACAGTTTCTATGGTAAGAGTTATAGCTAGTCTTTTTAACCTGAAAGTCGTACCCCAAAATAGAGTATAAGGGGACGGGTTTGAGTGGGACATGATATACCTAGATGAAGGTGGACTCGTCTAGATCTTACATATAAAATTTGTTGGAAGGTAACAGCTAGTCTCGTGCTCTGAATATTAATGGCACGGCCGGGGACACAAAAGGATCTAAATGAAAAGTGGGAGTCCAATGAGACATCAACTATCATTCTAATGGAAATCATTCTAGTTAATCGGTAAAAAGTTTTAGAAAGCTTGCGGTCTACCTACCTAAGAAGCTAGGATATGGTGGCAAGGTTCTTGTCACAAGGCTGGCCGAGGTTAGCTACACTTGCATATACAACTATCATAGTCATGGGGATACTATGTATCAATCTATCAGTTACGAGTTTCGTCCTTCCAATCAGTGAAAGACAAAACGATAAAGAGTTCAAGAATGATGTCACTGAACACAATTATATGATTCAAGGGTGAACGTTTTAATTTCAAGAGGAATTATCAAGCAGTCGCGGATGAGATCCTAGGGGCATCTACATCTCAATCCGCGTAGTGTAATTAGATGAAAAGCGAACCAAATACATCACGGTTGATCAGACCGTAATACAATGATTCTGATTAGACAATATGTTAGCTAGACATATGTCTTGGATCAAGCTCGATAAAATAGTAAGCTTGCAAAACTAGGCTGTAATAGCAGCGTTGGTCAAGAGAGTCAAAATATAATTATGCGAGATTTTTGGAAAGGAGGAATAAGTGGTTTGAGTTTTGGGAGAATCAAAACCTTACCTGGCGTTCTTGCCTATACAGTCATTCTACTAGCTCTTATCCTTAAGGCCTTGGTCGACTAATGGATTATGGAACTCTAATTTCTATATTCTAGGCAAACCTGTTAGTGTCAGTAATTTACCCCGTTACTAGATCACAAGAACCACATAGTGCTAAGTTGGGAGACACGCTATTCAACTTAGCGAACTTTTACTAGTATTGGTGTTGGATCTTAGGGTTACACAGGGCAGTCTCTATCCTCTATAGTATCCTAAACTTGTGATCACATCTGAAAATCGTTTCACCGAGAATTATGCCTTGCCCGTATACTCTGGCTACGGTAAACCCTTGGTTTCGTGATTCAAATGTGATAGGCTATCAGACACTCTACCTATATTGACACAATGGTATCTAAGATTTAAAGAAGTCAACGAGAACATAGTTTCTGCAAGGTTCCATAGACTATGGTTCTTCAGGATGATTTCAATTCTGTGGGTTGTGCATCGCCAGTGCGCTGCTGGCTGCAGTGAACCCACATTCTCCATTCTCAAATAATCGACGACAGTGTGCTGCTGTCTAACCATCGCAGTCGTTAAAATACTCTAACTATATTCCTAAGGACTTCAAGGAGTTGCCAGAGTTTCAAACTAGTTGACTGTGGTAGAAAGTGTAATATCTGCCTATAAGTCTCAATCCTTAAGGTAAAAGGCTGGTCAAAAAGAAATATTTAAAGACAAATAAAATAAGAATATCCTAATCTTGATTTCCTAAATATTTCAAATGGTTGAGGGGAAAAATATTGAACCAATCCTACGTCGAGATTCATACAGGAATACAAATCAGAAATTATAAACTACTACTTACAGCAAAAGAGAATTCAAAATAGACCATTCTAACTTATCATGTGATGTTTATATCTAATAGAGCAAAAAGAAAATTAAACAGTTCATCAAAATCAAAGTTAACTCCTTAATTCTAGTCAAGCCTAACCTACCAAGTGAATAGTATATCCACATGGGGTCATATCGTCATATCAAGGTAAGAGTGTACCTACAGGATTCTTAGCAAGCAATCTATGTTTAATAATTCTAATTTGTATGGCCTATTTAACAACCTTAGCTCCCCAACCAGTCAAATAATTAAGGGACCCTTATCCTAGTTATTCTCCTAATCATTTTAATCCTAATCGTGAATGAGCATTTCTTGGGCGCAGGCTCGCAGTAGTACGACTAAGATACGTACCACCACGAGTTCGCAGTCTTTTGCGAAAACTGACCTACATGGGCCACCACAAAAACTTGTCACGACCCGCACCCGGTTTTCGGATACGAGACGTGTCCAAGCCAGCCTACGCCGCAGAGTCGGCGGTAGAACGCTGTCAAGCCCGCAAGAATATAGATGCTCAAAAATCACATTTGCTGCTCATTCACAATTCTAAATTTATTACAACATTTAATACTAAAGGAAAAATACAAGTTTTACATTTTAATGAAAAAATACAATGCTTTCTATTTCTAGGTCGATCTCAGCATACCCAAGCCTCCCCAAGTGCTAAGAGTGATCGCGGCTAAACCTGAAAAATATTGGTTATCCAGTCAGGATTGGAACAAGCACACAAACCGACGGCAGTGCAAAATACAATAGAATTAACAAGACATGAAATAGCATATGGAATATGAAAACTGGTAAGAAAAACTGATGTCGTAGCACGATAGAGAAATAAACAAGGAAAAGCTAATAAAAGACATCTATCTAAGTGGTGTGAAATATCCTTTCGCCATGTGGACGGCTAGGGGGTAAAATCCGGCATACTGCACGTGTCGTGTGCAGCAGCTATCGTTCAAGAATAGACATTTTGGGGATATTTCTGGGTAGTCCACATGTATACTAAGATATTTCCCCTTCCGACAACTCCGTGTGACGAGCGTGTCAACAAGCAGCAAGATATATGTATAAACATGAAATGAAAAGACTACTATGAATCGAAAAGCAATCAGAAAGTGCACTTGCCTGAGGTCCTTAGCTGGAGAAACCAATACTGTACCACACGATGAGCCACAATCAAGCAAACACATATAGAAGTCTCCGGATGCTGAAATAAATAGTACCAACGTTCTCAGAATAGTTAAATTAGCTAGGATTGCCTGTCCTTAAGTCCAATTCTGGACACAGGGGTAAAACGGTAATTTCGGGCAAAAACGATGTCCGCCGTTGGACCCGCTTTGCACCGAAAAGCGTGCCAGAGTCAACGGTTTCTAAAGTCGTCAAACTATATGTCTACAGATCCAGTTTTCCGATACGAACCCAACCGTATGTCCAAAGTTGGATTCCGGCGGGCCGTGCACAAAATCGCCCGTTGAGTGGGACCGTGGGGCCCGCAAAACGACGTCGGATTCAACTGTCTCAGAATTGGACCAAACTTGGCATACAGGACCAGAAAAACGATACGGTTCTGTTGGCGCAAGTTTTGTCTCGATTTGACGAACGTGCACAAAGTAATTGAGAAATTTGCAACGTGCACGATACGGGGAATTTCGACGGATACGCATCAAATTCGTCGCGCACACGCGACCAATTTGAATTCCGTCAAAGTCCACACGACCACGAAGCTGTTACGCAGCTTTCGATGTCTCCGGTTTGCGACCACGTCGTCCCGATTGACGTGACGCACGTCGTGTGGAACAAATTCAATGTTTTGAAAACAGATTTTTGGAAAACTTTGGAATTCGATTTCTCGACGCTCAGTCGATGATTTCGAATTCCGCAAGAAGGGAGATGAAGACCTATATGTTGTCTAAAAGTCTCTTTAAAAAGTTTTTCTAATGTGTCACTGGATCGATCAGAATCGATCGACGAACAGGGGTTCTTAGACTGCTTCCTGTCCTGTTTTTGGACAGGTTTTCCTCCGACTTTGCGTCGATTTCTCGACCAGTCTATGGCAGTTACCTACAAACTAATTGAACAAGATTAACAAGGGTTATATTGGGTTCATACCAGAGTTTTCGGATTGATGAACGATCCATTGTGCGTCGCGAAAATGCGACGCGAAGTGGTGCGGTTGCTGTCATTTCCGCTGTTGCTGCGGTTACTGTTTGCGCTCGCGCGCGCGAACCCGCGCGGCCGTGGCCGCTCCCGGCGGCGGCGCCGTCGGCGTTGGGCCGCCCAGGGACTGGGGTGGTGGTGGCGTCGAGTTGCTCGGGTTTCATCTAGGGTTTCGAGTGGTTTCTTCTCCGCTCTCTTCGCTTATATACGCGGAGGGAATCGGGTTCCCTGGGCGTAGGGGACTGAGTTTGCCCGACGGGCTCGACCCATGCGCGCGGGTTGGGTCCAGTCAGCTGGGCTTTGTGGGTGCTGTTGCTTGAGCCTGGTCGGGCTTCGACTTTGAATGGATGATCCAACTGAATGTGTTGGTTTTAAAGGGTGGCTTGGGTTGGTTGTGTTTGTCTGGGGTGGGGATTAGCTTGGTTTGATGGGTACTCAGCTGTGGTTTGCTAGCCTTAGGGGGGTTGGGTCAACTGCTATTATTCTTCTTCTTCTTTTTTTTTTAACTTATATATAACTAAATATAAGTATCTTTTATTCATTTATATTTATAAATATTTATACCAAATGAAAATCTCTACATATTTTCTATATATACATATCAATAAGGAAATATTATATCCTCTACATATTGCATATATGTTTTTACACAAGATATATATATATCTATATACTTTCATATATATATTTTCCTATATATATATATATATACGTATATATTTTCCTATATATATATTAAGAACATTTTTTGACGAAGATAATATAACCAAAAATGATGAAGTACAATTATATAATAGTAACCACAATAACATTAATAATAATAATAATAATAATAATAATAATAATAATAATAATAATACTAACAAAAGTTCAATAAAGTAATTAATAATAAAATATTTCAAAATTTCGGGAAGGGGAGCTACAAAGACATATCGAGATTATCATGTGGGTTTACTTTATCAAGTCAAGAGTGCGTCACAACGGACCACCATCAAGAATTATCATGTCAAGTTACTTGTCAAGAGTGCACCACGACGGGTCATTATCAAGAATTATCATGTTACTTGATACTTGTTAAGAGTGCACCTTAACAGGCCACTATCGTGTTTTATTCATACATTAATATGAATGAGAGAAACTTGCATAAAATAACTAGTAACATATTCTTGAAGCCAAGGAAAAGATCTACAACTTTCATATTTTAAGTTTTTCGAAATTCTGGCTAAAAAATAGCTAAACTTGGCAAAAACAGTAATTATGTGCACTTTTTACTCCAAAAATTTAATTCTGCGTAAAATACGCAAAAGAGAAGGGTTCCAGCGAAAAAATTACATTCAGGATACAATCCTGCGTAAAATATGCAAAAATAGGATTTCCTGCGTAAAATTTACTTTCAGGATACAATCCTGCGTATAATATGCAAAAATAGGGTTCCCTGCGTAAAATTTACATTCAGGATACAATCCTGCGTAAAATACGCAAAAAAAAACTTCATTTTAACTCGAAATGAGGTGAATCAAAAATTAAATTCATACAAAATTTTGTGCTCTTGCTCATGAAACTATTAGTTTTAGAAAATAATAAGTTTTAGTAGGTCAAAAACCAAGAAAACTCTATGAACTCATGAAACCCCAAAGTTACAATGTAGATCTAGAAGAATCTATCCATAAAAATAAAAAACTCCAAGTTCTAAAGAGGCTTATAATCATGTAAAGAAGAGAATGGAACAATAAAACTTGAGATCCATCATGAAGCAAGTTGCACTTTCCTAGGGCTCTTGGGTATAGGTGGAGAGGAGTAAATGAAGAAGAAGAAATAATGAAGAGAGAGAAAGGGTTAGTGAGTTATAAGGGATGGTTTATCATGATGAACCAAGGAGGGTCTAACCAAGTTAAACCAAAATAAACCAAACTAAGCCAATACATGCCATGATGAATCTAAACAAGATTAAACCAGGATTAGCTAGCAAATGACAAGTCATGGTACGGGTCAGAATCCCGTACACGTATACTGGAAATACGTATAACGGAAAACAAAGGTGACAACTCTACCCACCTTAAAAGAATTTCGTCCTTAGAATTTTATCAAGAGGCTAGAGATATCAGGACAAGCTAATCTAATACGGGCAATCTACGACTAGCAGTCAATCAAGCAATCATTCATGCAAGCAAGGAAGTAAAAGCATAAGGCATAAGAGAGATATTATACCTTATGAGTCAAACAGGTGTGGATATCGCGATCGGATATCATCCTCACGCTCTCACGTTGACTCACCTAATGAGTGATGACCCCAAGCAACACGGACTAAACTAATAGTCTTGTTCTTAAGTGTCTTCTCTCTTCGGTCCAATATGGATACGAGCCTTTCCTTATATGAAAGGTTGGTACCAATAACCAATTCCGAATGATCAAGGATATAGTTCAGATCCGGGATATACCATCATAATTGAGATACATGGAATACGTCATGTACCTCACGTAACGACGATGGAAGAGCGAGACGATAGGACACATCACTTACTCGCTCGAGAATATCAAATGGTCCTATATACCTAGGACTAAGCTTTTCCCCGTACGCCGAATCAAATGACGCCATGGGTAGGCGAGATCCTAAGGAATACGTGGTCGCCGACTGAAAACTCAAGGGGTCTTCGATGAGAATCGGTCCAATGGCGCTGGCGATCTTGGGCAATTCGAAGATGATCTCTGACTTGTCTGACCACCTCGATTGTCTGCGTAATCATCTCTGGACCAAGCATCTGCCTCTCGCCTATATCATTCCAGGCTAAATGAGATCTGTACTTTCTGCCATACAGTGCTTCAAAGGGTACCATCTGGATACTGGCCTGGAAACTGTTGTTATAGGAGAATTCTATGAGATGCAGGTGACCTTCCCATGAACCACCGAAGTCGAGTGTAAAAGATCATAACATATCTTCAAGAGTTTGGATTGTGTGCTCTGATTGACCATCTTTCTGCGGATGATAAGTTGAACTGAACTTGAGTCGAGTCCCCAAGCTCTCTTGAAGACTCCGCCAAAAGTGCGATATGAATCTTGAATCTCTGTCGAATACAATACTGACTGGTACTCCATGCAACCTGACTATCTGTATGAGGTACATCTCTGCTAGCTGATCCGTCGACTGACCAACTCTGAAGGAGAAAAAATGAGCTATCTTCGTGAGACGATCAACTATAACCCAGATAACATCTCTTCCACCTGGGGATTTCGGTAACCCAGTTACAAAATCCATGGTAATATGCTCCAATTTCCATTCTGGGATCGGTAAAGGTTGAAGAAGTCCAGCTGGCCTCTGATGTTCAGCTTTAACTTGTTGGCAAATTAAACAACGAGAGACAAACCGGGCTATCTCCCTCTTTATGCCATTCTACCAGAAATGCTGACGGATGTCTCGGTACATCTTCGTGCTACCGGGATGAATTGAATACTGAGAACTGTGAGCCTCTGCCATGATCTCCTGTCTGATATCACCACTGGGTACACAAAGATGCCTCCCATGTCGAAGTGTACCATCCTCATAAATACATAACTCTGGTCTTCGTCCTGCTACACGTTCTGCTCTAAGCCGCTGAAGCTTAGAATCTGCTGACTGAGCCATCTTAATCCTCTCAACTATATTGTACTGAACTTACAGGCTGGCCATCAATGCCCCATTGGTAGGAAGAACTACTTCTATTCCCATATTTTGAAGATCTACTAATAACTCTGGTTGCGCTGTTAGGAAATAGACTCGGCTCTTCTGCTCAATGCATCTGCAACAACGTTGGCCTTCCCAGGATGATACTGCAGGTTGATGTCATAATCCACAAGTAGCTTTAGCCATCTTCTCTGACGCATGTTAAGATCCTTCTTGGTAAACACATACTTAAGACTCTTGTGGTCGGTAAAAATCTCTACCCGATCCCCATACAAATAATACCTCCACAACTTGAGTGCGAAAACCACCGCTGCTAATTTGAAGTCATGGGTTGGGTAATTCCTCTCATGATCACAAAGCTGACGTGACGCATAAGCTACTACCTTACCATGCTGTATCAAGACGCATCCCAATCCTCTGTCGGAAGCATCACAATAAACTGAAAATCCTCCAGTCCCATCTGGAAGCGTAAGAATGGGAGCCGTCATCAATCTCCGCTTCAACTTCTCAAATAAACTCTAACACTCTGCTATCCAAGCAAACTGTACATCCTTACGGGTCAACTGCGTCAGTGGTGCTGAAATCCGAGCAAAGTCTGATACAAACCGTCGGTAATAGCCAGCCAATCTTAGGAAACTCCGAACTTCTGTGACGGTGCTAGGTACTGGCCATGTCTCTATAGCCACTATCTTCTGGGGGTCAACTTCTACTCCACCTCTGGTGATGATATGACCTAAGTACGAAATACGATCAAGCCAAAATTCGTACTTACTGAACTTTACGTACAACTGGTGCTCCCTGAGAACCTGAAGAACTACACGAAGATGCTGCTCATGCTCTGTCTCGTTCTTACTATAGACTAAGATATCGTCTATAAACACTATCATGAACTGGTCCAAATAGGGCATGAAGATACGATTCATGAGATCCATGAATACCGCTGGCGCATTGGTCGCTCCAAATGGCATAACAAGGAACTCCCAATGTCCATATCTAGATCTGAATGCTGTCTTTGGGATGTCTTGCTCTCTGACTCTGATCTGATGGTATCATGACCGCAAGTCAATCTTCGAGAATACTGCTGCCCCACTAAGCTGATCAAATAAATCATCTATCCTTGGTAGGGATATCTGTTCTTGATTGTTACAGAGTTCAAGGTATGATAATTAACACATAATCTTGACGTACCATCCTTCTTTTTCATAAGAAGCATCGGGGCTCCCCAATGCGATCTACTAGCACGAATGAATCTCTTGGTTCTGAGTTCTTCAATCATCTTGTACAGGACCTCCAACTCTGATGGTGCCATTCTGTAGACTCTCTCTGACACTGGTGCCGTCCCTGGAAGTAAATCGATAGTGAACTCTATTTCTCTCTCCGATGGCATACCTGGAAGCTCTTCGGAAAACACATCAGGGAATTCTACTACTACTCTGGGAAATTGAACTGCTTCTGCTACTGCCATCCGCAATACTAGTGGAGAAGGTTCTACTTCACCTCTAGAAAATGAAAACTCTTCTTCGTCGGGAATACCAAAAATAATCTTGCCAACATGGTAATATATTCTTGCGTATTGATCCTTCAACCAACCCATTCCTAGGGCTACATCATAGTCGGCCATCGGAAATTCTATCAATCTAGCGAAAAACTCTTTACCGCTAACTACGATTCGACACGAGGAAAACACTGTATCTACTCCTACAAGACCGTTACCAGTAAGTATATTGAGTCTTACTGATAATGACTCGGGCTCCAGTCCTATTCGTGTAGCGAATCCTGCAGACATAAATGAATGCGATGCACCCGAATCAAATAATACTGATGTTGGAAAAGAGTTGACGAGAATGGTACCTGCCACCACCTCACCTGAAGCTAACTCTTCTGCTACGGTCAGAACCATAGCCTGACCTTGTCCTCTTGGTGCTGGTCCCCTTTACTGGTGACCTCTCTGCCTGTTCTGAATCTGAACCTGGGCATGCTGCTGAGCCTGAGGCGACAATGGCCTCGGAGGCTGATACTGCTGCTGCACTGGTGCTGGACCCCTAACCGATGGACTGGTTAGGTTTGACGATGATGAACTGGCTCTATGCGGACAGGACCCAATCTTATGATCCGGTGCCCCACAAGCCAAGTACAATTCCTGTGCTCTGCAATACTCAGATACTACGTGCCCTGGCTTCCCACAATGAATACAGCCCATTGTGGAAGACTGCTTCTGCTTCTGTTGCCGAGGATACGCCGGCGTCGAGTGCTGAATCGACGAAACTGTGGTCGCCCTCCTAGGAGCTCCAATAGTCAAAGCCCTAGCTGCCGGGATGGGTGCTGAAGACTGGGACATCTGTCCATGAGACCTCTTCCATCCTCCGCTTCTATCTACAATCCTCTGCGAAGTATACTCATGCCTCTTTGCTGCTCGCAAGACGGCATCAAATGTCTGGTGCTCAAACTGCTCCACTGATATGATAATCTCTAGATGGAGTCCCTGCTGGAATCGCTGGGCTCAATCTAATTCGGTTGCCACTAAGGTGGGAGCAAAATGACTAAGTCTAGAAAACTCGGCCGCATATCCATCGATCGTCCTTCCCATCTTCTTAAGATTGGTGAATCTCGTCTGTAGATCATACCGAGCTACTGCATCGAAGTACTTGGTCTGGAACTTGTTGCTGAATACCGTCCATGAGACGGGCATTGGTAATCCAACTGCTAGCATCGCCCACCAGTTGCGGGCTAAGTCTAACAACTGCAGGCGCACAACGGCCACCTTCTCATTCTCAGGAATCCTAGCTGCTTTCAGGATAACCTCTATATCTTGAAGCTATGCATCAGCAGTAATAGCATCTTCAGTACCGTCAAAGAAGGGAGGGTTCAGACGCTTGAAGCTGTTGGCCGCGTTGTTCCCTTGGTAACCAACTCTGCCCATGGCATCTTTTACTGTCTGGTGCAGGGCATCTTCCCGACGATCTTGAGATGCAAGCAATTTTCTGATGAGACCTACCAGGGTTCCATTATCAGGCTCTATAGGCTGGACGGGTTGAATTGGGGGCTCTGGATCCCCGGAATGCATTACTCGGAAGGCCGCTCCAGAGTGCTGGGATTGGTCTCCATGTTGCTATTGGTCCACTGGAGGTGCTCCGTCTTACTGATCGGTTGGACCAGGAACAATGCCACTGAAGAAACGACATGAGGAACAATAAGGAAGGACCATGATAGATCGAGGATATAAACATGTGATCAGGTCAAGATTTCGGAAAGATTAGAAGACACGAGTAGAGATCAAGGGCGAGTGCTAATTGAGACATCTATTCAGTGAACCCTCGCATATCTTGATTTACAAGACCTGCATGGGCCACCATTTAAACCGTGTCACGCTCCAGAACCAGAATACTGGAGAGCGGGGGACAGACACAACCAGCTATGTACATTAAAGTGAATTCTACCTTGCAATACGATCACGGCTGTCTAGATGCATGACGGTTTACTACAAGCCATCAGTCTCTTACGGTCATGAACAAGCCTAGTGTCTCGATCTCAAGCAAGTAAGTAAATGTTACAAGATGTTAGATCATCAAACATACAAAGTAAGGCATCCCAAATATTACATATTCAGATGATCATGAAGCTAGTCATACAAAATATGAAGACTAACAAGAGTTTCAGTCATACATGATCAACCCTAGGATTTTTCAATCATGTTACAGCCCGTAGACAGACAGTAAGTAAAGCTGCAAACGAGCTAACACTTTCTCGGCGGCTAAACGCCTCAAAAAAATATTTTTACAAGGGAGTGGGAGAGCAAAATAAGAACCCACTCGTTGCCAGGGTTGCGCCTAGTGGTCACCATCTGGCTGGAAGACAGGGAGATCCTCGGGAGCTACTCCAAAATCTGGCCATACAAACCAGCTGGGTCAGACCCCAGAAAGAGTAAGTGCCACAAGGGATGCTTCACTTAAGAACTAAAACCAGCATATTAGCACATGAAACATAAAGGATAACGAAAGACACAAGTTAGAGAAAGCAGGGTGATAAACGATAAGATGACTAACGGACTATTCTGGTAACCAAGTTACAACCCGTAAACCAAACAAGGACCGGGGTTGTAACCCTTCACCTGAACATAACTTCATCTCTAACCAATTATCGATAAAGTAAAGCATAAACAAGCATGTCCTGAGATAGCCATGTATTGGATCTAGGCAATACTAGACAAGATAGGACTCCATCCATCATTTACGGCCAAGCAAAGAGTACGACTTGATACTTTAACTAACTAGGGTTATCATAAGCTTAGTTACTAACAAGATGCATCGAGATGTTCCAATAGCCACAAGCCCTGCAGTCTTAATCCAGGTTATCTGGTCATAAGTTGAGAGAGTTGGATTAGGTGACTTGGGGTGCAACACATGACAGTGTGCTGGAAATGTACCCTACTCGACGGCAGGCTACAAGTCCAATTAAAGCGCCCAGATAACGGGACTGCCTGTAGTTGAAAAATCTCTTCATGAACTACTTATCACTCTAGTCATTATCCTAGTCAGATTCAGTATGAATCCCTGACCGTGGAAATCAGGAATTCATATCCTAGACATGATGCAAGATGAGGCATGTAGCTTATACAAGCACAAACACCCACGGTGTCAAAATAAGAGTTACTTAGCAAGGTATATCGAGATTATCATGTGGGTTTACTTTATCAAGTCAAGAGTGCGTCACAATGGACCACCATCAAGAATTATCATGTCAAGTTACTTGTCAAGAGTGCACCACGACGGGTCACTATCAAGAATTATCATGTTACTCGATACTTGTTAAGAGTGCGCCTTAACAGGTCACTATCGTGTTTTATTCATACATTAATATGAATGAGAAAAACTTGCATAAAATAACTAGTGACATATTCTTGAAGCCAAGGAAAAGATCTACAACTTTCATGTTTTAAGTTTTTCGAAATTCTGGCTAGAAAATAGCTAAACTTGGCAAAAACAGTCATTATGTGCATTTTTTATGCCAAAAATTCAATTCTGCGTAAAATACGCAAAAGAAAAGGGTTCCAGCGTAAAAATTACATTCAGGATACAATCCTACATAAAATACGCAAAAACAGGGTTCCCTGCATAAAATTTACATTCAGGATACAATCCTGCGTAAAATACGCAAAAACAGGGTTCCCTGCGTAAAATTTACATTCATGATACAATCCTGCAAAAACAGGGTTGCCTGCGTAAAATTTATATTCAGTCAGCAGTACATTCTTCAGCCGACGTGAAAAATTCAGAAAACTTGTTTTGGCCATAAAAACTTCATTTTAACTCGAAATAAGGTGAATCAAAAACCAAATTCATACGAAATTCCGTGCTCTTGCTCATGGAACTATTATTCTTCGAAAATAACAAGTTTTAGTAGGTCAAAAACCAAGAAAACTCCATGAACTCATGAAATCCCAAAGTTACAATGTAGATATAGAAGAATCTATCCATAAAAATCAAAAACTCCAAGTTCTAAAGAGACTTATAATCATGTAAAGAAGAGAATGGAATAATAAAACTTGAGATCTATCATGAAGCAAGTTGCACTTGCTTAGGGTTCTCGGGTGTAGGTGGAGAGGAGTAAATGAAGAAGAAGAAGAAATAATGAAGAGAGAGAAAGGGTTGGTGAGTTATAAGGGATGGTTTATCATGATGACCCAAGGAGGGTCTAACCAAGTTAAACCAAAATAAACCAAACCAAGCCAATACATGCCATGATGAATCTAAACAAGATTAAACCAGGATTAGCTAGCAAATGACAAGTCCTGGTACGGGTCAAAATTTCGTACATGTATACTGGAAATACGTATAACAGAAAATAAAGGTGACAATGTGTGTGTGTATATATATAAAGTATAAAGAAATAAAGGAATAAAGAAAGAAAGATAGGAAGGAATAAAAACAAACAAATAAAAGCTAAGCATACAAACCAAACACACACACGCACACAGTACAAGCCCAGAAACCCCTTCCCCCCTTTTAGCGAAGAAAAACCAATCCGAGCGTATACGTAAGCTTTCGAACCCGACACCCCCATATATATATATATATATATATATATATATATATATATATAAATCAATAAAGAGAGAGAGAGAGGGAGTTTTACAAACCCTAACCCTAGCCGCACACCTCCCGACTTCTCGACGACCCAGCGCCGCCACCACGACTGCCAGAGGCCGCCGGAATCGTCACATGCGCGCAGAAAAATCGACAACACGAAACAGTCCACAGCAGCAAGGTACCCATCTTTCCCGTCTCGTTTCTACACGCACACTCGATCAAATCGAGATCCGTAAAATTCAACGTGTAGACAACCCATACATCTTTAATCCCCTTCAAATAATTCGTGCCGATTCGCATCATGTGCGACAAAAAATGAGTTCCAAAATCGAGAAAAACTTAATTTATTGGACGTTAGAAACTGTCCCGAAACCACAACTTTGTGGCCGATTTGCGACCAGCGTGTTGCTACTTTTCAAAATTGGTCTGAAGAGACTTGTAGACAACATATAGGAGATCAAAATCCTTCTGGTAGATTTGATTTTCATGCATTATACAGAGAGTTATTTGTTTGTGAAGTTTGAGAAAAAAACTGATTTTCAAAACTGAATTTTTAGAAAAATTGTCCCGATACATCGTCCGTTCCGTCAATCCGGGCGATATGGTTGCGAACCGAAAGTATCAAAAGGTGCATATCGACTTTGTGGACGTGTGGGCTTTGATGAAATTCAAATTGGTTGCGTGTGTGCGACGAATTTGATGCGTATTCGTCAAAATTTACCGTATCGGCCTTTTTGCAAATTCGTCAATTACTTTGTGCACGCTCGTCACATCGAGACGAAACTTATGCCAACAGGACCGTATCATTTTTCTGGTCCTATATGCCAAGTTTGGTCCGAATCTGAAAAGGTCGACCAGAATGCTATTTTGGCGGGCCTGTGACCCGATCTAACGGTCAAATTTGTGCAGGGCCCACCGAAATCTAACTTTGGACATACGGTTGGATTCATCTCGTCAAATCGGACCTGTAGACATATAATTTTATGACTTTAGAGACCGTAGGTTCTGGCACATTTTTCGGTACAAAGTGGGTCCAACGACAGATACCATTTTGACCTAAAATTACCGTTTAACCCTTGTATCCAGAATTGGACTTATGGGTAGGCGTTTCTAGCTAATTTGACTATTTTAAGAACTTTGGTAATGTCTGTTTCAGCATTAGGAGACAGTTATGCGAGTTGACCGTTCGTGGCTCATTGAGTGGTTTATAGTTCGATTTTCTCAGCTCAGGACAGCAGGCAAGTACATTCTCTGATAGTTTTTATTGCTTTGATATCTACTATATCTGATTTAGTTGTAGTGTTATATTTGATTCTCGATACACGGATACACGGACTAGTATATATGAATCTCGTCATGAGATGTCATTCTTGGTTTACCTGGTATATGAGTACATTGTTCGATATTGTTTCATGTACTTGTATAGACACCAATTTGGGAGTAGACTAGTCCCCTGCTCTTCGAATCCCGTGTCATAACCTGTCATGTCTGGAATCATTATACTACTCGGGGATGTGGAGTTATTAGAGGTTATATGATCATTACCCTTACTTGTTTATTACTTGTGCATAGCTCCACCCTCACCACACGTAGGGTGTCTTCAGGGAGCATCGGGTACTCTATGTCCTGTGCTGTTCTGATTAGGATCCAGACACCTCTTCTCGGATAATACATTTCATCCGGACACTCAGATACAACGGCGTAGGCTGGGCGTTGTTACGCTCTCGTACCCTCACAGTGGGTGCGGGTCGTGACAGGTGTAGCCTGACCTTATACTACTTGTGCATAGCTTTCTATTTTGGTCGACCTGATCCCTACACTATTATACTACCTGTGCATAGCCGGTCAAATGGAACAACATGATCTTGACCGAAGCCTATCACATAATGCTCTAATATCTCATGGCACTTTCTTTTTATGTTTACATCATACCTCAGATTACTTTCCACTGTTTATATTCCAGTTTTATCTTGTATCTCACATATGACTGATATCCAGTTCTCTTGTACTGTTTTACTTTCAGTCTTGATATTTCATCTTGTATTTTATTATAATTGTCTCTTATAGTATTTGTCAATTCACATGGAACTGCTGTTGGTGTTTGTACTTGCTCATATCCTGATAGGATAACCCCCATTGTTTTTCAGAGAATTTATATGCATATTGCCCGACCTACTACGGGTTTGGCATAGATGGAGCCTACGACCAGGACCAGCCCATAGACCCGGTGTTCGTAGAGGACGCACCGCCAATAGTGACTTAGTTTACCTAGATTTTGTCTAATTACATTCCAGTTTGATAGTTTGAGACTTGTAGTATTTATTTGGGATATTGTTTTATGTCTTAGATTATGAACTTGTGATTGTGGCTCGGCAATATTTCATACTATTTACTTCATCTTTATCTTTATCTTTATCATCGTGCTTATCTTCCTTAGATTATGTGATTGAGTGGTGATTATATTCCTCTGTGCGGAGATGACATGTTATACTATTGTGTCTTAGATTCTATATATTCTAGATGACCTTTACAGCGTTCTACCGCCGATACTGCAGTGTAGGCTGGACGTACCCACGTGCTCGTGCCCCTAAATAGGGTGCGGGTCGTGGCACGTTTTTATGGTGGCCACGCAGGTCAGTGTCGCAAGTAGTGTAATTTCGTAATGGTACTCGACTTAGAGTACTAATTACGAGCCTGCTCTTAGGATATAGGTTTTAGGTTATGATAGGTTTTACTCAATCACATATTAGGAACATGTTGATCTTTTTATTATCAAGACAACTCTCCTTGCATTTCAAAATAAATTGTCCTTCCTTGACAATATCTTATCATGTGTCATATAGGTCTCCTTGCTTAAGACTTTTGAGAGATTCCTGGGACGACCCTTGAGAATCTTGGTTGAATGTCAATTTGAAATCCTTTCCTTTTGTTTCTGTTCGCCCTTGCTCCTTGTTATTGAATTTGATATTGATGGATCATCGTTGATTTTGATTGTCATATCGAGATGAATTTTATGGCCTGAGTTACGGTATCTTCTGATAACATATGTTGACGAAAATAACCGGGAAGGAAAAATGTCTACTTAGTTATGAAACCTGGAGTTTATCGCAGCTATATTAGCCGATGTGGCAGAAACGTAGAGACCTGACTTCGGATGTACATATCTTGGTCATGAGATTTGAGATTTCTCGCAGCTATACTAGTCGGCGTGGCGAGGATTCCAGACAATATGATTATAGAGGTGCATACCTAGTTATGGAATCTATCAGTTATCGCAGCCTTGCTTACTGGCGTGGCGAGGATTCTGAGTATCATGATTTAGGATAGACGTGTATGATTATCAGATTGTATCTTGAGAAGGGTCGTAACATATCATCTCCGTCATTTCACTTCTGTTATTATAGATTCTATTCCATCATCAATTAGCTTAGGAGTAAGGATAGTTTCAGTTATTTAGTCCAGGTCCTTGTAGAGTCTCATTTCATTATAGGTTCTTCGTAGTATAATGGCTTGGTGACTTGCAATTAGTTTGTGTCCTTGAGTAATTGTGTTAATAGTTTAGAGTATGGTTAGGAAGTATTGTTTATGATTGTTGATAATTAAATATAGATGAGAACCTTTGAGTGATTAATAAGTGTTAAGGTAGGAGTTGCACCAGGTACTGGAATAGGAGGAGTACCCTAGTAGCTAGAGATGAAGTATTTCAAGTGTTATAGAAGTTTAGGCACCAACAATTTAGTGTCTAGTTGGAGGAGAGACATAAACAACCTAGTATAGGGGTATCATCCAAGTATCATCTGGATGAGTTAGTGCCTTGTGTAGACATCATCAAGACTTGGATAGATACCCTAGAGAGAGTATCTTAGATAGACGAATGTTCTTGCGTGACTTTGATTTCTGGAGCGTCAGAGATGTCAATCTCTGGAAACTTCCTTCACGAGGTTGTAGTAGACAAGATTATCTTCAATTTGATATATCGTGTCCCACTCAAACTCGTTCTCTTGTACTATCTTTGTATCGCACAACTTTAGGATCAATTTAGGCCATTGACCATTTCCACTTTTATTTATGATTATCATATGCACATTGCCATAACTTTTAATTTAGGAGCACAAGACTAGTTGTTTTCTTAAAACCAACTTCATATGCATGATCTAGACAAGACACCCTATGCCCATGACCTTCGTGTCCCACTCAGGCACACCATCTTGTGCTTCATTTTATCACACGACTTTTCTGACACAAGACCCAATCTTGATTCATCCTACGAAGTCATTTTTATTTTCGACTCGAATTGGGGGCACCATTTCGACCCAAACTTGTTGACCCAAAATATGGACACGACCACATTAAGCCTACTACCCACATGACACTTGTGTCCCATTCAACTGAGCTCCGCATGCTACTTATTTACCTGCATTCATTTGAGGAAGACAATAGAAGGTAGTATCCCATAAGTGTAGTATAGTATCCTGAATAGAGTATGCCAGTAAGTTGAGATCTGTACGGATCACAAGAGCTTGAAGTACGTGTTCACCAAGAAGGAATTGAACATGAGGCAGAGGAGGTGGCTTGAACTAATGAAGGACTTCGATATCTCTTTGCAGTGCCATCCAGGGAAGGCCAACGTAGTTGCAGATGCCTTAAGCAGGTATCCAGTCGCTATGTATTTGACGGCAGATCGTCATCTATTGGCCGATCTGGATAGTTTGGGTATCGAAGGTTCATTCCGGAGATGGAGGTTCAGATGTGGGGTTTACAGATTCAGTCTGCGTTAATGGACAGAGTCAGATCAGCATAGTTTGATGACGTGGCCCTGAGGAGCATCACGGAGCAAGTGCAGACAGGATTGCTAGACGATTTCTCTATAACCGAAGATGGGTCACTGAGGCACGGTTCTAGATTGTGCATTCCGAGTGGAGAGCTTCGGGAGAATATTCTGCAGAAAGTGCATCATTCCGAGTACTCTATGCATCCTGGAGCCAACAAGATGTACAGAGACCTGAGGGAGCACGTATGGTGGTATGGCATGAAGCGAGAGGTAGCTCAGTTTGTATCTCGATGGTTAGTGTGCCAACAGGTGAAAGCCGAGAGACAGAGGCCAGGTGGTCTGCTTCAGCCACTACCCATTCCAGAGTGGAAGTGGGAGCACATCACTATAGACTTTGTCTTTGGACTTCCACGATCTTCAGGAGGAAAAGACACGATTTGGGTCATCGTTGATAGATTGACCAAATTGGCCCCTTTTTGCCTTTCAAGGTGGGACTATCTACGGAAAAGCTGGCAGAGATGTATGTGCGGCAGATAGTCAGATTATACTGAGTTTTGGTGAGCATAGTCTCGGATCAGGATAGTCATTTCACTTCCCACTTCTGGAGAAGTTTGTATACTAGCTTGGGCACCCAGCTCAAGTTCAATACCGCGTATCACCCCTAGACAGACGGTCAGTCGAAGAGGACCATCTAGACACTCGAGGATATGCTTCGCACTTGTGTGTTAGATTTCGGGGGATCTTGGAAGGACCATCTTCACCTGGTAGAGTTTGCTTACAACAACAGCTATCAGGCCAGTATAGAGATGTCACCATTTGAGGCTCTATACGGACGGAGATGTCGTACTCCTTTGTCATGGGACCATGTCGGTGAGAGAGTTTTGCTTGGCCCGGAGATAGTGGTGGATGCAGCAGAGAAGGTTAAGTTTATCAGGGATAGACTTCGGGTGGCTCAGGATAGAAACCGATATTGGGCCGATAGCCACCGGAGACCGTTAGTGTTCGAGGTTAGTATCAGTTTTTTTTCTGTTTGTGCTTGTTTGTGATTATTTGCTTTAGGGTCTCGTATTGAGTCTTATCTTGTGTCTAGGTTAGCGATATGGTGTTCCTGAGGATTTTTTCGACACGGGGCACGATTCGTTTTGGCCGAGGCGGGAAGCTTAGTCCGCGCTACATCGGACCTTTCACTATTCTTGGAATCGGTACAGTGGCATATCGACTAGACTTGCCGTCTACGCTCGAGGGAGTTCATAACGTGTTCCATGTGTCGTAGTTGCGGCGATACGTGGCAGACCCTAATCACGTATTGGATCACTCCGAGTTAGAGGTGGGGCCTACTCTCCGCTATCCAGACCAGCCTGTGGAGATTCTGGATCATCGGGAGAAGGTGCTCCAGAACCAAGTCATACCCTTGGTTCGTGTCGCATGGTGTCACGTCCCAGAACCAGAATACCAGAAAGCGGGGGAATGACTCAGCTAGCTACGTATTACGGGTAGATGAATACCGTATAATACGATCAATGCTATCTAAAAGACAAGGGGATGCATACTATATGAAAGTCTCACTAGCATTACTCTAACATCTATTGTCTCAATCATTCAAACAAGAAACAGTAAATAGATAACATCTATGATAAAGCAGTAAGGCGTCCCAAATGCTCAGTCAAAATGTTCTTGAGATCTGGCTTTACAAAACGTAGCCAGAGGATATAGCAAGGTATACACAATCGTTATCAGCTGCAGTCTGACTTAGTTGCAATTATGTAAAAGTAAGTGCAAGACAGTCCGACTAACATGTCGGTGCCAAGTGGCAAAAGTAAAGTAAGTAGCAAAACGAGCAGGGAAGCAAGGAATCCACTCGTGTCCTCCTATGATCATCCCTATAGTATTGACCATCTTGAAGATAGAAGTAAGCTGAGTCCTCGGGAACTGACTCTAAATCTGGCTATGCAAAACCAGAGAGGTTAGACCTCTAATAGCAAGTACCACAAGGAAGCACGACATGAGAATTAAATACCAGTAATAAGGGTTGAGAATATGATACATAGGTCTCTGCTTGCTACTAGGATTGCACACAACATCACGACACTTCAAGCCAACTTCCCAACCAAACAAGGACAGAAGTTGACCCGTCATGTCCAGACATTCTGATCATCTCAGTAGTTAACAGAGCAGGTACAGTACTCAAATAAATCAATTTAACGACAATATAACTACTACGGCTTGCTAACTGTGAGTTCCAAGTTATCCTGGAAATATGCAATAAGGGATTCATCAGTTCTTACAATGTGCAAGCAAGGCTAGTCTACCCAATAATCAGTTACGCCAGTCATGAATTAGACGAGTCCCAGCGGGACGCCCGTCATCAGTATACAGTAAACAAAATAAGCAGATACTGCTCCCTGCCCGTGTGGCAGATTTGCAGTATCTGTGGGAACCAGCCGGCATGTCGGGGCACTAATTGACCCAAGGATGGCTGCCATGTAAGAACTCGAAAATCCATTCTCTCCATGCAATCGTTATTTTATTTAACTTAGTAGTCCCTATGTTAATTGAAATCCCATGCCATAGATCATGGTAATTCAGAATGAGTACTTTCGTACAAAGTACGATATGCACAACTCTACAACAATGTCCGTACGGTTAGGTTGTAGGTCTTACGTAGCGTAACGTAACAATCAAACCTAGCCACGGAATAATCATGCCTTGACTGTAAAGTACACATGCCAATTTTGTAGAAAATCAGTTGAAGCCTGCACGTGTCCATATGTCAATGTTCGGGATCGGCTAGTCGATTGCAATGGTCCATAGTTAATATGAACATGTCTCATTCAATTTCAGTAAGACGACTAGCCAGTCTCTTTAGTTCCCACTAGAAATGCATGATCAATCATTTAGTCAAGGTAACAATCAATGTCAATTCGTGCCAAGGCATGAAAGTCAAACTAGTATTTAGCATGATCGAGTCTATAACTCTCAGGGTTAAGTTCCAGTCATACTGGATATCCATAAACCAATCAAGACACATGGCACATTCCACACAACCATATATATTAAAATATTAACATATCATGATTTTATCAGGTTCATGTCAAAAAGAGGTAAGGATATAATAGGAGTAATGCCATGCCGTAAATAAAGTATAGAGCAATAGGAAACCCAAGGTTGGATTACGCCAAGGCTAATCTATACCATGACTAGTCTAGGCTAAAGCTTTACGCTAAGGCAAATACGCACGTAAAGAAAGTACGCGTAAAGAATGTAACGTTGCACGTAAACTCGTACGCGTAAAAGAATAATATTACGCGTAAACCAAAATTGCGTAAAGGAATAATGCCAAGCCAAGGAGTACGCGTAAAGCAGAGCTACGCGTAAAGAACAGGGTTACGCGTAAGACTTGTACGTGTACATCACGCGTGAACTAATATGCGTAAAGAGTTCAATTTACGCACGAATGAGTATGCGTAAAAGTAATACGCCAAGCCAAGGAGTACGCGTAATAAATGAAGTTTTACGCATAAAACTTATACGCGTAAAAGAATAAGGTTACGCGTAAAACTCGTTGTAGAAGCATGGAATTTCACAACCAGAAAGCCCATGCGCCAGACACTACATGCGCTAGAACTCAAACGAAGAACTTCACAGCAAGATCAATAAAGATAGACATTCCAAAGAAGACTTTTTATTTATATACAAAAGTCTATTACATGTCTAAAAAAAAGGATTGTACAAAGGAGAATTTCTACAAAGGAAAGATCCTAAGTCTACAGCCAGCGGCTACCATGCGCCTCCAGATAAGCGCAGCAGCCACCATGCGCCATCAGTCAGGCGCAGCAGACATCATGCGCCTCCAACCAGGCGCATCCCACCATCTCTTCAGCAGCTCAGTTATGTGCATCCAGCTCAGTTATGTGCATCCCTTCAGCCAAATTCTTCCAGCCAGGCTCACCTGGCCGAGCAGAGCCCAGCTATGTGACACCCTTCCAGCCAGGGTCACCGGATAAATGCTTCCACAAAGCATTTAACCCTCTGGCTGGAACCAAGGAGGAGCACGGCAAAACTGTGGCCAGGGGAGGCTTCGAAAGAGCCTCCAAAGCCCAAGGAAGACCGTGATCGAAACCACAGCACAAGGGAGCTCTCAACACAACCAGAGTGGGCGACACCCACTTTGAAGGAAGAGAGAGCCTAGCACCGCCATTCCGATCTACGGCTCTTCCCGAACAACGGAGACGAGGCCCGAACATCCCTATCTTTGGATGCAACAGCCACCTTCCGCCTGCCTCAGAAGCCCTCGACTCCGCCTTTTGGATGTAACAGTCACCTTCAAGTGCATCGAAGACGACACGACGTCTCATCTTCACCCTCGGGAGCACTTCATCAACAGAATGCACCCGCATGATCAAGTTCATGTTGGAAGTACGTGAGGGAATGAGAAGCCAATCTTCTCTCCATGCCACTATTTATAGGCCGGGCAGATCAAACCCACGCGCCAAGTGGATGGCCCTCCGAATTCTGTGCAATGAATTTGCATTAAATGGATGAACCGAACGCCTCGAATTCAGCCAAACGGCTATTTATAGCACTCGAAGAGCGAGACAGCCGCAGCATTTAAAGACATGTCGGATGCGCCAGCCAAACAGCGCATCACATGGATGCGCCCTCCAGCATCAGGCGCATCGTGCAGATGCGCCCTACAATACCCGGCGTATCACAGAGGATGCGCCCCCTCTCACATTCCCTTACCGAGTGGAACGCCAACCGACGCGCCCACTCAGCTGTCCATCGAATGTCACAAACATTAAATGCTGAACTGACACCAGAGTTGGTAGCACGCTTCCCAAAGTCTGAACGGTTGACAGCTTTTTCAGAAAACGAAGCGTCAGCAACGTCAGCATCATCATGACTCCATTCCGACGGCTACTGCCACGTGGCCCCTTAAACCATCCGCATGCGCCTCCACGGCCATGCGTCCAGATCCGCATGCGCCTCAAAAGCCGTGCGCCTCAGACCCTTCACTGATCCCTAAAGACAGAAGAAGAGTCTCAATTCCCCGCATGCGCCTCCGCGGCCATGCGCCCAAACCTGCATGCGCCTCAAAAGCCATGCGCCCCAGACTGCTCTCTGATCCCGAAAGACAGAAGGAAAGTCGCCTGCATGCGCCTCAAAAGCCATGCGCCCCAAATGGTTTGTAACTCCTAAAGGTTATGAGCCACAGCCTCCTCCTGCGCCCAATCCAAGGCACAGCTCACCAGATTACTCCTCTCCACCAAATCCGAGATCTTCAAACCAGGGGTCAATGACACGTGTCCTTTGACTCAACTCGTCCAAGATTTCAGCAACGGAAAGATCTTCTCTCTGCTACGTGCCGGCTCACAACAGCAGTATGAAGAGTTCTCCCCCTCGATTAGGGCGCAGCATTCGTGCGCCTCCATCAGCAACCTCCACGTGGCGTCTCCACACCGGCGCATCCTGCATGCGCGTATGAGCAGCCAGCCTGCAAAACTATAAATAGAGGGATCATTTCCTTCCCACCCACGGACAACACACAAGACTCACAACACAGACAGAGTCCACAACAGAGAATCACCAGAGAGGCAGTTCTAGACACTCAACGTCTTCCTCCTCTCAGCAAGCTCCAGCACCCAGAGCAATCAACACCTTCAGAGAACCAATAACCGTCGTCAGCTGGTCAACGGAGTCAACGCATTACCACTCGCTCCATTGGCCCTAAGGAACCCAGCTTAAACAAAAGTGTACTCCTAGGACTACATCTAAGTCCTACATTGTAACACTGTTCTGTTTGTATTAAGATTTGCAAATCAAACGATTTTAATGGCAAACAAGCTGGCGACTCTGCTGGGGACTTCTTTCTCCTCTACCGAGAAAGTTGTGTCACAGGTCGACGACGTGAAGGTGGGTTCCTCCCACAAGACGCTGGTAGTGCGCCTCAATCAACAGGCGTACGAGGAGTTCATTTTTGAAGGAAGTGCGAGTCCTTCGAAGCGGCTGTCGAAGCCGAAGAAGACCCGCGCAGTCTGGGTGCGCAAAGTCGACGCCTCGGGTACCACCGTTGAAGGGGATGCGCCCGTCCAGCCTTCCCTTCCTGCTGACGTCCTCAGCAGTCAAGATGCGCCCGCTGATGCAGCGCATCTCTCGGGGAAGATACGTCGACGGAGCAGGGGCACAGCCAATGCCCCGCGCATCACTTCTGATGCGCCACAAAGAGCCTCTGTCTTTGACAGACTCACTCGCTGTAATGGCGAGGAGAATTTGGATGCTGAGTACTATGCGCCCCAGCGGGCTGGTACGAAGAAATCCAAGGCGGCATGGGCCATGCGCCACAAACGTGCTATGCCAGCAGCCGGCCAGAGGCACGTGTTTACAATCACGCGCGCTGCCGATGGCAAGCTGTACAAGGTTGACTCAAGTGCTTCTGCACCGACAACGAGTCGACCTTCAAAGTCCTCATCTCGCTTGGGCGCATTCACTGCGTGCACAACCAAGTCGAGGGAGGCAAATTCAGTGGTCTTGAACTCCCGCGCCTTCTCTGGTTGTGCGTTTGAGGTCCGTTCAAGTCACTTCAAATATTGTGGTTCCCCCACTACTGATCGTGATGCCTGCTTGGTATTAGATCAGGGGACGCAGCACTCTTCCGACCCCCCCGGTGCTTGGCTCTGCCATGCGCCTGAGAGGGGTGTGAGGATAGCACTCTCCTCCAACGACCTGCGTAACGTGATCACTCACAAGCGCCGGTCAGGAGAGTTGACCAGCAAGCACGATGCGCCTCTCATGGGACATACTTGTGCAGTGGTCACCATCAACTGCTGTTACAAGACGGCAGTACCGCCAAAGCAGTCAGTCTTCCAACGGCTACAATCATCGACACCCCTCCGACATCGCCTTGGGACGAAGGTGTCAGCAGAACAGGAGCCAAAGGTTGCCTCATGCAATGTGATCTCCAACTCCTCATCAGTCCGGAAGATGACTGCCAATTCCTCGTCTTCATCCAAAAGCCAGTCGAGGAAAACCAAGGCAGCTGTCTCGACCTCCGGAGTGTTCGAAGGCACTCGGTCGAGGAAGAAGTCCTTGGAGGAAGCTGGGGGTAGCCAGACCCTCGTCGAGCCTCCTTCCGAAGACGAAGATGTCCAAAGCACAGCTGCGACGGATCTTCATCAAGGCGAAGTCGGCCTTCCTAAAGCCCCTCAGAATGAGGATGTCCTCCAGGACACCGCCGGGGGTAGAGCTGGAGACGAAGAGGCCCTTCAAGACAGAGCTGAGGGCAGTCAGGCCCTTGCAGATGCGCCTGTCGAAGACGAACTCCAGAATGTGGCTGGGGGTGGCCAAGCACCAGGAGAGATGACTCCCCCACATGAGAGCGAGGCTGAAAGCGAAGCCTCAACTAATCCATCCACTTCCGGCCGTGTCATGACAGTATACATGACCGGGGGTGATCTTGAGACTGATGCGCCGCCACAGGACATTGTCCAGCGCATAGACTCGCTAGAGGGAGGACTCAAAACCCTCTCTGCCTCAATGCAAGCACTGACTCAAGCAGTATTTGAGATGCGGTCGGCCTTGATCAGGACACCTTCAAATGGTCCCGACCCAGGAGCCAATGGAGAGTCGAGTGTGCCCCTCCAACGGGCACCCTCAGACACAGAAGCACCCCGGACGTCGGAGCCCTCAAACGCTCCACTCCAGGTGGTACCTCCTTCCCCGACTCCTAGTTCCACGGAGGACGTGGTCGAAATGATCAAAGATCTGCGGGAGCGCTTCGAGTCCAAGAACAGGCAGAAGGAGCGCCAGAAGATGGGCATTCCCCAGCCTTATCCCCTTGAGTGGAACAAGGTGGTTTATCCCCCAAAGTATAAACCACAAACACTCACGCCGTATGACGGAAAGGACTCTCCATGACGGTACTTGACGTACTTCCAGTCGCAGACAGGGCATCTTCCGAAGGAGGACGCGCTCCTCACCAGCATCTTTGCTGGGGCCCTGAAAGGGGTGGCGTATGACTGGTACTGCAGCCTCCCCGATAATTCCATATCGTCCTTCGACGACCTGACACGCCTCTTCCTCGACCGCTTCTACGACGGTGGAAAGGACATGACGATGGCGTCTCTCATTGAGATACACCAGAAGGACAAGGAAACGGTTCGGGCATTCATCGAACACTTCCGTCAGGCCTGCTTCAGGCTACCTCCAGGCATGCCAGAGCATGTGCTTCTCTCCACTTGCAGTATGAACATGCTGCCTGCAGTAAAGCTCTGGCTTAACTCTACTCCCCCTCCCGACTGGAGCTCCCTAATCATCGAAGCTGAAGCTGCAGAGAAAAAGGCGGCCAATGCACGTCTTCTGGGTGTCAGCTTCCCCGCCTTTGACGATAAGGGGAAAAAGTCCCAACCAACAACTCCGGACGAGAAGCAAAGGGGAAACAGGCATTGACTGTTAATGCCTCGAAGGGCGCATCTGCGCCTACTCAAAAGCCTCCACTGGCACCGAGACCCAAGGAAGTTTAATCATTCAATGATGACGACACCCTGCAACTCTTTGAGATACTGAAGCAGGGTGACAAGATCAAGCTTCCGGACCCGAAGCGGCCCGATGAAGTCGGGAAAGTGGACAACCCGAGGTACTGTCACTACCATCGGTTTGTCGGACACCCGACTAAGGACTGCTACGTCCTCAAAAATTACATCCAGCGCATGATCAATACGGATGTAATCTCCGTCGACTATGAAGAGAAGACGGTGTCAGCTAATGTGGTGTCACTTCAGTTCGGCACCTTGCCGCCGACTACCACACAAGATGGCGTCGTCCCCATCCCTAAGGCGACAATGGAGGTGGTGAACTTGCCACCCACCCGTGACAATATGAGTGGACTTGTCCCACTCACCACATCTCGAGGAGAGGTCCTCTGGGTTCATCCCGACCTCGTCTCCGAGGTGACTCAACCGGAGGCACGCCCTACCTCCAAAACAAAAGGCAGGAAGATCAAGTCTTGCCGCACGGTCTCTTCTTCAACGGAAGAGGCGCTTCCAGTGCAGACGCGTGCACAACAGAACTCCCAGCCCGGTGAAGCTGCCACCGAAGTGGTGCCTCCTGGCACCATCCCTGAGGAGGGTCCATCCAAGCCCTCAGCAGCCAATAAACAAAAGCAAGTGGAGGCCCGTTTCGACAGACCTCTGCGGAAAGAAAATGCTTCGGGGCTAGCCAAGCCCCACAATTTTGACATTCTGGCACAACTGGCCAGTACTCCTGCACGCTTGTCTTTGTTCGAGCTCCTGCGTCTCTCCAAGGACTCCCGAGAAGCTCTCTGCGAAGCTCTGAAGGATGCCGAATCCTTTCTTAGTCAAGTCAAGCAGCCTGAAGACCTCCCAACTACTTGTGCACACTGTCATTGTGCGGATGAAGTTATCCCAAATATAACTTTCACCCAACAAGACATGCTGCTCAAGCATCACCGACATAACCGACCGTTGTATTACACAGGGTACATCGGTTCGGTAAAAGTGAGCAGGATTCAGATCGATCCGGGGTCTTCCCTAAGTATCATCCCAAAGGCGCTGCTATCAAAGCTGGAGATCCCAATGTACCGGCTGGCGCCCTCCAATACAACCATCAGTGGCTTCAACGCTAGCAAGAGCGAGCCACTGGGCAAGATCCGGCTGAAGTGTCACATCGGCAGCCTCAAAACTGAGGTGACTTGTTATGTGGTGGATGCCGAAGTCAACTACAACATCTTACTCGGACGACCATGGTTACGTGAGTACATGGTGGTGCCCTCCACGCTCCACCAATGCATGAAATATGTATCCACCAACGGCGTCATCCGGACGGAGTTTGCAGACATTGATCCCTTCAAAGGGATTGAGGCCTACTTCACCGATTCCGACTTGTACAAGCCACTTGACGAGGAGGAAGCCAACGACGCCGATGATGAGGCAGAGACGGCAACAGAGCCGGACTTGGAGCCTGAAACGACTCCTGACGCCCCCTTGAAAATCCGATTGAAGGGCAAGCCTCCCCAGAAGGCGCCTCCAATGAGCATCAAGCTATCAGGGAAAGCACCGACTCACGAAGCTCCCCTGAAGATACGTCTCAAGGGAAAGCCACCTCAAACATCGGCTCCCCTGGTGGTAAAATTACAAGGGAAGGCGCCACTCACCGGAGGCGCAACCGAGGCACCTCTCAAGGTGCGTCTTAAGGGTAAACCGCCGCAGTTATCCAAGATACCGGAGAGGGCTCACATAACCCTCTCAGACCCCAAAGTCAGAGCGGTGGAGGACTCTCTTGATCCGGCCCCAGTGCTTACAGATGAGGAGCTTGGCGAATATATCTCTGCTGATGTAGACGCACCCTCCTTTGACAATGTAATCCCACGGGATAAAATCTCGTACTTTATCAATAATAGAGTGTCTTTCAATTATTCTTGTCTTCCACACTGGAATGCCATGTATACATTAGATAACGCTCTACGGTCGTTGCAAACACAAATAACGACCATACATCATAATCGAGTAGTCCCGTCGCAAGGAGTCTTCATAGTCCCTCCACGAAGCCGAGACGAAGGCACCATCATCTCGGGCAAAGTCGAACGTCATCAGGACCTCCCGTCAATCGAGCCCGAACCTGATACCGGCAGAGTACAAGTCTATCGGTACACGGATACGGCAAAGCGCATCATCCAAAAGATGGGCTACGACCTGAAAAGCAATAAAGGCCTAAACTACGGCAAGGGTCGGCATCTCCCTGTCCGGCTTTCGATGCCCAATGGAAAGCCACATGACTACTATAATTGGACTCGACGGGGGTTAGGCTATGTCACGCCGCCATCAACTCCAGAGAGTTCAGACGCAGAAGACATAGAACATTCCCACTCGTCTGAAGCATCGACGTGGGATTCCGATACCAGTATCGGATCAGTCTTCAGGAAAGTGCTGTCAGCTAATATGACATCGGCGCAACCTCAGAAAGATGAAGGCGAAGACCAACCGCCGGAACCCTTCGAAGAGGAACCCTGGGCTCAACGCCTAGGAGAACAATGGGAGTCTCGTTTTGAGTTACGAGAACCTCCCACCGAAGACGAAGTCGAGCAGATCGACCTCGGAGATGGGTCTTCTTCTAAATCCATTTTTATCAGCAAAAGCTTGGAAGGAGAAGACCGAGAATCTTTAGTCCAACTGGCTAAAGAGTATATCGACGTCTTCGCCTGGAGCTACGAAGATATGCCGGGTCTCGATCCACAGATCGCGATGCATAGGTTGAACATCTTACCAGATGCCAAACCTATCAAACAACAACAGCGACACTTCCGCCCGGACATCATGAATGCCATCGATCAGGAGGTGGACAAGCTCTTGACCAGTGGCTTCATCCGTGAGGAATAACACCCGGACTGGGTAGCCAACGTCGTCCCTGTCACCAAGAAGAACGGGAAGATACGAGTCTGTATCGACTTCCGGGATCTCAACTCTGCTTGCCCGAAGGATGAATTCCCACTCCCAATCACCGATGTAATGATCGACAACACATGTGGCTTTAAACGCATGTCCTTCATGGACGGGTATTCAGGCTACAATCAAATCAAGATGTTCCCCGATGACGCAAAACACACGTCATTCAGGACTCCGAAAGGTGTTTTCTGCTACACAGTAATGCCCTTCGGCTTGAAGAATGCCGGTGCAACATACCAACGAGCGATGAGTGCCATCTTCCGTCAACATCTTCGCAAGACAGTCGAGTGCTATGTTGACGACATCGCGGTCAAGAGCCGCCTCAAAAGAGATCACCTACAGGACCTGAGGACGGTCTTTGATCTCATGCAGGCACATCAACTCAAAATGAACCCCGCTAAATCCTTCCTAGGGGTTTCTAGCGGCAAATTCTTGGGCTTTGTCATCACGGCAAAAGGCATTCATGTCGATCCTGAGAAGACTAAAGCCATCCTCAACATGGACCCTCCGAAGAACCTTCGAGAACTTTGGGGCTTACAGGGACGTCTGGCGTACATCCGGAGGTTCATAGCAAACCTCTCCGGTAAATGCCAACCCTTTACTCAGCTCATGAAGAAGGGAGTCTCTTACGTCTGGACAGAGGAGTGCCAAAAAGCTTTCGACGACATCAAGGCTTACTTAACAAGCCCGCCAGTCCTAGTGGCACCTGTCGCCGGCAAACCATTCCTCCTCTACGTCCGTGCCATGGATCATTCCCTCGGCGCTTTGCTGGCTCAAAACAGCGATGCAGGCTACGAGCAAGTAATCTACTACCTCAGTCGAACACTCATCGGGGCCGAACACTGGTACAACCCCGTTGAAAAGGAGTGCTTGGCTTTGGTGTTTGCCATTCAGAAGACTCGTCATTACGTCTCGGGCCAGACAATTCACGTCATCTCCCGAGTCAATCCACTCAGAGTTCTCATGACGAAGCCAGGGTCATTAAACTCCCGGCTAGCGACATGGGCGATCCTACTAACGCCATACAACATGGTGTTTGTCCCGCAGAAGGCGGTCAAGGGTCAGGCTCTGGCTGACTTTTTAGCTGCACACCCCATCCCAGAATCTTCAAAACTCTATAAAGACATCCCGGATGAAGTCCAAGAATCAAACGTCACTGAAGGAAGCCCCGTTTGGCGGATGTTCTTCGATGGCGCTTCAAGAACGGGCCCCAACGGCCAAATCATCGCAGGAGTGGGGGTAGTCTTGGTCTCTCCCGATCAGCTGGTCATCCAGCGTGCATACTCTCTTTCAAAGCCGTGCTCCAACAATGTTGCTGAGTACAACACGCTCGTCATGGGACTCCAGCTAGCACAACAGCTGGGGGTGGATCATCTGGAAGCCTATGGCGACTCGAAACTCATCGTAAACCAAATTCGGGGGCAATACGAGGTTCGCCATGAAGATTTAATCCCTTACCATGAAGTTGCATTGAACATCATTTCAACCTTCACTGGGTTCTTCATCGAACATGTACCCCGTCTACAAAACTTGGAGGCTGACGCTCTGGCTGGCCTCGCAGCCTCATTGGCCGCATCCCTTGGGACGCAACACTATGTCACGGTAACTGGCCGAGACTTGATTTGTCCCAGAAACAACCTATGTTTGCAAATGGCTCACGCCATGCCGACAAACACCGATGTTAATATCCGAGACTGGAGATTCCCGTTCATCGACTTCGCCGTCTACGGAATCCTTCCAGAGGACCCGAAGGAAGCCGTCTCAGTCAGGAGACGCTCTCTTCGATTCTACTACGATACAGCCACTAAAACGCTGTACCGACGCTCCTTCGACGGGCTTCTCCTTCGATGCCTGTCTAACAAAGAGGCGGCCGAAGCTCTTCGAGAAGCTCATGACGGAACTTGCGGAGCTCACCAACCAGGTCCTAAGTTGCAAGATCGACTGCGACGTATGGGCTACTACTGGCCAACCATGGCCGCTAACGCAGTGGAATATGCTAAGAAGTGCCATGCATGCTAACTTCATGCAGACTTCATACATACACCGTCTGAACCTCTACATCCTACAGTCGCCTCCTGGCCATTCGAAGCCTGGGGCATGGACATTGTGGGACCAATCACCCCTCCTTCATCAAGAGGACATCGTTTCATCCTGGCCATCACCGATTACTTCTCCAAATGGGCGGAAGCAGTCCCACTAGCGGACGTAAAAAGCTCCAGAGTGGTCAGCTTTATCAAACACCATGTCATTTACCGTTTCGGAGTACCCAGGCGGATCATTCATGACAATGATCCTCAGTTCATCAGCCACATTTTCAGCAGATTCTGTGACAAGAATCGCATTCAAAACGTGGCCTCAACCGCCTACAATCCGGCAGCAAACGGATTGGCCGAGGCGTTCAATAAAACTATCGTCAGGCTGCTCAAGAAGGTCGTATCATCCAACAAATGCGACTGGGACGAAAAGCTCGGCGAATGTCTTTGGGCCTACCGCACAACGGTACGGACCCCAACAGGCAATACACTATTCTTCCTGGTCTACGGGAGTGATGCGGTACTGCCTCTCGAGATCCAGATCCCCTCACTCCGAGTAGCAATCACAAACAAACTCACAGAAGAAGACAATCAACATCGTCGTCTGCGGGAACTAGAGGCACTTGACGAAAAGCGTCTCCTAGCTCAACAACGCATCGAACTTTACCAAGCCCGTATATCACAGGCTTTCAACAAGAGGGTCAAACAAAGAACTTTCCAAGTTGGCGACCTGGTTTTAGCAGTCAGAAGACCAATGGTGTTAACTCACAAGACACCAGGAAAGTTCGAGCCCAAGTGGGAAGGACCCTTCATCATTGAGACGGTATACTCAAACGGTGCTTACCGCCTCGCCAAACCCAATGGGGACTTGTTCATGATGCCCATCAACGGCAAGTTCCTAAAGAAGTACTATTCTTGACATCCTCCAAGACATGTATTTCCCCAAACAACCTCTTCTCACAAAATCAAACGCTTCCGGAACCCAGCTGTTCCATGGCATCCTTCCGTAGAAAGATAACCACGTCCACATTACCTCTGAGTTGTCTCTCTACATCCTACAAAGCGGAACCTTACATTTCGTGAGCTTATGCTATCCTTCATGTTTACCACGTCCACATTACCTCTGAGTAAACATCCCGTACAAACAACCCCTGCGTTGTCGTACATTGATCGCAGAACTTCCACGTCCACATTACCTCTGAGTTATTCAACGCATCCCCCATGATCATTCCTACCACGTCCATAAATACCTCTGAGTAGGAAAATTCTATCATTTGAACCTAATGATTGCCATGTCCACATTATCTCTGAGCAAACATGTTGGTTCCTTCAAACTTATTATCTGTACCTAAAAGCCAAGGTGCGCAAAAGATAATAGGTCCACATAAATCATCAAGTTCATGAGACCAAAAATGAACACATCACAAAAAGAGATAGTGCATTTCTTTATTTTTCAAAAAAAAGGGGGAGTACAGAAATACGCTATTTCCCCAGCAAGACTACAGTCCCCGATCCTCTCCAGGGTGGGATGAGAGCTCTCTGACTCGACGTCTCAGGTCAGCAGTGCGAGTTTCCACAGTCGCCTGGACTCGGAGCTCGGCTTCTTGACGTATTAATCCGACAGCCTCAGCAGAAGTTTTACTCTCATACTTCTCATTAAGCTGTCGTCGCTGCTGAGCCAAAGCAAAGGTCCGCTGAGTAAGAGTCGCTTCCTCCTGCTTGAATGCCACGTGTTCAGCCAGGACACGATCAGCTTCTAGTTGGAGTTGGGCCCGCTGGTCTTCAAGACGGCGCATCTGGGCATCAACCTCTGCGATGTTAGCATCCAACGCAGCCCGTTTCTTCGTCGTCTTCTTCATAGATTGAGACAACTGCTCCGCCGCAGCCTCAGTCCTAGCCACTTCATGCTCCCAACTGCTCACATCGGCCCGATCGGAAGCCTCGATTTCAGCAATCAACTTCCCCATCTCTGTATTTATCAAGACAGAGAGGTCATTTTGCTGGATGCGCTGCAGTTCTGCGAGCCGCTCGTCCAGCTCAATCACCGAAACCTCCAGAATTTCGGCCATATGGTCATGGCCTTGGTGAACGCGGATCAGCTCGATACAAGGCATTGCCAAAGCTTTTGCTGTCGCAAAGCTCCCGTTGGCATCCATCACTGCAGATACACCTTTCTCCAGCATTTTGTACACTCCCTCGACGAGGAACTTCACATACTCGTCGGCATCCGCCAGCACCTGCGGCGTCATAGCAGGAGTTGGGAGAGCTACTACAGTTTGCGGACCGGAGGAAGATCCGCCAACCTCGATCTGAGAGGTTTGAACCTCGGCAGCAATAGGCTCTTCATCAATAGGGGCCAGACTGCTAGCCCGAGGAGCCGAAGGAACAGAAGGAGCCGGCACATGCGTCGTGATAGTACCCCAAGTGGAAGGAGCAACAGAGAGTTCCACACCCTTACCCTTCTCAAGCCCGGAGAAATCACCGACGTCAACGGCCACCTCTTCTACCCCCGACGTTCTATCAGCATCAGCTACCTCCCCCGGCAGAACGGAGAGATCAACATTTACCTCCTGGCCAGCCCCAGGAGACAAGACCGGCAGAAGGGTCTCATCCTTCTCAAGTCCCTCTACAGGGACAGAATCTGTCGCTACCGCCTGATCGGTAGCCATCTCGACTTCCACGGTTGGAGCCAAGGAAGGATTTGGCAACGATTCAGCCGACCTCCCTTCATCATGATAAGGAGGGGAATCAACCCTCTCCTCTGTCCCAGCTACCTCTGTTGTCCCCGCAACAGACTGTTGCAACATTGGAGGGACGTCATCAGAAGGTGACGAACTCTAATCTACTTCATCAACAGGATACCTCGAGTCCGTAGGACCCTCAGCGTCCAAGGCCTCCACGGCAGACGGTACATCTTCGGGACCCTCCTCCACGGGAGACATCATCATCGGCGGAATGCGCTCATCAGAAGAGCCTGCCACCTCCTTCGGTTTATTAGCACCCGGTTTTGAAGCACGGGACTTCTTCTTCAACGATCCCTACAAGAAGAAGAGCATAAGTCACCACAATGACGTAAAGAATCGGAATTACGGAGCATTCCTTACCTCAGTAGGAACTGATCCTATTGGCGTTACAAGTGGCACCTCCGCAACCTTCGGGGTCGACGTCCATCTCGACCTTTTCGGTACAGAAGAACCAGCTTCTGTGTCAGCCCGCCTTTTTCTGACAGACGGGTCTCTCACTGGTGCTGCAGCAGCAGCCCGATATCCCACCAATTCTGGTGGACGATATGATCGGGCTGCCATCAACATATTCGTTGTAGCCTCCAACTGGGTTCCAATGATGAAACTAGTCTCCCTGTCATAACCAGGAGACATAGTATTCATAGTACAATATAGCTTGGCGGCCGGATATAGGATCGGCGGTCGAGGATTACGAACTGGGGTGGTAAACTTAACGCTTGTGCATCCAGCGTTATAATACTGCTAGCCTCGGGCTCCATCCAGCAAACTCCCGATGAAGCCTGGACTGCTACTGGGATTCTGTAACATTAGCTGAGTGTAGCCAAATTGACGAGCAAATCGGCTTGGCAAGTACGGTTCCAGATAACATCTGTTCTGATTACGGTAGACCAGGTGAGAAGGCCGGATACTCTGCAACCAACGAAAACTCCATTTCGGCAAAGTAACTGCATCCTCGCCAGAATCAACCAAATCCTGGTCGGCCTCGAAATCCTTGAAGATCGGGCCAACCTTCACGATTTCCCACCCCTGAAGGAAGGACAAAACCTTCCTACAAACGGGGACGCCAGTGTAAGACCACCTCCTCTTGTAGAAGCGGCGAATGAAGGCATCTCCTTCAACATGGTCCTCCTCAGGACCAGGACTCATCACATTCGGATGATGTAAGATCCGCCACCCCATAAGATAATGGAAAGGCAGCTCGGCCCGGGGAAAGTTGTCATTATTACCTTTCTCGTGGATCACATCATCAGCGAAAGACCTCAAACCGCGCAACAGGTTGCACACCATCGCGGGGAGGAGAGCTAAAGGTCGTCCAAAGGCCAACTTCACTGCAGGCAAAATGAGATTCCGATGTACCCTCTCAACGGCACCGGATCCTCCTGCAAATACGCAATCCCGGAGCCATATCATCAAGTAGGCTGTCAACACTGCTTTAGATGACATCCGGTGCCCGCAGTGCCAGAAACAGCTGTACGTAGCCTTGCCGCCCTCATTAGAATGTGGAGTCCTCTCGTCCAGCCGGGTTATTTCAGAACTCACTTCCGCGGGTTTCAAGCCCTGCGGAGTCGCAAACCGGATCCTCGAAGGATCCGCCAAATCTTGCCTGAAGACATAGTCCCTCCAAGCAGTCACGTGAGGCTGGGTCTTACCCTTGTCCCTCCGGTGCATCAGATAATGATGGCTCGTCACCTCCTTGAAAACGGCCATCATCTCCGGGTCCTTATCTTCCAAGACCTGGATCTCTTCATTTGACGGGAAATATTCCTCGTACGGTTCCGAGCCCCAAGGAAGCTTGGACACTTCGTACATCTCATGAAGGGCCAACCCCAACTCCCCCACTGGAGTAAAGAAGCTGCCAGTCTGGGCGTTGAAAAGCTCCAAGAGCGCAAGGAACATCGGCTTATTGTGGTCCACGCCTGCCTGCGTGGCCCGAATGGCGGCAGTCAGCCCTATCTCTTTAAGCTCAACTTTGAACCTGGAAAGCACCCAGGAGGTCAACTCGTCCCACTTTGGGATGTAGTGACACCAACCGTCGACTCTTAAACCAGCTGTCGGATACGTGACCTTCGACGTCAGCATCCGATTTGCAAAAGTTGGGGCACTGAAGGGAAACGTGTCATTTGGGACTTCACTATAGATGCTCCCGGGACGCAAAGCTCGGTAACTGAACGAGGAACTGGTTCGTGAGGCGGTCAAGGTGTCTCACTGGTTCGAGGTGGTGTCAATCGAAAGGGAACCCCCCAAGGCACCTCCTTGAGAAGGAGTAATCCCAACACATCCTTCTCTTCGAAGCTAGACGATAAAAGGCTGTCAGCGGCAACTGGCGGTCAACTTGCCGCATGTATAACATCATGCCCTTAGCAGCAAAGAACCAGTCTTCTCTGATCTTCAGTATCTTCGCTTCGGAAGAGACTAATCGGTCGCCAAACAGAAAGGCAGGCTTTAAGAAAGTCACACCTTCAGAATCAGCAGACTTCAGTTTACCGCTCTCCATCATACTCTGGAGGAAAAGCGGCAACTGGACCTGGATTTGTAGCATCCTCTCACAAGGTTGATCCTGAAGGATAGCATCCTTTGCAGGGTTGATCACCGCCTCATCAAAATCAACCCCCATCTGACAAAGAGAAGCGTCCAGGAGGACCTCATTCAACAAAGGGATCGTCATCGACACTGGCACAACAAAAGTGGAAGTCAGGCAAAAAGACAAGATATGTCAAGCGGACTGGCGCATTACCAGGGTACGAACCCATGCGCATCTGCTTCGGCGCATCATCAGGGCATAGGCCCATGCGCGTCAGCATGTCTCGGCGCATCATCAGGGCGTAAGCCCATGCGCGTTGGCTTTCGAGCTTCGGCGCATTATCAGAGCGTGAGCCCATGCGCGTCAGCAAAGGCTTCGACGCATCTTCAGGGAATAAAACCCATGCGCGTCAGCCATTAAAACCTCGGTGCATGATAAAGGTATAAACCTATGCACGTCGGCAGGATAGAACCTCGGCGTATCATCAAAGACCGAAGTCTATACGCGTCGACAGTTAGGGCACAGGGCCCAAAGCAGAGACGAAACCCACCTGTCACCTCAGGACGAACGTTGGCAGGAGTCGCAAGAGTGATAGGTACATCCTCATCGACGGACTCCTTCGCTCTCTCCTTCCCCTTGCTGGCAGCACCGCGAGGAGTCTTGGGAGCCATTCTCTCTCGAAGAAGAAGTTAGGGTTTTGAAGAAGAAGATTCTAAAGAAGCAGAGGCACAGAGAAGAAGAACCCTTTCTCTCTCCAACTCTTACCTATTTATAGGGCTTGGTCGCACGCGTGAACAGATGACGTGTGATCTCAGCCGTCGCCTCGGGTTCTGTACAAAGATAGCAGCAAATAAAACCAAAAGATCATCATTAATCTTTTCGATTACCGAGGCATCATCATTATTAACTGAGAAGAGCATGCGCCCGAACAGGCATGCGCCCAGAAATCATGCGCCCTGACCTCCATGCTTCTTATTCAAAGTATTCTAAAACTTATTCAAAAGTTTTGAAAACTTTGAAGGGGGTCTTGTAGAAGCATGGAATTTCACAACCAGAAAGCCCATGCGCCAGACACTACATGCGCTAGAACTCAGACGAAGAACTTCACAGCAAGATCAATAAAGATAGACATTCCAAAGAAGACTTTTTATTTATATACAAAAGTCTATTACATGTCTAAAAAAAAGGGTTGTACAAAGGAGAATTTCTACAAAGGAAAGATCCTAAGTCTACAGCCAGCGGCTACCATGCGCCTCCAGATAAGCGCATCAGCCACCATGCGCCATCAGTCAGGCGCAGCAGACATCATGTGCCTCCAACCAGGTGCATCCCACCATCTCTTCAGCAGCTCAGTTATGTACATCCAGCTCAGTTATGTGCATCCCTTCAGCCAAATTCTTCCAGCCAGGCTCACCTGGCCGAGCAGAGCCCAGCTATGTGCCGCCCTTCCAGCCAGGGTCACCGGATAAATGCTTCCACAAAGCATTTAACCCTCTGGCTGGAACCAAGGAGGAGCACGGCAAAACTGTGGCCAGGGGAGGCTTCGAAAGAGCCTCCAAAGCCCAAGGAAGACCGTGATCGAAACCACAGCACAAGGGAGCTCTCAACACAACCAGAGTGGGCGACACCCACTTTGAAGGAAGAGAGAGCCTAGCACCGCCATTCCGATCTACGGCTCTTCCCGAACAACGGAGACGAGGCCCGAACATCCCTATCTTTGGATGCAACAGGCACCTTCCGCCTGCCTCAGAAGCCCTCGACTCCGCCTTTTGGATATAACAGTCACCTTCAAGTGCATCGAAGATGACACGACGTCTCATCTTCACCCTCGGGAGTACTTCATCAACAGAATGCACCCGCATGATCAAGTTCATGTTGGAAGTACGTGAGGGAATGAGAAGCCAATCTTCTCTCCATGCCACTATTTATAGGCCGGGCAGATCAAACCCACGCGCCAAGTGGATGGCCCTCCGAATTCTGTGCAATGAATTTGCATTAAATGGATGAACCGGACGCCTCGAATTCAGCCAAACGGCTATTTATAGCACTCGAAGAGCGAGACAGCCGCAGCATTTAAAGACATGTCGGATGCGCCAGCCAAACAGTGCATCACATGGATGCGCCCTCCAGCATCAGGCACATCGTACAGATGCGCCCTGCAATACCCGGCACATCACAGAGGATGCGCCCCCTCTCACATTCCCTTACCGAGTGGAACGCCAACCGACGTGCCCACTCAGCTGTCCATCGAATGTCACAAACATTAAATGCTGAACTGACACCAGAGTTGGTAGCACGCTTCCCAACGTCTGAACGGTTGACAGCTTTTTCAGAAAACGAAGCGTCGGCAACGTCAGCATCATCATGACTCCATTCCGACGGCTACTGCCACGTGGCCCCTTAAACCATCCGTATGCGCCTCCACGGCCATGCGTCCAGATCCGCATGCGCCTCAAAAGCCGTGCGCCTCAGACCCTTCACTGATCCCTAAAGACAGAAGAAGAGTCTCAATTCCCCGCATGCGCCTCCGCGGCCATGCGCCCAAACCTGCATGCGCCTCAAAAGCCATGCGCCCCAGACTGCTCTCTGATCCCGAAAGACAGAAGGAAAGTCGCCTGCATGCGCCTCAAAAGCCATGCGCCCCAAATGGTTTGTAACTCCTAAAGGTTATGAGCCGCAGCCTCCTCCTGCGCCCAATCCAAGGCACAGCTCACCAGATTACTCCTCTCCACCAAATCCGAGATCTTCGAACCATGGGTCGATGACATGTGTCCTTTGACTCAACTCGTCCAAGATTTCAGCAACGGAAAGATCTTCTCTCTGCTACGTGCCGACTCACAACAGCAGTATGAAGAGTTCTCCCCCTCGATTAGGGCGCAGCATCCGTGCGCCTCCATCAGCAACCTCCACGTGGCGTCTCCACACCGGCGTATCCTGCATGCGCGCATGAGCAGCCAGCCTGTAAAACTATAAATAGAGGGATCATTTCCTTCCCACCCACGGACAACACACAAGACTCACAACACAGACAGAGTCCACAACAGAGAATCACCAGAGAGGCAGTTCTAGACACTCAACGTCTTCCTCCTCTCAGCAAGCTCCAGCACCCAGAGCGATCAACACCTTCAGAGAACCGATAACCGTCGTCAGCCGGTCAACGGAGTCAACGCATTACCACTCGCTCCATTGGCACTAAGGAACCCAGCTTAAACAAAAGTGTACTCCTAGAACTACATCTAAGTCCTACATTGTAACACTGTTCTGTTTGTATTAAGATTTGCAAATCAAACGATTTTAATGGCAAACACTCGTACGCGAAAAAGAATTATAGTTTACGCATGAATGAGTATGCATAAAAAGAAAAACGTTACGCGTAAAATATTGTACACATAAAGAATTACGCATAAATGAGTATGCGTAATCTGAATTCATGCTGGCATGAATGATTATGGACGTAGTGTCACGACCCGTACCCTGTATAGGGGCACGAGAAGTGGGTACGTCCAGCCTACGCCGCAGTGTCGACGGTAGAACGCTGTCCTAGGTCAATCATCTAACAATATAAAATGTACCTGTACAGTTTATACTCTCCGAATGGAGGTGACAAACAGAAAACAATCTCAATCACATCTAGGTAGAAGAATGAAAGATAGATAGATAGACAGTAACTCAAAGAGAACAGTAGAATAGATGAAATAAGTCTAAGTGTCTAGGATACATAACATCAGAATGTCAACCCAATATACAGAATAAGTCTAGGAGTCTATACATCTCAACGTCTCGAAATACAACTCAAAATGTGAGACAAAATGATAATACAGAAAGACTGTCTAGCTAAACTAGCCTAGACTACTGGGGCAACATCCTCAGTTGTAGGTGGATCCTGCTGAGGGTCCACAACATAAGTATCATCTAGTCCTGCTCCATAATAGGTAGTCACCAGGGCCTTATCCTCATCCTCTGTAATATTTTCAACAAGTCCAGTCAGGACAGGAACGAGCATAATACATCTCACGCAGTGCATAGTATGATAGGAAATATTGAGCATACAATAGAGTAAAATACAGGAACTGCTGAAGAAAGATACATGTAGCAAAAGAGATAGCTGTAAAGGAAATATCTACTGTATATAGAGAACTGTAAGTGGCTAGTGATGTAGAGCACAAGATAGGCATGTGAATGGCTAGAATTTATACATGATTACACTACAGAGTTTGCACATGATTATACTACTTTGGAATTATTCACATGTCCACTTCTACTCCCCCGTTTCCCCAATCAATACACAAGGATCCATTTATGTTATGTTAAGATTCATGATAAGCCCATAATTGGGTGATACGTGAGTGATTCATGAAGATTCATGAAGGCTCGGTGATCATGAGAGTACATGAGTCACTAGCTGATACATGAAGATACATGAAAATAGAAGCATAAGATACATGATGTAAGTGAAACAGACGTGACAAAAGTATCTGATGCTCCCGAGGGGGATAATATCTCATGAAAAGATCCATATAGTACCAATCCGTGATAACAAACGTGTCAGCATCAAGTAAAGTAATCTAGAGCAAGAATATAAATCCTGGCAAGTATGAAACGGTCAGAGAATATACTCGCCTGATAACTGAATGTCTGAAGAGGATATACTGTCTGAGGAGAGGTGTATGGCTACTAATCAGAGCAATACAAGTCACAATGTATCCACAATAGTAAAAATAAAGTATACAATGCATACTACATGATTCTAGGTCAATCTGGTCAAAAGTCAACTCTTTGTCAACTTTAATAGTCAAACTAGGTCACATGAAGTCATACTAGGTTACAGGAAATCAAACTAAGTCAAATAAATTCAAACAAGGTCAAACAAGTCAAGATTAGTCAAATCTAGGTTAAAGTCAACTCTTGGTCAACATTCAAATCAAACTAGTCAACGTGATCAATCTGGGTCAAGTCTAAGTCAAACTTAGACCAACTAAGGTATTGGTCAAACAAAGACTAGTCAGCAAGGTAATTAGGTCAAACAAAGACTAGTCAATAAGGTAATTAGGTCAAACATGGTCAGACTAGTTAAACTAGTCATTTTTGGTTAGTCCTAGTCAATTATAGGTCAATTAGGTCAAGGTTTGACCTATAGTTGACTTTGGTCAACAATGGTCAACATTTGGTCAACCTAGGTCTAGTAGGCCTAATAGTCTATCCTAACTCATTGGCCATAGGCTATAGGCTAATGACTTAGGTTTCCATAGGCTAATGGTTATAGGTTTTCATCTCTATAATATACATATATATACACTCATATGTATATGACCTTATATATATATATACACATACAAGAACCACATAGGCCTATAGCCTATGTAATTCCCATACTCCCTAAGTATCTATGTATAGACACAATATATACATAATGACACAAATATAAACTAATACAATATATATATATATATATATATATATATATATATATATATAATACCCAATATATATATAGTACCCACATATATACCTAATATATATACATATATAGATAGCTATAATATATACATATATATACATTCCATATATATATATAAATATATATAACCCATATATACCCTTAACTATATATACCAATATATATAACTATATACAATATAACATATATATATATATATATATATATATATATATATATATATATATATATATATATATATATATATATATATATATATATATATATATACAGAGGGAATTAGAGAGAGATGTGAGAGAGAGAAATAAAGAACAGTGAAAGAGAGAGAGAGAGTGTGTGAATTAGAAAGAGGACAGTGAAAGAGAGGGAGAGACACACACACAGGAAATGGGGGAATGGGGTGTTCCAGAATTCCTGGAACAGGAATCATTCCCCAACCACTACACAGTTACACACACACATACATACACACACCTACAATACACATACATGTATATACATGTATACAACCTAAAAACTCACCCACACACACACATACATATATACTACCTATATATATATATACTAAAAATATACAATTACATGTACTAATCATATCAAAAATAGATTTAAAACTCACTTTTAGAAAACTGGAAATACAAACAAAATCAGGAAAATGGGGACTGTGTATAAGTAAATAGGTAAACTCGATTTCGTGTCCAAAACCCCACTAAGGTTCCAATCTAGTGGTTGGTAAGTGATGCCCCAAGGGTGTACGTGTCGTGTGTGTTAATGGGGGTTCACCACGACACGATACGGCGTGTCCAGAGGTCGACAAACGCAATCGGGTAAGCACAGACACTGTGAAGTGTCACAGCATCGTGCACGTGTTCACGTGTCTCGTGCTCACGACACAGGACACGTGAAGAGTCGTGCTCGTGTCCCTTGGTTCGCCTAGGGTCAGGCTACACACCTAGGACCCTGACACGCACCCACGTGTTGCCGTGTCCAAATGGGAAGCCCGTATCAGTCACCAAAAACACGACTGATACGCGTGTTTGGCACCGCGTCGTGCACGTGTTCACGTGCCTCGTGGACACGATACGAGCCACGTGAGGCCTCGTGGTCATGCCCACGTGTTGGGCTACACACTCGTGTCACTACGAGGTGTCCTCGACTCGTGTCCATGCGACACGAGTCGCGTGTCTAAGTCGAATTTTTGACTGAACTGTGTGCGTGCACTGCAGTACGTGTCCAGTGCGAGTGAGATTTCACACTCGACACGACACGAGAAGTTGTAAGATTTTGGGGGCATGTTCGCAGACATTGCCCCCTCGTGTCCACCAATTTTCACATGTCCTAGGTGCCTGTGCAGTGAGCACGAAGGGTGGGGTAGCAGGGCATGCACGCGAGTCTCGTGCAGTGAGTTCGTGTCCGTTTTGGACACGGACACGACTCGGAAATGTGTTCAGTAAGTTAGGGTTGTGTCCTACATGTCTAGGGCTACCAGAAAATTTATTTTGTTTTACATTTTAATAAAAACAAATCCTTTGTGGCATTTCATCAAACAAGGTTTCCTAGTCTAGGATACGTGTCCGATACGGACACCAAACCAACTCAAAATCCTACCAAACTTGACCCACAGTTCCATGGTACCTAGATGCATGCAAATATGAAGAGAAAACACAATATTAACAAGGTTTATGGGCATTTACCTATTTGTGTATTTCCAATAGAAATCAATGAAAGAGGGAGAGGGGTATCCTTCCACTTGGTGGTGCCCAAAGCCCCTCAAATCCTCAATAGCAGGCCCTAACTAGTACCCTCTAGTGTAGGGGAGTCCAATGCAAGAAACTAAAGGTGATTTGGATCAATATTGATCAAGTTGTGTAGGTTTGAAGAAATAGGAATTTTGTGGGATTAAAATTCATGTAAAATTGTTCATGAATGATTTGATGAGGTTAAATAGGAATGGTGGCTGCTAGGGGGGTGTCTTGGCCGGCCATGGCAAGGGGGGGGGTCTTGGCCTTTCCTTCATGGTGAAGGCAAGGACTTTAGGTAAAGGGTTGAGATATTTTGAGTAATTCATGGTAAATATCCCATAAAGTAAACATCAAGATATTTTCCTTACTTTAACCAATGTAAATATCTATCCCCTTATCATTCTAGGTTAGTAACTAATCTCTAGGTTAGGCTAAACTTGGTTAGGGCTCTCATGACACTTAACAATAATTAGACAATAATAAAAACACATAAATACAAATAATTCCAAATAATTCCTAGAAAATTACAAAAATATCCTTTAGGCTAAAAAGTCCTAATTTGATGTTCTAAGCCTATGGCTAGGCTCACATGATCATGGTTAGTCTCTAGGTTATGAAATCTCTAGGGTTTACACTAGGGTTATACTTGTAAATCACAAAGTCATAAGTCATGACTTAGAAAATGGTTTAACTTAACTAAAATCATCCAAAAATCATATTATGACTAAAATACCACTAATAAATAATAAAAATAATAAATTATCAAAAATACCCTAATTTCAGAAAACTGGGTGTTACACGTAGAGCTTGATATTACGCGGGCACGTAAAAACGTGGGCGTAAAGTTAATGCCTACGCGAGCACGTATAACGTGAGCGTAAAACTCCTTCCGAACTCCAAATTCCATGGAACCTTCATTCCAAGCCGAAAATGGGATTTCCATGGGTCAGAATGGCGTATAACACAATCTCAACAATCTGGAACGATCAAAACTTGAAAACAAAGAAGTTTGATAGATCAAGCCCACAAAATCCGAAATGGCAATTTCTAGATCTACTAAAAACGGAACTTCAAATGAAAAATATCAAGTTCTAAATTATCTTAGGATCATGAAAGGAAGATAAATGAACCATAAAAGTATGGGTTCTCATGTGGAGCAAGATGCACTTGCCTAAGCTTTAGGTAGGTGGAGAGAGTTATGAGGAAGAAGAAGAAGAAAAGTAAATGAGAAGGAAAAGTAATGAAGAGAGAGAAAAGGATTGGGGCTTTAAATAAAGATGTGGTAGGTGGGAAGTTGGGTTCGATTCATGATGAACCATCAAAATTCGGAAACAAACCGAACCAAGCCGAACCAAGCCGAACCCAAGAGCCGAAAATAAAATACAAAAAAATAATTAGCAAAAAATTAAAGGAATTAAATACAGAACAAATGCATGGTAAATATTAAATAAATACATTCAAGCAGTACACGAATTAAAATACATATTCTGGGAACGGAGAGTGACACATGGAGGCATCACTCTCCAGGTGAGTCTACCTGGGAGAGAGAGGACGAGATGCGGAGCGTTAACCTTATCTCTTCGAGCTTTGAGGTATTATTCCTTTTTTTACTGCTTGTGCTTCTTGTGCTAGTTAGCTCTAATTTCGAGGACAGAATTTTTTTAGGAGGGTAGATTTGTCACCCCCACTATCCTGGATAGGACTAATATGGTCATTTATATTATTTTATTATTAATTAAATTAATATTGTTAGTATTTTTATATTATTAGTTAAATATGTATTTTGTTGATATATATATATATATATATATATATATATATATATATATATATATATATATATATATATATATCTGTGTGTGTGTATGTGTGTGTGTGTGTGTGTGTGTGTGTGTGTGTGTGTGTGTGTGTGCGTGTGTGTGTGTGTGTGTGTGTGTTCAATAGAGTTTCATTTATAAAAACTTTTAATATATTAAATAAATATAGATACGGAATATTTATTTTTAATTTTAGAAATAATTTTAGAATTGTTTGGTATTTATTTCATTTTATGAGATATGTATATATAATATTTATTTATAAAGAAGGGAAAAAGAATTTTAAATAAAATAATATGTGGTTGGTTTTATATAATAAATATAATATCTGAATGTATGTACGTACGTATGTATGTATGTATGTATGTATGTATGTATGTATGTACGTATGTATGTATATATGTATAAAGAAATAAAGGAATAAAGAAAGAAAGAAAGGAATAAAAAAACAAATAAAAGCAAAGCATACAAACCAAACACACACGCACACAGTACAAGCCCAGAAACCCCTTCTCCCCTTTTAGCGGAGCAAAACCAATCCGAGCGTATACTTAATCTATATATATATATATATATATATATATATATATATATATATATATATATATATATATATAGGGAGAGAGGGAGTTTTGCAAACCCTAAGCTTAGCCGCACACCTCCCCGCCTTTTCGACGACCCAGCGCTGCCACCACGACTGCCGGAGGCCGCCGGAATCGCCGCATGCGCGCGAGGAAATCAACAGCGCGAAACAGCGCACAGCAGCAAGGTACCCATCTTCCCCGTCTCGTTTCTACACGCACACTCGATCAAATCGAGATCCGTAAAATTCTACGTATAGACAACTCATACATATTTAATCCCCTTCAAATAATTTGTGCCGATTTGCATCATGTATGACGAAAAACGAGTTCCAAAATCGAATTTTTTTGATTTATTGGACGTTAGAAACTGTCCCGAAACCCCAACTTTGTGGCCGATTTGTGACCAGCGTGTTGCTAGTTTTCAAAATCGGTCTGAAGAGACTTGTAGACAATATATAGGAGATCAAAACCCTTCTAGTAGATTTAATTTTCATGCATTATATAAAGAGTTATTTGTTTGTGAAGTTTGAGAAAAAACTGGTTTTTAAAACTGATTTTTTAGAAAAATTGTCCCGATACGCTATCCGTTCCGTCAATCCGGACGACGTGGTCGCGAACCGAAAGTATCGAAAGGTGCATATCGACTTCGTGGACGTGTGGACTTTGACAGAATTCAATTTGGTCGCGTGTGCACGACGAATTTGATGCGTATCCGTCAAAACTTACCATATCGGCCTTTTTGCAAATTTGTTAATTACTTTTTACACGCTCGTCATATCGAGATGAAACTTGTGCCAATAGGACCATATAATTTTTCTGGTCCTGTATGCCAAGTTTGGTTCGAATCTGAGAAGGTCGACCGGAACGCTATTTTGGCGGGCCCGCGACCCGATCCAACGGGCAAATTTGTGCAGGGCACACTGGAATCCAACTTTGGATATACGGTTGGGTTTGTCTCATCAAATCAAACTTGTAGACATATAGTTTGATGACTTTAGAGATCGTAGGTTTTGGCACATTTTTCGGTACAAAGTGGGTCCAACGGCGGACACCATTTTGACCCAAAATTATCGTTTTTCTCCTGTATCCAGAATTGGACTTATGGGTAGGCGTTTCTAGCTAATTTGACTATATTTTAGAACGTTGGTAATATCTATTTCAGCATTAGGAGACTGTTATGTGAGTTGACCGTTCGTGGCTCATTGAGTGGTTTGTAGTTCGATTTTCTCAGCTCAGGACAGCAGGCAAGTACATTATCTGATAGTTTTTATTGCTTTGATATCTACTATATATGATTCAGTTGTAGTGTTATACTTAATTTTTGACACGAGGATACACGAACTAGTATATGTGAATCTCATCATGAGATATCATTCTTGGTTTACCTGGTATATGAGTACATTGTTCGATATTGTTTTATGTACTTGTATAGACACCGATTTGGGAGTGGGCTGGCCCCCTGATCTTCGAATCCCGTGTCATAACCTATCATGTCTGGAATTATTATACTACTCGGGGATTGAGAGTTATTTGAGGTTATGTGATCATTATCCTTACTTGTTTATTACTTGTGCATAGCTCCACCCTCACCACATGTAGGGTGTAGCCTGACCTTATACTACTTGTGCATGGCTTTCCATTTTGGCCGGCCTGATCCCTATACTATTATACTACCTGCATAGCCGGTCAAATGGAACAACCTGATCTTGACCCAAGCCTATCACATAACGCTCTAATATCTCATGGCACTTTCTTTTTATGTTTACATCATACCTCAGATTACTTTCTACTGTTTATATTCTAGTTTTATCTTATATCTCACACATGACATGATATCCAGTTCTCTTGTACTGTTTTTCTTTCAGTCTTGATATTTTATCTTGTATTTCATTATAATTATCTCTTATAGTATTTGTCAATTCACATGGAACTGCTGTTGGTGTTTGTACTTGCTCATATCCTGACAGAATAACCTCCATTGTTTTTTAGAGAATTTATATACAAATTTTCCGACCTACTACGGGTTTGGCATAGATGGAGCCTACGACCAGGACCAGCCCATGGACCCGGTGCTCGTAGAGGACGCACCGCCAGTAGTGACTTAGTTTACCTAGATTTTGTCTGATTACATTCCAGTTTGATACTTTGAGACTTGTAGTATTTATTTGGGATATTATTTTATATCTTGGATTCTGAACTTGTGATTGTGGCTCGAGAATATTTTAGACTGTTTACTTCATCTTTATCCTTATCTTTATCTTTATCATCGTGCTTATCTTCCTTAGATTATGTGATTGAGTGGTGATTATATTCCTCCGTGCGGAGATGAAAGGTTATATTATCATGTCTTAGATTCTATATATTCTAGATGACCTTTACAGCATTCTACTGCCGATACTGCGGCGTAGGATGGACGTACCTACGTGCTCGTGCCCCTAAATAGGGTGCGGATCGTGACACATTTTTATGGTCGCCCATGCAGGTCAGTGTCGCAACTAGTACGATTTTATAATGGTACTCGACTTAGAGTACTAATTACGAGCCTGCTATTAGGATATAGATTTTAGGTTATGATAGATGTTACTCAATCACATATTAGGAAAATTTTGATCTTTTTATTATCAAGACAACTCTCCTTGCATTTCGAAATAAATTGTCCTTCCTTGACAATATCTTATCATGTGCCATATAGGTCTCCTTGCTTAAGACTTTTGAGAGATTCCTGGGACGACCCTTGAGAATCTTGGTTGAATGTCAATTTAAAATCCTTTCCTTTCGTTTCTGTTCGCCCTTGCTCCTTGTTATTGAATTTGATATTGATAGATCATCGTTGATTTTGATTGTCATATCGAGATGAATTTTATGGCCTGAGTTACGGTATCTTATGATAACATATGTTGACGGGAATAACCGGGAAGGTAAAACATCTGCTTAGCTATGAAATCTGGAGTTTATCGCAGCTATATTAGCCGGCGTGGCAGAAACGTAGAGACCTGACTTCGGATGTACATATCTTGGTCTTGAGATTTGAGATTTCTCGCAGCTATACTAGTCGACGTGGCGAGGATTCCAGACGATATGATTATAGAGGTGCATACCTAGTTATAGAATATACCGTTTATCGCAGCCTTGCTTACTGGCGTGGCGAGGATTCTGAGTATCATGATTTAGGACAGACGTGTTTGATTATCAGTTTGTATCTTGAGAAGGGTCGTAACATATCATCTCTGTCATTTCACTTCTGTTATTATAGATTCTATTCCATCATCATTTAGCTTAGGAGTAAGGATAGTTTCAGTTATTTAGTCCAGGTCCTTGTAGAGTCTCATTTTATTATAGGTTCTTCGTAATATAATGTCTTGGTGACTTGCAATTAGCTTGTGTCCTTGAGTAATTGTGTTAATAGTTTAGAGTATGGTTAGGAAGTATTGTATATGATTGTTGATAATTAAATATAGATGAGAACCTTAGAGTGATTAATAAGTGTTAAGGTAGGAGTTGCACCAGGTACTGGAATAGGAGGAGTATCCTAGTAGCTAGAGACGAAGTATTTCAAGTGTTATAGAAGTTTAGGCACCAACAGTTTAGTGTCTAGTTGGAGGAGAGACATGAACAACCTAGTATAGGGGTATCATCCAAGTATCATATGGATGAGTTAGTGCCTTGTGTAGACAGTGTCAAGACTTGGATAGATACCCTAGAGAGAGTATCCTAGATAGACGAATATTCTTCCGTGACTTTGATTTTTGGAGCCTCAGAGATGTCAATCTCTGGAAACTTCCTTCATGAGTTTGTAGTAGATAAGATTCTCTTTATTTTGATATATCATGTCCCACGCAAACTCGTTCTTTTGTACTATCTTTGTATCACACAACTTTAGGATCAATTTAGGCCATTGACCATTCCTACTTTTATTTATGATTATCATATGCACATTGCCATGACGTTTAATTTAGGAGCACAAGAGTAGTTATTTTCTGAAAACCAACTTCATATACATGATCTAGACAATACACCCTATGCCCATGACCTTCGTATCCCACTCAGGTACACCATCTTGTACTTTATTTTATCACACGACTTTCCTGACACAAGACCCAATCTTGATTCATCCCACGAAGTCACTTTTATTTCTGACTCGAATTGGGGACACCATTTCGACCCAAACTTGATGACCCAAAATATGGACACGACCCACATTAAGTCTACTACCTATATGACACTTGTGTCCCATTCAACTGAGCCTCGCATGCTTGTGTCCCATTCAACTGAGCACTGCATGCTACTTATTTACCCGCATTCATTTGAGGAAGACAATAGAAGGTAGTATCCTGGATAGAGTATGCCAGTAAGTTGAGATCTTCACGGATCACAAGATCTTGAAGTAAGTGTTCACCAAAAAGGAATTGAACATGAGGTAGAGGAGGTGGCTTGAACTAATGAAGGAATTCGATATCTCTTTGCAGTACCATCCAGGGAAGGCCAATGTAGTTGCAGATGCCTTGAGCAGGTATCCAGTCGCTATGTATTTGACGGCAGATCATCATCTATTGGTCGATCTGGATAGTTTGGGTATCGAGGGGATCGTTCTGGGGATGGAGGTTCAGATGTGGGGTTTACAGATTCAGTCTGCATTAATAGACAGAGTCAGATCAACATAGTTTGATGATGTGGCCCTGAGGAGTATCAGGGAGCAGGTGCAGACAGGATTGCTAGACAATTTCTTTATAGCAGAAGATGGGTCGCTGAGGCACGGTTCTAGATTATGCATTCCGAGCAGTGAGCTTCGGAAGAAGATTCTGCAGGAAGCTCATCGTTCCCAGTAATCTATGCATCCTGGAGCCAACAAGATGTATAGAGACCTGAGGGAGCACGTATGGTGGTATGGCATGAAGCGAGAGGTAGCTCAGTTTGTATCTCGATGCTTAGTGTGCCAGCAGGTGAAAGCCGAGAGACAGAGGCCAAGTGGTCTGCTTCAGCCACTATCCATTCCAGAGTGAAAGTGAGAGCACATCACTATGGACTTTGTATCTGGACTTCCACGATCTTCAGGAGGGAAAGACACGCTTTGGGTCATCGTTGATAGATTGATCAAATTAGCCCACTTTTTGTCTTTCAAGGTGGGACTATCTACGGAGACGCCGGCAGAGATGTATGTGTGGCAAATAGTCAGATTGCACTGAGTTTCGGTGAGCATAGTCTCGAATCGGGATAGTCATTTCACTTCCCACTTCTGGAGGAGTTTGTATACTAGCTTGGGCACCCAGCTCAAGTTCAATACCGCGTATCACCCCTAGACAGACGGTCAGTCGAAGAGGACCATCCAGACACTCGAGGATATGCTTCGCACTTGTGTGTTAGATTTCGGGGGATCTTGGAAGGTCCATCTTCACCTGGTAGAGTTTGCTTACAACAACAGCTATCAGGCCAGTATAGAGATGTCACCATTTGAGGCTCTATACGGACGGAGATGTCGCACTCCTTTGTCATGGGACCATGTCGGTGAGAGAGTTTTGCTTGGCCCGGAGATAGTGGTGGATGCAGTAGAGAAGGTTAAGTTTATCAGGGATAGACTTCGGGTGGCTCAGGATAGAAACCGACATTGGGCCGATAGCCACCGGAGACCGTTAGTGTTCGAGGTTAGTATCAGTTTTTTTTTTCTGTTTGTGCTTGTTTGTGATTATTTGCTTCAGGGTCTCGTATTGAGTCTTGTCTTGTGTCTAGGTTGGCGATACGGTATTCCTGAGGATTTCTTCGACATGGGACACGATTCGTTTTGGCCGAGGTGGAAAGCTTAGTCCGTGCTACATCGAACCTTTCACTATTCTTGGAAGGGTCGGTGCAGTGGCATATCGACTAGACTTGTCGCCTACGTTCGAGGGAGTTCATAACGTGTTCCATGTGTCATAGTTGAGGCGGTACGTGGCAAACCCTAATCACGTATTGGATCACTCCGAGTTAGAGGTGGGGCCTACTCTCCGCTATCCAGAGCAGCCTGTGGAGATTTTGGATCATCGGGAGAAGGTACTCCGGAACCAAGTCATACCCTTGGTTCGTGTCGCATGGAGGCATCACTCTCCAGGTGACTCTACCTGGGAGAGAGAGGACGAGATGCGGAGCGTTACCCTTATTTCTTCGAGCTTTGAGGTATTATTTCTTTTTTTATTGCTTGTGTTTCTTGTGCTAGTTAGCTCTAATTTCGAGGACGAAATTTTTTTAGGAGGGTAGATTTGTCACCCCTACTATCTTGGATAGGACTAATATGGTCATTTACATTATTTTATTATTTTATTATTATTTAAATTAATATTATTAGTGTTTTTACATTATTAGTTAAATAGGCATTTTGTTGATATATATATATATATATATATATATATATATATATATATATATATATATATATATATATATGTTCAATAGAGTTTTATTTATAAAAACTTTTAATATATTAAATAAATATAGATACGGAATATTTATTTTTAATTTTAGAAATAATTTTAGAATTGTTTGGTATTTATTTCATTTTATGAGATATGTATATATAATATTTATTTATAAAGAAGGGAAACATAATTTTAAATAAAAATAATATGTGGTTGGTTTTATATAATAAATATAATATGTAAATGTATGTATGTATGTATGTATGTATGTATATAAAGTAAAAAGAAATAAAGGAATAAAGAAAGAAAGAAAGGAATAAAAAAAACAAATAAAAGCAAAGCATACAAACCACACACACACACACACACACACACACACACACACACACACACAGTTCAAGCCCAGAAACCCTTTTCCCCTTTTTAGCGGGGCAAAACCAATCCGAGCGTATACTTAAGCTTTCGAACCCGACACCCCCATATATATATCGATAGAGAGAGAGAGAGGGAGTTTTGCAAACCCTAACCCTAGCCACACATCTCCCCGCCTTCCCGACGAACCAGCGCCGCCATCACGACTGCCGGAGGCCGTCGGAATCGCCGCATGCGCGCGGGGAAATCGACAGCGCGAAACAGCGCACAGCATCAAGGTACCCATCTTTCCCGTCTTGTTTCTACACGCACACTCGATCAAATCGAGATCCTTAAAATTTTACTTGTAGACAAACCATACATCTTTAATCCCCTTCAAATGATTTGTACCGATTCGCATCATATACGACGAAAAATGAGTTCCAAAATCAAGAAAAACTTGATTTATTGGACGTTAGAAACTGTCCCGAAACCCCAACTTTGTAGCCAATTTGCGACCAGCGTGTTGCTAGTTTTCAAAATTGGTCTGAAGAGACTTGTAGACAACATATAGGAGATCAAAACCCTTTTGGTAGATTTAATTTTCATGTATTATACAGAGAGTTATTTGTTTGTGAAGTTTGAGAAAAAATCGATTTTCAAAACTAAATTTTTAGAAAAATTGTCCCGATACGTCGTCCGTCCCGTCAATCCGGGCGACGTGGTCGCGAATCGAAAGTATTGAAAGGTGCGTATCAACTTCATGGACGTGTGGGCTTTGACAGAATTCAAATTGGTCGCGTGTGCGCGACGAATTAAATGCGTATCCGTCAAAATTTACCATATCGACATTTTTACAAATTTGTCAATTACTTTGTGCACGCTCGTCATATCGTGGTGAAATTTGCGCCAACATGACCATATCATTTTTTGGTCATGTATGCCAAATTTGGTCCGAATATGAGAAGGTCGACCGGAATGCTATTTTGGCGGGCCCGTGACCCGAACAAATGGGCGAATATGTGCAAGGTCCACCGGTATCCAACTTTGGACATACGGTTGGGTTCGTCTCGTCAAACCAGACTTGTAGACATATAGTTTGATGATTTTAGAGACTGTAAATTCTGTCACATTTTTTGGTATAAAGTGGGTCCAATGGTGGATACCATTTTGATCCGAAATTACCGTTTTACCTCTGTATCCAGAATTGGACTTATGGGTAGACGTTTCTAGCTAATTTGACTATTCGGAGAACGTTGGTAATGTCTGTTTCAGCATTAGGAGACTGTTATGCGAGTTGACCGTTTGTGGCTCATTGAGTGGTTTGTAGTTCGATTTTCTCAGCTCAGGACAGCAGGCTCTCTGATAGTTTTCATTGCTTTGATATCTACTATATATGATTCAGTTGTAGTGTTATACTTGATTCACGACACGAGGATACACGGACTAGTATATATGAATCTCGTCATGAGATGTCATTCTTAGTTTACCTGGTGTATGAGTACATTGTTCGATATTGTTTCCTGTACTTGTATAGACACCGATTTGGAAATGGGCTGGTCCCCTGCTCTTCGAATTCCGTGTCATGACCTGTCATGTCTGGAATCATTATACTACTCGAGGATTGTAACTCCCTAAACCTATTTTCGTATTGTTTGAAAAAAAATTATTTTTGGCTTAAAATAATAAATTAGTTATATTGAATTTTATTAATTAAATTGATTCAAAATTTTAAATATTGATTAACTCATAAATTTTTTGATTATTTATTAGTAAATTTAGTTACTCTATTGTATTAATTTGTTTGTGATCCATAATGGTAAATTAAGTTTAAAATAATTAATTCCAATTTATTGTCAAGTATTAGTATGTTTCTAGTTAATTTATAAATGCTATTTTACAGTCATGTCTTCTTACTGTTAAATTTTGCTAAATTAAGCTTGAGGAGAATATTAGTTTAACTAATTTTGTAATTATTAATATTGATCATTAAGAATTAACTGTTTCTAGTTGCTAGTTGGCAATGAGGAGTACTATCAACTAAGTTTTATAATTAATTGAAACCTGTTGGATATTTTGAATTTAAAAATTAGTTTACTATTTGATTTTTTGAAAAACTGTTGAAAATTTAATTTGGAAATCTGTTTTCAATTTGAATTTAAAAATCTGTTAATTTTTTTAAAACGGTTGTTTGATTTTTTTTTTTTGAAAATCTGTTAGCAAATAACTAATTTCTGTTGTCTAATTGAAATCTGTTAATATTTTGAATTTGAAATCAGTTACAAGTTATTTCCTATTGCCCCCAGATCTGAATCTTATTACAGCTCTGCCATCCCTACTACACACGCACACAATTATTATTTTATTATAAATTTGTACACATTTTCCAAGTTCTGACACACAGTTCCCAACTGACACACACATAGCTCTCTCTCAAATGTTCTCTCTCTCTTCATTTCTCTCTCCTGGCCGATCTCCGCCACGCTCTGCCGAGATCTTCGTCGGAGGCCCGTCGTTCCCACCATCACCGTAGCCGGAGCCACATCATCGTGTCGACTCCATCAACGCCGACCAGAGCTCACCATCCTCGTCATGGAGCTCGAGGCAACCTCCTCGACTGCTGTGTCGTCTAGAAGACCGTGCTCCTCTTCGAGTCGAGAGCCATTGTTTCCTCGTGTGACGTATCGACGCTTCGCCATCCGCGCTGCCGCCTCGGAAGTGATGCTGCCCCTTCGAGAAGAGTGTCGTCCCTTCGATACACGAGAAGTAATCTCGTAGAGCGTGCCGCCTCTTCGACGTTCGAGCCATCTTCGGTTCCTGTGCATCCACTTCGAGTCGAGTGACCGCCGAGTTGTCGAGGACGCCACCGCCAGACCGAGGAGCAGCCTCTCGACGAAGTAGCGCCGCCTTCTTCAGATCTGGACGACGACCGTCGTCCCAGCTGCCCAGAGCGTCGGATCCCCTCGCCGAGGTGAGAACCCGACCCAATCTACTTGAACCCCCTCCATTCTTGTTTCTAGGGTTTTGTTTGTGGGAGTTTTGTTCTGGTAATGATAATTAGGGTTGAAATGTTAGGATTGAGTAGAGAAGAATTTAGGTCTAGGGTTTACATAGGAAGAAGAAGGTTGAAGAAGAAGTCAAATCTAGGGTTTCTGTCAAGGAATTTTGGAGAAGAAGGTGATGATCTAGAATTTCACCTAGGGTTAGGGATGAGCAGAGGGAAGAAGAAGCTTTAGAGCTAGGGTTTTAGGCTGGAGAGGAAGCTGGGATCTAGGATTAGGGTTTCGGGATGGAGTGTAGAGCTGAGGAAGAATAAGTCGGCTGAGTTAAGAATGGGATGAGAGAGAAAGAGAAGAGGGTTTTATGATTAAGAGGTTGGGCCGGGTCAGGGGAGAAGAAGCGGGCTTTGGAAATTTTATAAGTATTTTTAGTGATAATTAGATGTTGGGCTTAGTTCAAAACTGTTAAGTTTTATTGATTTTAACAGTGTGATTGGGTACAGATCAGAAATCAGGGCTGGGCTGAATTGAATAACTGGGCTGAGTTTTAGTTTTAATTGTAGGGATTAAGCTAGGATGGGCTTGGGCCAGAGATGTAGATTGGGCTGTAGGTTTGGCTTAAATCCAGCATGGTATAAATTATTAGTTGGGCCAGACCAGTAACTGGTAGGATGGTTGGGTTTACCAATTGTGTTTGGGTTGGGCTTTGATGTTTTATAATTCCATGTTATAATTCTTATTATAAATAGTAATTAATATTTTTCAATATTATTTCGTTATTAATTAAACTTAGTTTCCAAAATGCTCCAATAGTATAATTATGTAAATATTTTAGTAAATTATTAGTTAAAAATTACTATATATGTACTATTTTGTTATAAGAAATTATATTATTTGGTATAAATATTGGTTATTTTAAAAAGATAAATATTATAGTATTTTCTTGCTAGATTATTTTAGAAAATGTTTCTAAAAAGTTTATATGGTTATAATAATATTTCTATTATGTTCTAAATCTCATAATCTTGATTTTTACTAAGCATTATATTAAATAAATATTTTAAATAAGGATTTTAACCTTAAATTGATATTTAATGTTATTTGATCCTTCTTAGTATTGTAGTAAACCAAAAATATGGTTTTAAGTATTTTAAACTAAATATTATTTTCAATAATATTTCCAAATATGATTTTCAAGTAATTTATCTAAAGATTCATTATAAGTTTTCTAGTATTCTAGCTAGTAGTTATATAAAGTTAGTTTAGTCAAATTATGGTAGCAATAATTAGTTAATATCTTTAACCCTAACAAACTTGTATCAAATACCAGGTGATCCATTACATCCATGCAGTATTACTCACGTGCTTCCAAGGCAAGGCAAGTACACCGACTTGACTTTTATTTTGTGTTCTGTCTTACAATCATGTGCCATGTTCTCATATCGGATACGAGATACACACGAATGTCTTGTACCTTGTTCATTGCTTGTGAGTCATTGTTTATTGCAGGGACTGGGAAAAATATTAGCTTTTGTGTGACCACACCCAAACATAGGTATTGTGGATAGCCTAATCGTACACTTTACGTACGATGAAGCCGGATCTTGTAAAATTGATTGCCTCATTGATTGATTGTGTTCCTAAGCCGGTCATACATTAGTTTAATATTTTAAATTATCACACTTGTATATTGATTGTCGTGTTCATTGTCTTGATTCATTGATAGTCGTGTTCATTGTCTTGCATATTGATTGTCGCGTCCATTGCCTGCAGTTTTTTTTACATTTCATTTCTGGTACCATAGTTTCATTTTCAGTTCTGGTATTCTGGTTTCACCTTGTATTCTGTACTACAGATTACATTGTATATTATTCTTGTCGGGATTATACTTTGCTCTTTTTCTGACAAGATACGTTACAGGTGAGCTTGAGGCCACATGGAGCATGTGATTGCATTGGATATTGCAGCTTTTATTTTATTTATTTTCTGGAGATTGTATTTTGGATATTCATTATTGTATATTTATTTATTTGACCGGATTTCTCTCCGGATAACATTGTATAATTTTGATTGATGGATATTGGTGATTTTCTGGGAACGTTATATATAAAGCTGTGGATGTTTACATTACATTGTGACTTGGAGTTTTCTTTAGTATTATACAGCTTACTTCGTCGTGTCCATCGACGAAGGCTGGGCGTGTCCGACTCGTATCCGATTATTCGGGAGCGGGTCGTGACAGGGATGGGGAGTTATTAGAGGTTATGTGATTATTACCCCTACTTGTTTATTACTTGTGCATAGCTCCACCCTCACCAGACGTAGCCAGAACCAGAATATTGGAGAGCGGAGACATACATAGCCAGCTACGTATAATGAAATAGAATTCATCTCACTATACGGTCACGGCTGTCTAGATATATGAGGGTTAACTACAATCCAACAGTCTCCTATGGTCAATATCAAGCCTAAATGTCTCAATCTAAAACAAGCAAGTAAAGTTACAAGATATAAGATCACCAAATATACAATAGTAAGGCGTCCCAAACATTACATATTCAGTTGATCATGAAGCTAGTCGTTATAAAATATGAGGACTAGCAAGAGTTTTAATCATACATGATCAACCCTAGGATTTGTCAATCATGTTACTGCCTTAGGCAGACAGTAATAAGGTATGCAATACGAGCTAACAGTGCTCGCCGGCTAAACGCCTCAAAATAAGAATTTTACAATAAAGTGGGAGAGCCAAAAATAAACCCACTCGTTGTCCTGGTTACGCCTGGTGGTCACCATCGGGCTAGAAATTCGGTAGATCCTCTGAAGCTGCTCCAAAATCTGGCCACACAAAACCAGCTGGGTCAGATCCCAGAAAGAGCAAAAGCTATAAAGGAGGCTTCACTTAAGAACAAAAACCAGCATAACAGAAAATATATTAAAGCAGTTAAAAAAACTTGAAGTAAAAGAATAACAACAATCATAATGGAGTACGAGGGAACCATTCAAGTAGCCAGGTCAAAACCCTTAAACCAAACAAGGACCGGGGTTATAATCCTTCACCTGAATAGAACTCCGTCTCTAAATCTTGTTGGTAAGATAAAACATTACAAGCACGACGTGGGGGGCAATAATATAATAAACGAAGAGAGGACTCAGAACTGCTCCGGGAGTCAGATTACAACCCTTAAACCAAACAAAGACCGGGGTTGTAACCCTTCGCCTGAACAGAACTTAGCCCCTGATCTTTATTGTTAAAAGTGATAATCATTCGATCAATCCTGCAATAATCGAGCACTGAAACTACACTATACAATCGTTTCTGGCCAATCAGTGACTATGGCTTTCAACATTAGCTAACTAGGGTTATCACAACATGCAGTGAGATGTTCCTCCAGCCACAAGCCCTGCAGCTAATCCAGGTTATCCAGGTTATCCAGGCGACTTGGGTTCATTAAGCAGTACCTCGTTCTTTTCCATACATCAGTGAATCTAGACTTGTGCCTTACTCGTCGGAAGGCAGCAAGTCCACAATGGTGGCCGGGATAACGGGATCGCCTGTAACTGGAGAAATCTCTCATGACTACTGAATTATTCTAGTTATTAGCCTTAGTCATTTACAGTAGTTACCCCTAACTGTGGTACTTAAGGATCCCTGTCCTAGACATAATACAAATATTACCGGTTCAATTGTACAAATGCAATCATCCACGGTATCCAGGCCATTCGATCTTGTCATGACATGCTAGCCGTCGCAACAGCCTTTAAAATATACATGTCATGTTCACTGTCAGAAGTGCGCCACGTCGGACCACTATCATGTCATATCATTTGTCAAAAGTGTACCACAACGGATCACCATCGTGTCAGGGAACATATACAATTTAATATGGCACAAGCAGACGGGCAACTGAATTGGCCATATGCGGCCAATAAATAAGCATGCAAGCAATTTTATGCAAGGCCATGCAACAGTGCATATGCGGCTGCAGCAAGCTGTCTGTAATGCATGCAAGCAAGCAATGCATATGCGGCTAACAAATTAAATGGCCATGCAAAATGTGCTTAAGCTAATGCTTAAGCTAATGCATTAAATAATGCATTCAATCTTATGCGGCTCACTAACTAATGGAATAATTCATACGGCTCATTAGGATTCCCATGCATTATTTAATGCCATGCATTATTTAAATATTAGTGCATGCAAATGCCAACCTATATGCGGCTAAGCACTGTTGCTAGTGCATGTGGCCAAGTGTTTGGCATATGCATGCGGCCAACTGCTTTTATGCAAGCAAGCAAAAGCTTGCTAAAAAGGCCATGCGGCCAAACTATCATGCAAGCAAGCAAGGCTTGCTAAAAGGCCATATGTGGCTCAGTACCACTTGCATAAGCATGCGGCTAAGCACTAGAAAAAAGTAATGCATGCATTAGAATGTGCATTAAAGTAAGGCATGCATTAGAATACGCATTCACGTAATGCATGCATTAGAATATATATTAAATTAATGCATGCATTAGAATATATATTAAAGTAATGCATGCGGCTGGAATATACATTAAATGCATTAGAGAATGCATTAGAATATGCATTAAAATGCATCAGAGAATGCATTAGAGAATGCATTAGAATATGCATTAAGATGGCATGCGGCTGAATGCATTCGAATATGCATTAAAATATGCATTAAATGCATACGATTGAATGCATTCGAATATGCATTAAAATATGCATTAAATGCATGCGGCTGAATACATTTGAATATGTATTAAAACATAATGCCTATGCGGCTAGCTACTGTACGTGTGCATGCAAGCAAAGCTTGCTAACCCACGCATTAAATAATGCATTTAAAGAACATATGCATTAATAATTAGCATGCAAGTATGCATTAAAAGGAACATGGCTGATGCTAATTAACTAAGCATGCATTGATATAATGTATTAATAATCATGCGGCTGACTTGTTCCCATATGCGGCTCACTTGGGCATTTGCATGCGGCCAAGTGCTGGTACATGCGGCTAAGTGCTTGACGTATGCATACAAGCTGATGCTTGCTAATGCATTAAATGTGCATGCTTGCCAATGTATTAAAATGTGCAAAGGCCATGCGGCTCATTTAATAAATGGCCATACGGCCAGGGCAATTAATGCTCATGCGGCTCAGTGCTAAAAATGTCCATGCGGCTAAGCAAAATTTCGTAGGTTAAATTTGGACCAAACGAAATTCTCTGCAACATGGAACCATCAACTAGCAAAAATATGCAAGTTTGATGGATCAAAACTCCTAGAAACCAAAAATACCACAAAGCTAGATTTACAAGAATTTAACCATAGAAATGAAAATTGCTAAGTACTAAAGTGGGTTAGAAACACATGAGGAAGACAATGGAACAATAAAAATGGACTTTCTCCATGAAGCAAGGTGCACTTGCCTAAACCTTCTACTCTCAAGTTGGTGGAGAAGTAATGGTGGGGAAAAAAAGTTAAGTGGAGGGAGAAATGTTTGGTGGGATATAAATGAAGAAGGTGGTGGTAGGTGGGAGTGGTTTGGTTCACATAAAATCAAGCAAAACCAAACCATGCAGAACCATGCTGAACCAAGTCAAGTCGGGCCGAACTAAATAAGGAGACATACAATACGGGTCTAAATACGTGCACGTATACCAAAATACGTAATACGAACAATGGTCTTTACAACTCTACCCACCTTAAAAGAATTCCATCCTCAAAATTTAATCAAGTGGCTAGAGATGCAAGGACAAGCTATACTAATCACAGACAAGCTATACTAGTCAAGCAATCAAGCAATTATTTATGCAAGCAAGAAATCGAAGGCATGAGACATAAAAAAAGATATTATACCTCACGAGTAAAACAGGTCGGGATATCGTGATCGGATATCATCCTCACGCTCCCACGTTGACTCACCTAAGGAGTGATGACCCCAAGCAACATGGACTAACTTGATAGTTTTGTTCTTGAGTATCTTCTCTCTTTGATCTAATATGGATACGGGCCTCTCCTTATATGAAAGGTTGGTACCAACGGCCAATTCCGAATTATCCAAGATATGACTCGGGTTTGGGATATACCGTCGTAGTTGAGATACATGGAACACGTCATGCACCTCACTCAGAGACGGCGGAAGAGCGAGACGATAGGACACATCTCCTACTCGCTCTAGAATATCGAACGGCCCTATATACCTAGGACTAAGCTTTCTCCGTACGCCGAAACGAATGACGCCACGATTAGGCAAGATCCTTAGAAATACATGGTCGCCGACAGAAAACTCAAGGGGACGCCGACGAGAATCGGCCCAATGGCACTGACGATCTTGTGCAACGCGAAGATGATCTCTGACTCTCCTGACCACCTCAACTGTCTGAGTGATCATCTCGGGACCAAGCATCTGCCTTTTTTCAACATCGTCCCATGCTAGTGGGAATCTGCACTTCCTTCCATACAATATCTCGAACGGTGCCATCTGGATACTAGCTTGGAAACTGTTGTTGTACGAGAACTCCACCAGGTACAGGTGATCCTCTTACGAACCACCGAAGTCGAGTGTACAAGATCTCAACTTATCTTTAAGAGTCTGGATCGTGCGTTCCGACTGACCATCTGTCTGCAGGTGATAAGCTGAGCTGAACTGGAGGTGAGTTTCCAAACTCTCTTGCAAGCTACGCCAAAAGTACAACATAAATCTTGAATCTTGGTCCGAGGTGATACTGACTGGTATATCGTAGAATCTGACAATCTGCCGAAGATACATCTCTGCTAGCTGAGCTGTCGATTGACCAACTCTGAACGGGAGAAAGTGAGCCACCTTCGTGAGCCTGTCAACTATAACCCAAATAGCATCTCTACTGGCTGGGGATCTTGGTAATCCAGTCATGAAATCTATGGTTACTTGCTTCCACTTCCATTTCGGAATCGACAAGGGCTGAAGAAGTCCAACTAGCCTCTGATGTTCAGCCTTGACTTGTTGGCAATCCAAACACCGAGAGACAAATCGAGCTATCTCCCTCTTCATGCCAATCCACCAAAAGTGCTGACGGATATCACGGTACATCTTCGTGCCACCGGGATGAATCGAATACTGAGAACTGTGAGCTTCCGCCATAACCTCATGCCTAATATATCTACTGGGTACACAAAGACGCTTACCATGTCGAAGTATACCGTCTTCATAAATACATAATTCTGGTCGTCGCCCGGCTTCACATTCTGCTCTAAGCCGCTGATGCTTAGAATCGGAGGACTGAGCTATCTTGATCCTTTCAACTATACTGGACTGAACTTGTATGCTGGCCATCAATGCCACATTGGTAGGAAGGACAACTTCTATACCCATCTTCTGAAGATCTGCTAACAACCCGGGTTGCGCTGTCAGGAAATAAACTCCGGCTCTCCTGCTCAATGCATCGGCAACAACGTTGGCCTTTCCAGGATGATACTGCAGGTTGACGTCATAATCCACAAGCAGCTCCAGCCATCTTCTCTGACGCATGTTAAGATCTTTTTGAGTGAACACATACTTCAGGCTCTTGTGGTCGATGAAAATCTCTACCATGTCTCCATACAAGTAGTGTCTCCAAAGCTTGAGTGCAAATACTACTACTGCCAGTTCCAAGTCATGGGTTGGGTAATTCCTCTCATGATCACGAAGTTGTCGTGATGCATAAGCTATTACCTTTCCATGCTGCATCAAAACACATCCTAAACCTCTGCCTGAAGCATCACAGTACACTGAAAATCCTCCGGTCCCATCTGGAAGTGTGAGAACGGGTGCCGTCATCAAGCCTCACTTCAGCTTCTCAAAAGATTCTTGACATTCTGCTGTCCAAGCAAACTGTACATCCTTGTGGGTCAACTGTGTCAATGGTGCTGAAATTCGAGCAAAGTCCGAAACAAATTGCCGGTAGCAGCCGGCCAATCCAAGAAAACTGCAAACTTCTGCAACTGTGCTGGGCACTGGCCATGTTTCAATAGCCACGATCTTCTGGAGATCCACTTCTACTCCCCCTCTGGTGATGATATGACCCAAGTATGAAATACGATCGAGCCAGAACTCGTATTTACTGAACTTGGCATACAACTGGTGCTCTCGGAGAATTTGGAGGACAACTCTGAGATGCTGCTCATGCTCCACTTCACTCTTACTGTAGACCAGGATATCGTCTATAAACACGATCACGAGCTAATCTAAATAAGGCATGAAGATACGATTCATGAGGTCCATAAATACAACCGGCGTATTGGTTGCTCCAAAGGACATAACAAGGAACTCCCAATGCCCATATCTAGATCTGAAAGCTGTCTTCGGGATGTCCTGCTCTCAAACTCTGATCTGGTGGTATCCTGACCGCAAATCAATTTTCGAGAACTGTCGCTCCTCTGAGTTGATCAAACAAGTCATCTATCCTTGGAAGAGGATATCTGTTCTTGATCGTCACTGAGTTCAAGGTACGATAGTCAACACATAATCTGGATGTACCATCCTTCTTTTTCATAAGAAGCATCGGGGCTCCCCAAGGCGATCCACTTGTACGAATGAATCCCTTGGTTCTGAGTTCTTCAATCATCTTGTACAATATCTCCAACTCTGACGGCGCCATCCTGTAGACTCTCTCTGACACTGGTGCTATCCCGGGGATCAAGTCAATAGTAAACTCGATCTCTCGCTCTAGCGGCATTCCTGGAAGCTCTTCCGAAAAAATATCTGGAAATTCCTCGACTATCCGGGGTAACTGCACTGCTACTACGGCCATCCGCAATAATGGAGGATGTAAGCCCCTATTTTTCAAATTTTAGTTAATTAAATGTTAATTAATTATTAATATCATTTTTAGCCTTAAAATAATTATTTAGATTTTTAGGAATTTTTTCTAGAATTTTTAATGAATTTTAAATAAGTTGTATATATATTAAAAATATCACTTTGTAATTTATTTAAATGTTTTAATATCATTTTATAAATTTTAGAATTGTTTTAATGTAGATTTGTAATTACTTTAAATGTTTTAAAAGCGGAATGCAAATTCTATTTTGCATTTAGCTACTGTTGGGGCCTTTCTGTAAAACCTAAAACTATGGGGGCCTAGTTGCTAACCTGCACTACCCCCCCCCCACGACCACACTCTCTCTCCCCTCACCCACTCCGCTGACCGACGACCGCCAGCGCGGCCTGCCCCCGCCCTTTTCGGCTGCCTCCCGACCGCCTCAACCCCTTATTTAAACCCCCTCAGCTCGACCACCCCCACTTCGACCCACCACAGCCACCGCAGCACCTCGTCTTCCCCATTTAAATCCCGCCTGAACCCTAACTCCGGCGTACCCTACCACCGCCTCACCGACCATCATCGTCGAGCGCCACCACCACCATTCGGTTCGCCCAGACGAGAGGAGCCCAGAGCCACCAAGGCGCCCCGACCACGACGTCTCCTCCACCCGCCAGCACCCTCGAATTCCCCCTTCGACGCCGGACACGTGAGTAACATAGCTCATCTCGTGTCATCCGTGTCCCAAAGCCACGTGCATGGTTCGCCAGGACACGGGGACACTAGTCCAGTGTTTGGACACGTGTTTTAGCATTCGTACGTATCGTGCATAGCACAGACACGTAGAAATTCTGTGTCCCTAACTGTCCGGACACAGGATCGATTTTATTATTTTTTTATATAATATTTAACCTAACCTAATTAAATCTAACCTAAACCCTAACTCTAACACAACCGTCGGACTGACCTCCTGGCCAGTCCGACCCGACTTAAAACCCCCCTGTGCGCGCTCTGGCTCGGGTTCGAGCCCCCTTACTGCTGTTTCTTTTTTCTTTTCCTTTTCTTTTCTGTTATATATATATATATATATATATATATATATATATATATATATATATATATATATATATATATATATATGTATATACATATATTTGTATATATATATATATATATGTATTATTATACTGTATTATATATATATATGTACTGTATTTTTAAATATATATATATATATGTTATATTTAGTACTTTATTATAATATATATGTATGTATATATGTATATATTTTCATGTGTATATATATTATTATATATATACTTTATAATTAAGTGTTTCCTTATATATATATATATATATATATATTAATTAAGTATTTTCTTATATATATATGTGTGTACTTTTAACATATGTATGTATATATTCACTATGCATAATTTTACCTTATCAAATATTAATAATTATATTGCACTTTTACCAATTTATATTTTAGTGTATTTAAATTACTGCAACCATTTGATGTCCAAGCCTAGCATGGGTTTTGGGCCCAAATGTGTTTTCACACATTCAAGACCTGTACAAGTCATATTGGACTTGATTCATGGCCTTGGGTCCTGTATTTGAACTTTGGTTCAAATTATGTACATGGACAAAATACGCAGATAATTAATTATTTTAATTTCAATTGTGTGTAATGCTGTTTTTGGATTTCTAAAAATACTTAAAGTACTGTTAAAATTCTGGAAAAATAGTATTTAGATACTATGTTAATTTAGCTAATTTAGTATAATTTTTTATAGTATTTAATTTATAGTTTTGCCACTAGTTTGGCATATGAAACCAAAACTCATTTTCTGTATACTTAGGAAAACTGATTTTTATAAAATACTTGTACTGGTTAATAAATTCCAGAAAAATTATAATAAATTTCTATAATTAGCAAAGATCATTTTGGTACTTTACTTTAAGTAAAAATAAGCTTTTTGTCTATCTCAAAAATTGTTAGAACACAATGATCATTGATTTATTTATTGATTAATTATGACTTGTAACTTTTTGTGCTATTTTGAGTTTTAGTCGTATTAAACCCCACCCCTCACTAGTGTAAAGACCCTAGAAAGTTAGTTATAGTAATGTGTCACCCCACATTGGTCTCCTATGCCAAAATCATCATTTTGGCTAGGTGTCCAGTCACAAGTCGTGTTTCACAAATTAGTGTCTTAGCGTTTTAGCTTAGTGTAAAAACTAAGTTATTGTATTTATTTCTATAGTGACGAGTTACCGGACATCCATAGCACTTTTATCGCAGCTTGTTTTGCTTTGCTTTGCTAGAGACAAGTACTTTCTACAAACTTTACATACTGTTACATAAATGAACTGCTAATCCAACCATGTTAAATGCTGATCCTTGGAGTAGCAAGTTAAAATATCACATGTTGTACTTTCAGTTACTGTCATGCTTAGAACAGTCTTTATGTATCTTTCACATGATTAGAATATGGGTTATGGGGAAACTGATAGTTGAGTACGTGATCATGCCCCCTTCTTCGTACGTATGTACCGAGCAAGGTTGACATTTTATATGTATACCTTGTCGTCGGCTTTATCTCAAAGCGGATTTGTACGTATGTACATCTATCGTCTTATCACTTGTACGGAAGTACATTTCATTATGTGCCCCTGCACATTGTACACCTATTGACAATCACGTACCTGCTACAGTTTTAAACATTACATATACATCTGTCTCTATGACATATGTATCATTGCCATGATAGATTATGTGATGCCATGTTTACAGTTATTCCTCTATGTTCATTTCCATGTTTCATATGCTAGTTTGCTAGATTCAGTACTTGCTTCCGTCCTGACAGGATAACATTGTAGGTGTTCTTACTGAGGAGGAGTTACTCTGCGACACATATTATGGAGTTACTGCCGAGGATCCGGCTTTGCTTTACGAGGATGTTCCTGCAGGAAACCTCGCCTAGTTGTCTTTTGTTTTTAGACTTTTGAGAGTAGTCATGTATTAGGCTATATATTTTATAACTGGACATGTATCAAGTTTTTACATTTCAGACTTGTACTTTGAACATTTTACTATATGATACAACTTTTGTGTTTGGAGCATTTATGACTTTTATTCACTTATAGAACTGTTAGCACATTTGGTCTTATCCTGTTGTCTTTAGAACATCTTACTACGTTTTATATCAAACGTAGGCTGGGCATGACTCGGCCTGGCCCAACAATTTGGGCAGCGGGTCGTGACATATTTTAGTGGTGGCCCATACAGGTCCTGACTAAATTGTTTGGTTACGTTATTGTACCAAGCATGCCTGCAATTAGGAACTTAAGGTAATTAGACAACATTAGGAATGACGCTTAGGACACCTAGAGGAATGCTAGGATTGCAATATAGGAAATACATCACATGCTTGCTATTATAATTAGATTTTCTTGCCTATGATTGCTTACTTTGAACAAGTCCTTATAAGTCCTTTTTATTGTAATTAGATGGTGCTTACTCGTTCATCCCAGTACGTCACACCTGAGAATGGCACACTCCCTATCCAGTCAGCTGACCAGTTGACTGATACACCTCTACCTCCACCTACCACACTCCCCCACTCCACAGATCCACATACCCAGATGCCTCCACCACCTTCCACATCCCAGTCCCAGCAGGCCCCGATACTTCCACCACCCCCTATTATCATACCTACCCAGGCTTCCGTCACACTCGACGGGAACTAGCTGCTCACTATGATCCAGGGGTTCCTAACAACCCATCAGGGGCAGACTGCCCTACTCCGCCAGAGCATGGAGCGTTCTGAGAAACGTCCTGTGGTCCCACCACATGTAGAGCCACGGCAGAGAGCGGGGACGATCAAGGACTTCATGGGTCTGAATCCCAAGGAGTTCTCAGGGACTGAGGGCATAGTAGTAGCAGATGACTAGCTAGATTCGGTAGAGAGGAAGCTCCTAGGAGTCAGGATGCCGGGTGACCTCCAGGTCGAGGCAGCGGGATTTCTGCTGATAAACATGACAGGAGTCTGGTTCCGGAATGAGCCGTTATTTGCGAGAGGGAGAGCCACTTGGAATCAGTTCAAGACCCAGTTCAAGAAAAAATTCTTCTCGACCACTGCTAGAGTAGCCAAGGGGATACGATTCCAGAACATCGAGCAGGAGAACCGTTCTGTTGACGAGTATGCGGCAGAGTTTAGTCGCCTAAGCTATTTTGCTCCTAGTCTGGTTGCAGATCCAGAGGAGATGACCCATAGGTTTTGCCATGGTCTAGTCCCAGACATCGGCATTCTTATAGTGGCGAACGGTACGACTGACTACTACCAGAGCCTAGAGTTGGCCCGGAGCATCGAGGAGCGTCTTCTATCTAGCAAGAGGCCGGCTTCTGTACATCATGAGGGACCATCCAAGCGTCAGACTTTCCAGCAGAGAGCACCGACGCCGCTCCAGCAGACTTACCGTCCCCCTACATCACATCATCAGACCCCGCCAGTTAGAGCCCCGGGACCCCGACATCAGTAGCAGCAGCAGAAGGAAGCTATATGTTCTTTCTGAGGAAGACCAGGACATGATTACACCATCTGCAGGAAGAGGTTGAAGCAGTGTTTGGCTTGTGGGTCTGCCACCCATCAGCTTTGAGAGTCCCCAGTAGCGAAGACTAGAGGACCGCTTTCGACTCAGCAGCAGAGATTTGGGCAGCATCTGCAGCAGCAAAAGGGACCTCAGGGGAAGGTTTATAGCCTAGCCCTTGAGCCAGAGCCGGAGCAGGTTTCAGAGCCAGATTACTTAGCTGACGTCATCACAGGTCATATTTATTTGCATACTTTTCTAGCTGTATGTTTGTTTGATTCTGGTGCATCTCATAGCTTCCTATCATTAGAGTTTATGTATAAACACCATCTAGTAGCTATACCTACTGTGGAGATTAGTAGAGTGATGACGGAAGGAAGACCAGTGCCTATTAGATCTATCTATAGATGTTCTATTTTTATAGCCGGAAGAGAGTTCAGGGGATGATTCTTTGTGATGCCACTCCCCGGTTATGATATCATATTGGGGATGGACTGGCTTAGCTATGCCCATGCATCTATAGATTGTCATGAGAGTAGTATTTTGTTCAGTCCCCCAGGCACAGCACCATTCACTGTCAGGAGGACAGGGCCGGAGATCAGCCTAGAGCCGAACTATTGTGCAACAGTTGGGGACATAGCACCGCCACACCCTATCATCAGGGAGTTTATGGATGTATTCCCAGATGATCTTCCAGGGCTTCCGCCTGACAGAGATGTGGAGTTCACCATAAATTTAGTGCCGGATTCATCACCAGTATTCCGGGCTTGCTATAGAGTGAATCCCAAGAAGGCAGTAGAGATGAAAGAGCAGATTGATGACCTGTTGAAAAAAGGTTTCATTCGATCCAGTGCTTCTCCATGGGGAGCGCCAGTGCTCTTTGTGCCTAAGAAGGATGGTACCGTCCGATTGTGTATTGACTACCAGGCCTTGAATGCCATCACCATCAAGAACAAATATCCTCTGCCCAGGATAGATGATTTGTTCGACCAGTTGAGCGGGGCGAAGGTGTTTTCCAGGATAGACTTGAGATCCGGGTACCACCAGGTGAAGGTCAGGGCAGCAGACATCCAGGAGACGACGTTCAACACGAAGTACGGGCAGTACGAGTTTCTGGTGATGCTATTTGGTTTCACAAATGTGCCAGCTGTCTTTATAAATTTGATGAATAAGACATTTTACCAGTATCTGGATAAGTTCGTCGTAGTGTTTATCGACGACATCCTGATATACTCGAAGACGCCAGAGGAGCATGCAGAGCACTTACGGATAGTTTTGGGGATTCTGAGGCGGGAGAGATTGTTTGCCAAATTGTCGAAGTGCGAGTTCTTTTTAGACCGAGTGGAGTTTCTCGGCCATGTAGTCACTGGAGATGGAATGTCGGTGGACCCCAGGAAGATTGCTGCAGTTGAGACATGGAAGGCTCCGACATCAGTTTCAGAGATCAGGAGCTTTCTGGGTTTAGCAGGCTATTATAGAAAGTTCGTCCAGGACTTTGCTAGGATAGCTGAACCCATGACGAAGCTGACGCGGAAGGACACATAGTACATCTGGTCAGAGGACTGCCAGGCAACGTTTGAGGAGCTAAAGAGGAGGCTGACGACTGCTCCAGTTCTGACTTTACCTTCAGGTTCTGGAGGTTTTACCATTTACAGTGATGCTTCTGGGAAAGGGCTAGGATGTGTCCTACAGCAGCATGGAAAAGTGATTGCTTATGCATCTAGGCAGTTGCGGACTCATGAGAGGAATTATCCTACCCATGACCTAGAGTTAGCTACGGTGATCTTTGAACTCAAGTTATGGAAATATTACTTATATGGAGAGCGTGTGGAAATCTTTACTGACCATAAAAACTTGAAGTATGTGTTCACGCAGAAAGAGCTGAACATGAGGCAAAGACGATGGTTGGAGTTGATGAAAGACTTCGACATCAATTTACAGTATCACCCCGGAAAGGCAAATATGGGGACGGATGTGCTGAGCAGGCATCCGATGGCATGGTACCTGATAATTGATCGGCATTTACGGGAGGATCTAGAGAAGCTCAGTATCGAGCTAGTTCGGCCAGGATCAGTGATACAGATGATGGCGCTTGACATTCAGTCAGGTTTGATAGAGCAGATCAGGGAGGCACAATCTACAGATGTGAGCCTTCGCAGACTTCGAGCCCAGGCGTTCGCAGGATTGCTGGATGACTTCACTATAGCAGAGGATGGATCCCTGAGGCATGGCAGCCGATTGTGCGTACCGAAGGGAGAGCTGGTAGAGGCAGTCTTGCAAGAGACGCACCGATCGAGATATTCTATTCACCCTGGTGCTAACAAGATGTACCGTGACTTGCGAAAACATCTTTGGTGGCACGGGATGAAGAGGGATGTATCATATTTCATCTCGAGATGCCTAGTTTGCCAGCAGGTCAAGACGGAGCGCCAGAGGCCAGCTGGTTTGTTGCAGCCGTTACCCATTCCCGAATGGAAGTGGGAACATATTATGATGGACTTCGTCTTAGGGCTTCCTCGTTTCCATGGAGGAAAGGATGCCATTTGCGTCATCTTGGACAGGCTGACGAAGTGTGCGCACTTCATACCCTTCAAGGTGGGGCTTTCCACCGAAAAGTTGGCGGAGCTATACATGCAGCAGATAGTTCGCCTACACGGAGTGCCAGTGAGCATCATGTCAGACAGAGACAGCAGATTCACATCCCACTACTGGAGGAGCTTGTAGGAGGAGTTGGGCAGTAGGCTCAAGTTCAGTACGGCGTACCACCTGCAGACAGATGGGCAGTCCGAAAGGACGATACAGACACTGTATGATATGCTGAGGACCTGCGTGCTGGACTTCGAAGGATCATGGGAGAGCCATCTGCACTTGGTAGAGTATTCATACAACAACAGCTACCAAGCTAGTATCGGTATATCTCCTTTCGAGGCGCTTTATGGACGACGATGCCGCACACCGCTCTTTTGGGATGATATTGGAGACAGAGTTGTGCTTGGGCCAGAGATAATCACGGATGCAGCAGAGAAAGTCGGGATGATCAGAGACAGGCTCAGAGTAGCTCAGGATAGGCAGAAACACTGGGCTGATGCTAGTCGCAGGCCGATGGAGTTCGCAGACGGTGATATGGTGCTACTAGAGGGACGATCCGGTTCGGACGAGGAGGGAAGCTGAGCCCCAGATACATCGGGCCGTTTGAGGTACTTGGCAGGATTGGAGAAGTAGCTTACAGGATTGTACTTCCACCCAACCTAGCAGGAGTTCACGATGTCTTTCACGTATCTCAGCTGAGGAGATATGTTCCGGACCCCAGTCATGTGCTAGATCATACAGAGTTGGAGGTCGGACCGAGCCTTACAGTTTCTGAGCAGCCAGTGGAGATATTAGACAGGAGAGAGAAGAGGCTGAGGAACAAGGTTATACCCTTAGTACGAGTAGCTTGGAGCCGTCACTCTCCAGGTGAATCTACTTGGGAGAGAGAGTCGGACATGAGGGAGAGATACCCTTACTTGTTCGATCCAACCGCTGCGAGGGAACCACCCGTTCCCGCTTGATACCTTAGAGGTTAGTTTCGATCGCACCCTTAGTCATTTTGTTGCATTGCTTGCTATGTTAGAATATTGTAGGGTCATCAATCCTTGTGAATTTCAAGGACAAAATTTTTCAAGGAGGGAAGACTTGTAAGCCCCTGTTTTTCAAATTTTAGTTAATTAAATGTTAATTAATTATTAATGTCATTTTTAGCCTTAAAATAATTATTTAGATTTTTAGGAATTTTTTCTAGAATTTTTAATGAATTTTAAATAAGTTTTATATATTAAAAATATCACTTTGTAATTTATTTAAATGTTTTAATATCATTTTGTAAATTTTAGAATTGTTTTAATGTAGATTTGTAATTACTTTAAATGTTTTAAAAGTGGAATGCAAATTCTATTTTGCATTTAGCTACTGTTGAGGCCCTTCTGTAAAACCTAAAACTATGGGGGCCTAGTTGCTAACCTACACTACCCCCCCCCCCCCCCACGACCACAATCTCTCTCCCTTCACCCACTCCGCTGACCGACGACCGCCAGCGCGGCCTGCCCCCGCCCTTTCTGGCTGCCCCCCGACCGCCTCAACCCCTTATTTAAACCCCCTCACCCCCCTCAGCTCGACCACCCCCACTTCGACCCACCACAGCCACCGCAGCCCCCCGTCTTCCCCATTTAAATCCCGCCTGAACCCTAACTCCGGCGTACCCTACCACCGCCTCACCGACCATCGTCGTCGAGCGCCACCACCACCATTCGGTTCGCCCCGACGAGAGGATCCCAGCGCTACCAAGGCGCCCCGACCACGACGTCTCCTCCGCCCGCCAGCACCCTTGAATTCTCCCTTCGATGCCGGACACATGAGTAACAGAGCTCATCTCGTTTCATCCATGTCCCAAAGCCACGTGCATGGTTCGCTAGGACACGGGGACACTAGTCCAGTGTTTGGATACGTGTTTTAGCATTCGTACGTGTCGTGCATAGCACGGACACGTAGAAATCCTGTGTCCCTAACTGTCCGGACACAGGATCGATTTTTTTATTTTATATAATGTTTAACCTAACCTAATTAAATCTAACCTAAACCCTAACTCTAACACAACCGTCTGGCTGACCCCCTGGCCAGCCCGACCCGACTTAAACCCCCCCTGTACGCGCTCTGGCTCGGGTTCGAGCCCCCTTACTGCTGTTTCTTTTTCTTTTTCTTTTTCTTTTCTTTTCTGTTATATATATATATATATATATATATATATATATATATATAAATATATATATATATATATTTGTATATATATATATATATATATTATTATATTGTATTATATATATATGTTATATTTAGTACTTTATTATAATGTATATGTATGTATATATGTATATATTTTCATGTGTATATATATTATTATATATATACTTTATAATTAAGTGTTTCCTTATATATATATATATATATATATATATATATATATATATATATATATATATATATATACACTTTATAAATTAAGTATTTTCTTATATATATATATATATATATATATATATATATATATATATATATATATATATATATATATATATATGTGTGTGTACATTTAACATATGTATGTATATATTCACTATGCATAATTTTACCTTATCAAATATTAATATTTATATTGCAATTTTACCAATTTATATTTTAGTGTATTTAAATTACTGCAACCATTTGGTATCCAAGCCTAACATGGATTTTGGGCCCAAATGTGTTTTCACACATTCAAGACCTGTACAAGTCATATTGGACTTGATTCATGGCCTTGGGTCCTGTATTTGAACTTTGGTTCAAATTATGTGCATGGACAAAATACGCAGATAATTAATTATTTTAATTTCAATTGTGTGTAATGCTGTTTTTGGATTTCTAAAAATACTTAAAGTACTGTTAAAATTCTGGAAAAATAGTATTTAGATACTATGTTAATTTAGCTAATTTAGTATAATTTTTTATAGTATTTAATTTATAGTTTTGCCACTAGTTTGGCATATGAAACAAAACTCATTTTCTGTATACTTAGGAAAACTGATTTTTATAAAATACTTGTACTGGTTAATAAATTCCAGAAAAATTATAATAAATTTCTATAATTAGCAAAGATCATTTTGGTACTTTACTTTAAGTAAAAATAAGCTTTTTGTCTATCTCAAAAATTGTTAGAACACAATGATCATTGATTTATTTATTGATTAATTACGACTTGTAACTTTTTGTGCTATTTTGAGTTTTAGTCGTATTGAACCCTACCCCTCACTAGTGTAAAGACCTTAGAAAGTTAGTTATAGTAGTGTGTCATCCCACATTGGTCTCCTATGCCAAAATCATTATTTTGGCTAGGTGTCCAGTCACAAGTCGTGTTTCACAAATTAGTGTCTTAGCGTTTTAGCTTAGTATAAAAACTAAGTTATTATATTTATTTCTGCAGTGACGAGTTATCGGACATCTATAGCACTTTTATCGCAGCTTGTTTTGCTTTGCTTTGCTAGAGGCAAGTACTTTCTATAAACTTTACATACTATTACATAAATGAACTGCAAATCCAACCATGTTAAATGCTGATCCTTGGGATAGCAAGTTAAAATATCACATGTTGTACTTCCAGTTACTATCATGCTTAGAACAGTCTTTATGTATCTCTCACATGATTAGAATATGGGTTATGGAGAAACTGATAGTTGAGTACGTGATCATGCCCCCTTCTCCGTACGTATGTACCGAGCAAGGTTGATATTTTATATGTATACCTTGTCGTAGACTTTATCTCAAAGTGGATTTGTACGTATGTACATCTATCGCCTTATCACTTGTACAGAAGTATATTTCATTATGTGCCCCTGCATATTGTACACCTATTGACGATCACGTACCTGCTACAGTTTTAAACATTACATATACATCTGTCTCTATGACATATGTATCCTTGCAATGATAGATTATGTGATGCCATGTTTACAGTTATTCCTCTATGTTCATTTCCATGTTTCATATGCTAGTTTGCTAGATTCAGTACTTGCTCCCGTCCTGACAGGATAACATTGTAGGTGTCCTTACTGAGGAGGAGTTACTTTGCGACACATATTATGGAGTTACTGCCGAGGACCCGGCTTTGCTTTACGAGGATGTACCTGCAGGGAACCTCGCCTAATTGTCTTTTGTTTTTAGACTTTTGAGAGTAGTCATGTATTAGGCTACATATTTTATAACCGGACATGTATCCAATTTTTACATTTCAGACTTGTACTTTGGACATTTTACTATATGATACGACTTTTGTGTTTGGAGCATTTATGACTTTTATTCACTTATAGAACTGTTAGCACATTTAGTCTTATCCTGTTGTCTTTAGAACAACTTACTATGTTTTATATCAAACGTAGGCTGGGCATGACTCGGCCTAGCCCAATAATTTGGGTAGCGGGTCGTGACAGAGGAGAAGGCTCAACTTCGCCTCGAGAAAAGGAAAACTCCGGCTCGCCTGGAATGCTAAAAACAACTCTGCCAATATGGCAGTCTATCTTAGCATACTGGTCTCTCAACCAATCCATCCCTAAGACCACATCATAATCGGCCATCGAGAATTCTATCAGCCTAGCGGGAAACTCTCAACCGCTAACCACGATCTGACACGAGAAAAACACTCTATCTACTCCCACAAGACCGTTACCAGTAAGTATATTGAGCCTTACTGATAATGACTCGGGCTCCAGTCCTATCCGTGTCGCGAATCGTGTAGACATAAATGAATGCGATGCACCATTGTCAAATAACACTGAAGCCGGAAAAGTGTTGACGAGAATAGTATCTGCCACTACCTCACCTGGCGCCACTCCTTCTTCTTCCATGGTCAAAGCCAACACTTGACCATGCCCTCTGGGTGCCGTCCCTCTCTAATGGAATCCTCGCTGCCTATTCTGAACTTGCGTCTGGGCATACTGCTGAGGCCTCTGCTGCTGAAAAGCCTGGGTCTGCGTCGGCAACGGCCTCGGGGAAGGAAACTGCTGCTAGACTGGTACTGGGGCTGGTCCCCTAACTGATGAACTGGTCCTGGCTGGTGATGAGTCAGTCCTGAACGGGCAGGACCCTACTTTATGGTCCGACGCTCCATAAAGAAAACACAATCCTCGAGCCTTGCGACATTCTGAAACAACATGTCCAGGCTTCCCATAATAAGGGCATCCCATGGGGGAAGACTGCTTCTGCTTCTGCTGCTGAGGATACGTCGGGGTTGAATGTTGAATCGACGTAACTGAAGTTGTCTTTCTCGGAGCTCCAATGGTCAAAGCCCTAGCTGTCGGGGCTGGGGCTGACGACTGATTCATCTGGCTGTGAGATTGCTTTCGACCTCCGGCCCTGTCTACAATCCTTTGGGAGGTATACTCATGCCTCCTTGCTGCCCTCAATACTGTATCAAAAGTCTGATGCTCAAACTGCTCTACCACCAGCAAAATCTCCAGGTGGAGTCCCTGCTGAAACCGCTGGGCTCTATCGAACTCGGTCGCCACCAAGGTAGAAGCAAACCGACTAAGCTTGGAAAACTCGGCCGCATACCCATCGACCGTCCTGTCCATCTGCTTCAAATTGGTGAACTTGGTCTATAGATCGTACCGAGCCACCGCATCGAAGTACTTGGTCCGGAACCACTCACGGAATATTGTCCAAGCAATAGGAGCCACCAATCCAACGGCCTGCACCGCCCACCAGCTGTGGGCTAGATCCAATAACTGCAGGTACACTACAGCCACCTTCTCATCTTCTGGGGTCTTTGCTGCCTCCAATATCACCTCTGTGTCCTGAAGCCACGCATCAGCAGCGATAGCGTCTTTGCTACCATCAAAGAATGGAGGGTTCAGGCGCTTGAAACTGTTTGCTGTACTGTTTCGATGATGTCCACCTCTGCCCAGAGCATTTGCCACCACCTGATACAAGGCATCTCCTCGACGATCCTGCGATGCAAGTAACTCCCTGATAAGTCCCACCAAGGCTCCATCATCCTGCCCTATGGGCTAGCCTGGCTGCACCGGGGGTTCTGGATCTCCGGAAGGCATGATCCGGGAGGCTGCTCCTGAGTACTGGGCCTGATCTTCTGGTTGCTATCGGTCCACGGGAGGCGCTTCGCCTTACTGAACGGTAGGACCAGAAACAATGTCGCTGAAAAAGACGACATAGGGAACTATAAGGAAGGACCAAGACAAATCAATGATACAAGCATGTGATCAGGTCGAGAATCTCAGGGATTAGAAGATACGGGCAGAGATCAAGGGCGAGTGCTGATTGAGACATCTATTCGGTAAACCCTCACATATCTTGATTTACAAGACCTGTATGGGCCACCACTTCAACCATGTAACGCCCCATAACCAGAATACTGGAGAGCGGGGGCATACATAGCCAGCTACGTATAATAAAATGGAATCCACCTCACTATACGGTCACGACTGTCTAGATATATGAGGGTTAACTAAAATCCAACAGTCTCCTATGGTCAATATCAAGCCTAAATGTCTCAATCTCAAGCAAGCAAGTAAAGTTATAAGATGTAAGATCACCAAAGCCCATTAGCCAAGTGCCCAACCCTAACCCTAACCCTAACTATTGAGTTTTGAATAGAAAGTTTTAACCACAAGTCATGACTTATGATTTTTAAGTCATTTGTTTAATGGCTAGGCCCAAAGCCCATTAGCCAAGTGCCCAACCCTAACCCTAACTATTTTGTCCAGCCACTTAACCCTCCTTGGGATCCCCCCTTATAAATATTCTCTTGGAATTAGGGCTAGCCTCTAAGGAAGAACAAGCTTTAGGAAGAGGTAATGTCCCTACTTCAAAAATCTCTAGAAAATCCATTTTTGCTCCTTTTTCCCCCAAACAAATTGCAATAGGTTTTAATCTGAGTATTCTTGCTGTTTTTATAACTTATTCTCAGATTCAAATCAATTTGGAGGAGTTTGACTCTCAAGAGGAACCTCTCTCTTTAGAGCTTTTTGGAGATTTTGATACATAGAGGTAACTTCCTAATCCTACCATAAAATTCTAGTTTTATTGCATTTCTAGGGAACCCTAGGCCTAACCTAACTATAGGAATAGGAAACCCTAAAATTTGGGTCCATTTCGTGTCCTATTTGGACACGTAGCAGAGTCCCTTTGCATGTGTTTGAAGAAATGCCACAAAGAAAGTTTTTGTGTTATTTTTGAATTCTATTTGAATAGGAAATTAGTTTTTGAGGTCGCTTATGCATTTCTGTTGGTCTGGGGGTATCTTTGTGTCGTGTCGAGTTGGATTCGACACGCGTGCACACGCGGGTGCGCGCGCGCGCGCGGGGCTGTGCGCGTGTCCTGCTGTACGGGGGCTCCACAGGACAAGATACTCAATTATTTGACACAAGATTTGACACAGCCCTTGGGGCACTCACTGACACGCCACGTGTCAAATTTCAGGGGCCCACGTGGCGTGTCGAGGGAGTTATTCACGATGCACTGGTCGGGGCTGACAGTGCAGTCGGGAATTTATTGGCACTGATACGGGCTTCGTGTCACTCACTGACACGACTTGGACACGGGTTAGCTAGTTTTTGGGTAGCCCTATAGGTGGTCTACCTAGGGTGGTGTGCACGAGTCCTAGGTTGGACTGTGTCGTGTGCAAGACACGCATGCACACGTGCACGACGATTAGTTCCCTGTGTGCACAATTTACTGTTTTTGTGTTTTAATTAGTTGGACACGTTTGTGTCCACTTTTGTGAACACAAACACATTACGTAACACATATATAATGTATATTTTGATTACCAACTTTTTATTTTGTATTTAACTGAGTTTTCAATAAGCATTTGTCAATTTACCCAAATCTACTGATACATGTAATTTTCTGTAAATTCTAGTTTTGGAAATCGCATTTGGTAGCTGTTTTATCCTAATTAATGCTGTTAACATTTTGGTTTTAGTCCCATTTAGGGTTCTCCTATAGGTAAACTAGTTGTGTGTCGATTTTGGTGTAATTTGGTGGTTTAGTGCATTCAAAATGGGTTGGTTGTGTGACAACTGAACTAGGTTCAGTTTTCTGGAAACTGGGTGAGTATCCTGAAATTTCTAGTTTTTCAGATTGGACTTTGTCATCATTTTAAACTTGTTTAATACTGCTAAACATTGGTTTTAGTCCCTTAAGTTATTCTCCTAAACTTGATCTAGCAATGGTTGAGATTTGGGGAAATGTATGTGAGTGTTATGTGTGTGTCTATATTTGCATAGAGTTAGGGTGTGTGTGAGATTAGAGGGATATAGGAAATAGGATTTGAGAGTGTGAGAGAGTTAGAGAGAGTGAGAGATTGAGAGTTATATGAGGAGGCATATCAGCCCACATTGGACTGTCCACACACCTGTCCCAATACAGCCCTTTGTTCATCCAATGCTTAGCCCAAATCAGTCCTCAACTGGTCACAAGGACTGCTATAAATCTGTCTCAAAATAGTCCTTATTTTTGGCCCAATTCAACACCCCATGGACAGCCTTGCATATCAGCCTAAACTCAGTATTGTATCACTCAATATCAGTCCACTTAATACCCCATTGAACCCACACATTAGCCTAATTATTTGTGTCCCATTGTATTTGGGTGTGTGTGTGTAAGCTTAGTGTGTGCTTGTGGCCTGTATTCGAGTTTGTGTGTAAGGATGAGATATATGGATGTGTGTTTAGGAGCTATGGGAATGTGTATGTGAGATATGTGTGTTAGCCTATAGGTATATATTCTAAGTTAGTTTGAATATCCATATCAATATGTGATTCCTATTAGCTTATACAAATAGATATATATGTATTCTCTATTAGATTGTGTGATATATATATATATGTGTCATATGTATGGATGTTTTGTAGGTTATTTAGGCATGGTATTGCCTTGGCCTATGGCCTAGTCTTTCAGCCTATGGCATATAGGTGAGTCTGTTTGCCTAGAAAGTCTAGAATGGTCTTGTATAGCTTAATTAGACCTAGAATAGACTAGTGTAGACTAGTTTGACCATAGTTGACCTAGTTTGACTTCCAGAGTTGACCAAGAGTTGACTTTGGCCTAGATTGACCTAGTTTCATGTAGAATGCATAGTAGAGCTTCATTTTATCATTTTAGACTTGTTGTGACTTGTACTATTCTATAGGAGACAGACACCACTCCTCGGACAGTATATTCTCTTCAGACACTCAGGCTATCAGGCGAGTACATTCTCTGACCGTTTCATACTTGTCTGGATTTACATTCTTGCTCTAGATTACTGTACTTGATGCTGACACGACTGTTATCACGGATTGGTACTATATGGATCTTCTTTTGGGATGTTATCCCCTTGTATTCACTAGATACATATTGTGATGTACGTTTCACTTCCATATTGTATTTATTGAATACCCATATCCTTGTATACTCATTGTGCATATTGTACTTTCATTATCACATGAGCCCCAGGGATAGACCATTATACACTATTGTATAACATTGTACATCCATTGTATAACATTATACACTATTGTATAAGATAACGTAACTGGAGTAGATCCTTGTGTATTGATTGGGGAGGGAGAGTAGAATTGGTTATGTACTCAAATCCTATTGTACAACATTGTATAACTATTGTATATGTCTATTGTACACCCACGTACAATGGAGTTACCATTGCATTTTCCTAGCCCGTTTACATAACCAGATTGTACTCTGAAATCACATGTTCTTACAGTTCCTACTTATCATATTTAGATATTTCCTGTTATCAAATCTCTATTGTTTTTCATATATCTTCTTCTTTCAGCGTTTTATGTACCTTACTCTATTGCATGCTTTATATTTCCTAACTCGATATGAACTGCGTGAGATGTTTTGTGCTCGCTCCCGTCCTGACTGGACCTGTTGAAAATATTACAGAGGATGAGGAGGAGGCCTGTATAGACACCTACTATGGGACAGCAGTGGATGCCATGTGTGACCCAGATTTCCAGCCCGATCCACTAGTTTAGAGACTGAGGCTCCCTAGTCTAGGTTTTCTATTTTTCTGTCATTTTGAGATCTAGATTGTATATATTCTTTCATTTCAGTACTAGAGTCTTGTATTGAGCTGGATATTCTGATTTGTTATGTCAGTAGACACTTAAACTCTCTGGTTGTGTTTATGTGGTTTTCTTTCATTCCAGTATTATTCTATCTATCTTTTATTTCATCATTCTGCCTTAGATGTGATTGAGACTGTATATTGTTATGTCTCCTCCAGTCGGAGTGTATATACTGTACAGGTACCTTTATATTGTTAGATGATTGACTTAGGACAGCGTTCTACCGCCGACACTGCGGCGTAGGCTGGACGTTGTTACGTTCTCGTACCCTCACAGTGGGTGCGGATCGTGACATCACTAACTAATGGAATAATTCATGCGGCTTATTAGGATTCCCATGGATTATTTAATGCCATGCATTATTTAAATATTAGTGCATGCAAATGCCAACCTATATGCGGCTAAGCATTATTGCTAGTGCATGTGGCCAAGTGTTTGGCCTATGCATGCGGCCAACTGCTTTTATGCAAGCAAGCAAAAGCTTGCTAAAAAGGCCATGCGGCCAAACTATCATGAAAGCAAGCAAGGCTTGCTAAAAGGCCATATGCGGCTCAGTACCACTTGCATAAGCATGCGGCTAAGCACTAAAAAAAGTAATACATGCATTAGAATATGCATTAAAGTAAGGCATGCATTAGAATATACATTCACGTAATGCATGCATTAGAATATATATATTAAATTAATGCATGCATTAGAATATATATTAAAGTAATGCATACGGCTGTAATATACATTAAATGCATTAGAGAATGCATTAAAGAATGCATTAGAATATGCATTAAAATGTATCAGAGAATGCATTAGAGAATGCATTAGAATATGCATTAAGATGGCATGCAGCTGAATGCATTCGAATATGCATTAAAATATACATTAAATGCATGCGGCTGAATGCATTCGAATATGCATTAAAACATAATGCCTATGCGGCTAGCTACTGTACGTATGCTTGTAAGCAAAGCTTGCTAACCCACGCATTAAATAATGCATTTAAAGAACACATGCATTAATAATTAGCATGCAAGTATGCATTAAAAGGAACATGGCTGATGCTATTTAACTAAGCATGCATGCTTGCATGCATTGATATAATGTATTAATAATCATGCGGCTGACTTGTTCCCATATGCGGCTCACTTGGGCATTTGCATGCGGCCAAGTGCTTGACGTATGCATACAAGCTGATGCTTGCTAATGCATTAAATGTGCATGCTTGCCAATGTATTAAAATGTGCAAAGGCCATGCGACTCATTTAATAAATGGCCATGCAGACAGGACAGTTAATGCTCATGCAGCTCAGCGCTAAAAATGCCCATGCGGCTAAGCAAAATGGTCAAATTTGGACCAAACGAAATTCTCTGTAACATGGGACCATCAACTAGCAAAAATATGCAAGTTTGATGGATCAAAACTCCTGGAAACCGAAAATACCACAAAGCTAGATTTACAAAAATTTAACCATGGAAATAAAAAATGCTAAGTACTAAAGTGGGCTAGAAACACATGAGAAAGACAATAGAACAATAAAAATAGACTTCCTCCATGAAGCAAGGTGCACTTGCCTAAACCTTCCACTCTCAGGTTGGTGGAGAAGTAATGGTGGGGAAGAAGAAAGTTAATATGGAGAGAGAAATATTTGGTGGGATATAAATGAAGAAGGTGGTGGAAGGTGAGAGTGGTTTGGTTCACATAAAATCAAGCAAAATCGAATCATGCAAAACCATGTCGAACCAAGTCAAGTCGGGCCGAACTAAACAAGGAGACATGCAATACGGGTCTAAATACGTACACGTATACCAAAATACGTAATACGAACAATGGTCTTTATAACTATTTTGGCTGGCTTGATCCCTACACTATTATACTACCTGTGCATAGCCAGTCAAATGGAACAGCCTGATCTTGACCCAAGCCGATCACATAACGCTCTAATATCTCATGGTACTTTCTTTTTATGTTTACATCATACCTCAGATTACTTTCTACTACTGTTTATATTCCAGTTTTATCTTATATCTCACACATGACATAATATCCAGTTCTCTTGTACTGTTTTACTTTCAGTCTTGATATTTCATCTTGTATTTTATTATAATTGTCTCTTATAGTATTTGTCAATTTACATGAAACTGCTGTTGGTGTTTTTTACTTTCTTATATCCTGACAGGATAATCTCCGTTGTTTTTCAGAGAATTTGTATGCAAATTGCCCGACCTACTACGGGTTTGGCATAGATGGAGCCTACAACCAGGACTAGCCCATGGACCCGGTACTCGTAGAGGACGCACCGCCAGTAGTGACTTAGTTTACCTAGATTTTGTCTGATTACATTCCAGTTTGATACTTTGAGACTTGTAGTATTTATTTGGGATATTATTTTATGTCTTGGATTCTGAACTTGTGATTGTGGCTCGGCAATATTTCAGACTATTTACTTCATCTTTATCTTTATCTTTATCATCGTGCTTATCTTCCTTAGATTATGTGATTGAGTGGTGATTATATTCTTCCGTGCGGTGATGACATGTTATATTATTGTGTCTTAGATTCTATATATTCTAGATGACCTTTACAGCATTCTACCGTCGATACTGCGACGTAGGCTGGACGTACCCACGTTCTCGTGCCCCTAAACAGGGTGCGGTCGTGACAGACTTTCATGTACCACTATTCTCTTTCAGGCCTCCCAACGAATAAGTTCATTCATATGCTTAAACATGCACCAAACAGAATACCTGATTTGCATAATGCTGCAGAAACTTTGTAGGTGAGTAGATTATTATATAACATTTTTTTTTTCTTATTTTCATCATCTAAGCTTATTATACAATGTGTATTATGCAAAGAAGTTTTATCAAAGTTTACTCTTTTTTGTCTCTGGAGAATCTTCAATGTTGATGTGTTAATTTCTCTTCGGAAATGATATGTTAAAGTTTATCATCGAATTTACAAAGAAATCTCCCAAAATTTTGACATAAATTTTTGAACCTTGTCATACCTATTAATCTATTACCTAGCCCACCCTACTTCAAAATTCTGGCTCCGCCCGATGCAAGCCATCGACTTCTTAATAATAATAATACACAATTTTATATCATGTTTAGAAGGACCGTGAGGAAGGACCTGCTCTCCTACTAACTAACAACAAGACTTAGATATGTCAAACATATTTATTATTTATAAAAAGCTCAAACAAAATTTACCAAAAAAAGAAGAAGTAAACAAATAGATAAATGAAAGTAATACCAAACATCTCAAAAGGGAATATAATAAATAAAGACCAAAAAAATCATTTTCTTTAAAAATAATAATTGTGAGTCTAAACTACAAGTAGACGACTACTGAACTGACTATAGAGAGTCCATCGTGCAAATTACGCGGTCTTCACGCGCCAAATAGTACGAAAAATACTTGTGGGCAAGGCAACTGCGGGTCCATCTACCTCGTGTGTATACTTTAAAATATGGGTCATATCTTATTTTTCAAATCACTTCAATTGTCACTCATTCCTCCCCCATTATTTTCTCACCAATTATATTAATATATAAGATAAGTTGCAAAAATGAAATAAAATGTACATTTATATCATCTTCATTGTGCAACAACCATGTCAAAAATTAAGGATTATTTAGTTTCAGGATCTCGTATAATATTAAAAAATTATGTTTAGGTTTTAATATTGTCAGAAAGAGGATTTGAGTATCGTTCCAATGATTGACTTGGACCAATCGTCCAAAATTGATATTCAAACACAAATTTTGAATATTATACGGGACCATAAAACCTAAAACTAAACGAAAAGATGTAATAATTGTGTGAATTGGATTATTTAATTTTACATAGGAGAAATTATATGACTTGTATTATTTAATTTTGTCAAGACAAATAAAAATAAGACTTGTGACACTATTGATTTGCTAATTTGCTTTTATCATGATGTCAGCCATCACACGGTCATTCTAAATTTTGACTCAATAAAAAAATAAAGAAAAGACAAAATCTCAACCCAGGGGCAATTTCGTAATTTATTCCTCCTAAATCAGAGAGACCTATATAAATAGCCATTCCGGAGCAGTTTATTTTCCCACCCACGAACTCCTCTCTTTCTCTATGCATCTGCGAGATCGATCGGACGAACGAGTTCCCTTTCGATCCGATCGAGAAATGGTGCGAACGCTAAGGAAGGACGCATGAGAGACCGCTGCCGATCCTACGGCAGCGGATCCGGCGGAGGGAATGCCGGTGAGGATCTACGCCGACGGCATCTATGACTGCTTCCACTTCGGCCACGCCCGAGCTCTAGAGCAGGCCAAGAAATTGTGAGCACTCTCCAATTTTTATTCTGTTGTTATTATTATTTCTGCATTTTTTTTGGTATTGGAATTATTTTGGTTCCTCATTTTGAGTATGTGTGAGAGAAGGATTATTAGAAATACGAATTCAATTGTGCTAATAGAAAATGTAAATGGACAACAAATGAGAGGTATGTTGCAATCTACTACTGATTTTTTATGCACTTAATAACCTCCGATAGGAAGAAATAAATGCAAAAAAACCCTTGAATTATCGTGGATTGACGGGAACTTTACATAAAAACGTGATAAAAATTGTATCTTGCATGCATAAGTTACAAGAAATATTACTTTTGATGCATAAATTGTTATTCCCGAAACAGATGTTTTGAGGAAGATAGAGATCTCGAACTCTTATTTCCAGAGAGACAAGAAAATGCGTTCTCCTAAGAGAGAGAGAGATAAATACTCGTTATCAACCGAAGTTGATGCAACGAGATGAATGATCGCTCTCAACCAGAGTTGATGCAATATTGATATGAAGAATCACTCTCAACTAGAGTCGATGCAATGATTTTGCTGGGATGATGAAGATCACCGTTGCTCAAAGCAAGATTCGTCCGATTGCGATCTGCTCTCATGAACCAGCAAGTTTGAAAGAACTTCTGGAATGCTCGCTGTCACCTCCTTTCACGAACTCGAAGAACTCCTTAGTACTTCAATGACGGCGGCAGTACTTCTCTCTTCATCTCTTTATTTTGGCATAAGTGCTTAATGAAGGCACGAAGAATGTATTTATAGAGAAGGGTCGAAACCCTAATCCTATTTTTGGCCATAACTGATTGCGAAAAAATATGAACGAATAATGGAAAGATTTGAATAAATTAAATTCAAATCCCACCAAGATCGAATCTGATCAATTAGCTCAATCTTTATATAACCGTTCAAATCTTCCAATCGCCACATCATCCGCCACCTGTGTCCCATAGCCACTCAGTCCGTTAACCTGCGCGCGTAGCTGCCCAACCCGCGGCACCTGCGCGCTTAGTGCCCAGCATCTACGCGCTCAGTGCTCAGCACCTGCGCGCCGCAGCCCTGCCGCACCTGCGCACCGCAGTCCTGTGAGACTCGTCTTACTGTATCGGTATTTATATACGGATACGTACTTTTGTACTATGTTTTGTATTTTTTTGATTTTCGGAATGCTTCAAATTTTTTCCAACTTATATATTTTCTCCTTGACCGGCATACCGCCAGTATACCAGTGTATACCGACGGCATACCTTTCACTCCCATTTTCTGTTATACGTATTTTCAGTGTACGTATACAGATTTCTGACATTTGTCAGGTGACCCGTGTTTTGACTTATCTTTCTTAGCCTTGCCTTGGTTTAATCTTGTACTTGGTTTATTTTGGTTTGGTTCAACTTGGCATGAGTTGGTTTGGGTTGGGTTGAGATGAGAAGGGTTTTGTATAAAAATTAACTTCTCTCTCTCTCTGTCCTCCATTCATTTCATTTACTCCTCCTTCTCCATTTGCTCCTCCTCCAAAACCTAGGCAAGTACATCTTGCCAAATCTTGGATAATGTTATTTTTGTTTATTCTATTCTCTTCCTTTCATGATTTTAAGCATCTTTAGAACTTGAAGTTTTCGGTTTTGAAGCTTACATTTTTGTAGATCTAAGTTTATAACTTTTCTTATTTTTCTTGGTTTTGATCTCTTAGACTTTGTTATTTTCGAAAACTAATGGTCCCATGTTGTAAAAAAATTTATTCTACCCAATTTTGGCTTTTGAACCACTTAATTTCTATTTATTTTGAGCAAGTTATGCTATTTTATTGTTCATGGGTTCCCCACACCTTTTGGTGATGTCGGGACGATGAACAGTGCCGCGCGCAGCATTTTTGCCGTGCGTCGTAGGCATTTTTGCCCGCGCGCGCTGTGCAACTTGCGCGCCGCGCGCCTGAACGATTTTTGCCATGCGTCGTGCTAGCGCCGTGGGCACTTTTGCCCGCGCGTGCATCGCAACTTGCGTGCCGCGCGCCTTCGCGATTTTCTGCCGCACGCCTGCGTGATTTTTTACCGCGCGTCGTGCTTGCGTCGTCGGCACTTTGCTCGCGCGTGCAGTGCAACTTGCACGCCGTGCGCCTGCGCGATTTCTGCCGTACGCCTGCGCGATTTTTTGCCGCATGCCGTGCTTGCATCGTGGGCACTTTTGCCTACGTGCACAGCGAAACTTGCGTGCCGCGCGCCTGCGCGATTTCCGCCGTGCGCCCGCGCGCCGTGCTTGCGCGCACCTTGCGTCGTAGGCATTTTTGCCCGCGCGTGCTGTGCAACTTGCGCGCCACGCGCCTGGCAATTTTCTGTCGTGCGCCCGTGCGCCGTGCTTGCGCGTACCTTGTGCCGTGGGCATTTTTGCCCGCACGCGTTGTGCAACTTGCGCTCCACGTACCCCCGTAATTTTCTGTCGCGCACCCGCGCGTCGTTCTTGCGTGCACCTTGTGCCCTAGGCGGTTTTGCCCGTGAGCACAGTGCATTTTGCGCGCAGTTCGCAGTCCGCGCACCTTGCGCCGTGGACATTTTTGCCCGCGCATGCATTGCGCCCGTGCGCAGATTGTCTTGAATGGCTGTTTTTGCTTGTTTAAGCTATTTTGTAGCTAAAATCTTGAAAAACTCAAAATATGAAAGTTGTTGATCTTTATCTTGCCTTCAAGAATATTCTTGTTTCAATTTAATCAGAGTTCATATGTGACTGATAATTTCAATCATAGTTGTTCTTTTGGCATGTTTTCTTTACTTGGTAGTATTTGATATTTCGTTAGCAAAAAAATGAATTTCGTAACATGATTAGATGATCTTGTACAGTTGGAGAATAATTGTACACCCTTTATACTCTTAACACTAACACAGATACAATTATTGTTTTATGCCAAGTAGTTTTATTTTATCCTTCTCACATGCCATGATATCCTTTTTTTAAATTCTTTCTTACATGCGATCCTTATTGGCATGTCTTCTTTTCTTAGACAGTGGCCCGTCGTAGGGTACTCATGCTACACGTCTCTTCTCTGCTTATTCTGGATAGTAATCCGTTGTGGTGCTCTCATGTTACATGTCACTTTTTTGCGTTACATGATAGTGGCCCGTCGAGGCACTCCTGATAAGTACTCTTACATGATAAGTAAACCTGAACATGGTAATTCTTAATAGTGGTCCGTTGTGGCGCACTCTTGACATGATAAGTAAACCTAACATGACATGCTTAATCAAGATGCTGTTGCGACGGCTATCCACCCTTTTTAATATAACTCTTTTGGACACCCTGGTTGAATGTATTGTGTATGCGTGAACAAGCTACATGTCTTGTCTGCATCATGCTTAGGACATGAATTCCTGGTTACCACGGTCTGGAATCCATACTGAATCTGACTAGGTTAATAACTAAATTAATCAAGTAGTTCATATAGAGAGATTTTTCAGTCACATGTGATCCCGTTATTTGGGCGCTTTAATTGGACTTGTAGCCTGCCGACAAGTAGGGCGTATTTCCAGCACGCTGTCATGTATTGTACCCCTAAGTCACCTAATACAACTCTCTCAACTTGTAACTGGATAACCTGGATAGTCTGCAGGGCTTGTGACTGCGGGAATCTCTCATTGCATCTTGTAGTAACTAGGCTTGTGATAATTCTAGTTAGTTAAAGTATTAAGCCGTACTCATTGCTTGGCCTTGATTGATGGATGTAGTCCAGTCCAGTTTAGTTTTGTCTAGGCAGTGTCCGTATGTTTATTTCAGTACATTATTGTTTATGCTTTACTTCTATCGATGAATGATTGGAGGCTAAGTTCAGTTCAGGAGAAGGGTTACAATCCCGGTCCTTGTTTGGTTTACGGGTTATAACTTAGCTTCCGGAATAGCTCCCAAGTCATCTTATCATTTGTCGTCATATTCAGTACTCACATGTTCTACATTATCTTATGTTGTACAATGATTAGAAACTAAGTTCTGTTCAGGAGAAGGGTTACAACCCCGGTCCTTGTTTGGTTTACGGGTTGTAACTTGCCTTCCGGAATAGTTCCTAAGTCATCCTATCGTTGTCGTTCTATATAGTTCTCACCTGCTCACATGTTCAGTTATCTCACAAGCTTTACGTGATCCCTATGCTACGTCAACATGCTCTCATGACCCGACTGGCTCACATGCAAGCTTCCGTTTACTTAACATGACTACACTGTACATTATGTCACATGTTAATTATTTTACGTCATATGATGCTTTACTTATTGTCTTTTCTATTCTCGGGATAAGTTCATTGGTAGTGCACGAGTCTCGACCCACATCTACTTATTTGTATCTCTAACCGTTGATATGTTAGTTATAACATATTTTAGTTCATAAGTTTGGCTTCCTTTGTGGTACTTGCTATTTGGGGTCTGACCCCACTGGTTTTGTTTGGCCAGATCTGATAGAGGAGCCCGAAGGATCTTCCGTACCATCTACTCGACGATGACTATCCGGAGCACCAGAGTACCTGAGTGGGTTTCTTATCATTCTCCCACTAGCTATGTACATTATTCTTTTGTGGCGTTTAGCCTCCGAGCACGTCTTTAGCTCGTATTTTGGTTCTTGACATTTAGCCTACGGGCCAAAACATGATGTGCGTATTTTAGACTATAGCTAGAGCTTATCATGTATGACTATTACTTTTGATAGTTCTCTATTTTGTATTACTAGTTTTATGATCATCTATGTATATATGGTTTGGAACGTTTTACTATTGTATGTCTGATGATCATACTTCTTGTACTTTGTATAATTGCCTGTGATTGAGATACCTAGGATTGCTTGACCTAGGATCGACTGTTGGCTTATAGAAGTAACCCCCATGTCTTGACAACTTATACGTGATTTCAGAGTACTGGCGTACTTTGGTATTACGTAGCTGGCCTTGTCCGTCCCTACTTGCCAGTATTCTGGTTCTGGGACGTGACAAGCCTCGTAGCACCTGTGCACCAAACGCCGCAGCCCTGCAGCACCTACGTGCCCAGCACCGCAGCACTTGCACGCCTGCTGCACCTGCACTGTAACTCGCGAAGAGACGAGTGCACAAGCGCATCAACTGTGCATAATGCGCCTTGTGCCGATGCTGACGTGCTAAGTGCAAAGTGTGCCAACAAAATGTCACTTTATACCTCCATAAGGGAATTATTTCATGAGCATGACAAAAAAACATTAATGCTTCTTTGTTGGTTTAGCCTTCTTTCCACTAGAAAAATGCCCTCACATGGCACGCATGTGCCTCTCCACACTTAATGTGATCTCTCAACACAAGCAAAACTTTATATAGAGATACCATCCATTTGGTTTTTCCAATGTGGGACTATCTTTCTAGTTTTTAAAGCAAAATACCAACAAGCAAAAATACCAACAATCCTCCACATATCTCTATATATGGGTTGAGCGTTCCCTACAGTGATTGTCCATCATGCATTGCGATAGATATCGCTATGACTTGAATCTTCCCGCATGGGTTAAATGACGGCATGATACAAGAATGAACTAAGCCTTGAATTATGTATACCATAACTGTAATTCTTTCCACTCACATAATAACATCATTAAAGGCCTTGTGCCAGACTGGTTTCGGTGTATGTATCTTGGGTGTCTACAAGATTTTTCTCAAGAGACGGCCTATATCTCTTTCCATACACTCTAGGTGAGTTCTTTTAAAGAGTCTTTGGCATGAAGCATTTTACTTTCTTGCGGTGCTACACCGCTATGACATGGCCCGAAGCCGAGATCCTGTCTGTCATATTACCTGTAGTATGAGGCCCAGCCTGTTTGTAGTATCAAACTACCCAGCATGAAGCCTTTCGCTTCCTTGCGGTGTTACGCCACCGTGACAAGGCTTGCAAAGCGAGACCCTGCCTCATGTGGTGTCACCCACTGTAACATGAGGCCTAACCTCTTTGTAGTGCTGCCTACCACTCTTCATTATAGAACATTAGGCCCTCTTACCTATGTGCGGTGCTACGTCGATATGACTTGGCCTGAAGCCGAGACTTTACCCTCACAAGGTACCTCATGTGGTGTCACCCCACTATAGCATGGAGTACTATATACGCTCCTTAGTAGTGCTGTGCTACCCGAGCTTCCTGTAAAGCTTGCCAGACATCCCAGATGCCTGATAACTTATTAAGGCTTCCAAGCCATCCTCCTACAAGACTTTGTTCTTTGTAAAGAACAAACAGTAGACAACAATGGTTCTGGGTTCATAATCCCGCAACATCCTAAAGGATTTGCCCACTATTCCTAATATTTTTTTCAGTCAATGGTCCTTCCTTGAACTAAAAGTTAGATGTCTAGTAGATTTTTCTTTGAACTAATAGCATAAAATTTTATAGTAGAATTGCAAAGGCATAATATCAGAGTGTCTTCAAGCCCATCTTACCTGCTGTGTTTTCAACCAGCTGGCGCTTGAGACCTTTGGTGAACGGATCTGCTAGATTCTTCTGACTCCGAACATCCACTACGGCAATGACTCCTCTTTTAATAAGATCATTTACCGTCCTGTGCCTTAGACACACAATCCTCTTTTTGCCATCGAAGAGGTCATTCGATGCCACCGCTGCAGTCGCCTGGTTGTCGCAGTATATCGGTACCGTCGGTATCTGCGCACCAACCATTGGAAGATCATACATGAGCTTCCGAAGTCACTCTGCTTCATCTGCTGCAGCCGCTAGTGCGTAGAACTCAGATTCCATAGAAGAGTGAAACAACATAGTCTGCTTCTTTGACTTCCACGATATAGCAGCTCCACCCGTGGAGAAAACATATCCTCCTGTGGACCTCTCACTCTCTACTTCTGGGCACCAGCTTGCATCGCTGAAGCCTTACACTACTTTTAGATCTCCGCAGTAGTACAATGCATACTTCTGAGTCCTTTTGAGGTATCTCATAACTTTTTTCACAGCTTTCCAGTGCTCCACACCTGGATTGCTCGTGAACCGACTCAGCATCCCCATGGCAAAAGCTATATCAGGCCTTATGGCAGTAGTCGCATACATCAAACTCCCGATAACGCTTGAATACTCCATTTGCCTGACGCTTTTTCTTGGATTTGGCTTCAGCTTCTTATCACACCTATAAGACGTATCGATCCCTGGAAGATCCTGATACCCATAGCGTGTGAGCATTTTCTCAATATAATGAGATTATGATAATGCCACTCCAGTTTTCGTCCAGATGATCTTTATCCCCAGGATAACATCAACTTCTCCTAAGTCCTTCATGCTGAACTTAGATGAGAGAAACTTCTTTGTCTCAGTGACACTTGCTAGATCTGTACCCAAGATCAGCATGTCGTCCACGTAGAGACAAACAACAACTTCTCTTCCGTCAGCGAACTTTGTGTACACACAGTTGTCCGTCTCGCTGACCCTATAGCCGTTTGATCTTATAACTTTATCAAACTTCTCATCCCACATCTTGGAAGCTTGCTTCAGACCATACAGAGATTTTACCAACTTGCAGACTTTGTCTTCGAGGCCCTTGATGATGAATCCTTCTGGCTGTTGCATGTAAATCTCTTCGATAAATTCACCATTCAGGAAAGCGATCTTAACATCCATCTGATGGATTACCAGCTTGTGAATTGCGCTCAGAGCAATCAACATCCTGATAGTCGTCATCCGAGCTACTGGAGCATATGTGTCGAAATAATTGATCTCCTGCTTCTGAGGAAATCCCTTGGCAACTAACATTGCCTTGAACTTGTCAACAGTTCCATCTACCTTCATCTTCTTCTTGAAGATCTACTTACATCCAATTGGTTTTGCTCCTTCAGGCAGATCGACCAACACCCACGTGTTATTGGAGGTTATCGAGTCGTACTCATCGTTAATAGCCTTCTTCCGGAAGATAACATCTCTGGTCTTCATCGCCTCATCATAAGTAAGCAGATCTGCTTTCACATGATAGGTGACAAAATCCTCTCCGAAATTCTTCTGTCTCCTCACTCGCTTAGATACAGGTTCTGCGAGTTCTGGTTCAATAGTTATTCTTGCAGAAACAACTTCTTCTTGGACTACCCCTTCGTAAGGAACTTGAGCATCTTGCGCACTCACATTATTCTTTGGAATGTACACGAGAACAATGTTCTTGTGCCTTGTAAATTTATCTTCAAAGAATTCTTCATCGCAAGATTCAATGATATAATTTGACTCAATATCAAGGAACCTCCGAGCATCACTCTTATCAGCATAACCCAGGAATATAGTCTTCGTAGTCCTTGTTTCTAGCTTCTGAATCTTCAAATCCGAAAGCTTCATGTACGCCAGACACCCCCACACTTGAATGACATTCAAGTTGGGTCTGACCTTGAACCAGAGTTCATGAGGAGTGACTTCCGAAGTAGCATGCGACACTCTGTTTAATATGAATGTAGCCGTAAGCACTGCTTCACCCCAGAAGCAATTTGAAAGACCCGCAGTCAACAGCATTGAGTTTATCACCTCTGTTAACGTTCTGTTCTTTCTTTCTGCAATACCATTTGATTAAGGGGAGTACGGAGCAATTGTCTCGTTGACAATTCTATGTTCTCTGCAGAATGATACGAATTCATGAGACCTATACTCTCCATCTCGATCACTTCTGAGTCTCTTGAGTTGTTGTCCGGTTTGACGCTCGACTTCAGCCTTGAATTTCTTAAACTTCTCAAACGCTTCATCTTTAGACTTGAGCAGATAAACGAACGCGTACTTTGAGAAGTCATCGATAAAGGTAATAAAATACTTCATCCTGGCCTTTGTGGAGAACTGTTTGAAGTCACAGATATCTGAGTGCACAAACTCCAGAAGATCTGTACCTCGGTTTATCCACTTGAACGATTTCCTTGTGATCTTCGTCTGCGCACAGATCTCATACTTCTCCAACTCCTTACCCCCACATTTGGAGATAAGCCCTAGACTATACATCTTGTTTATTCTTTTACAATGAACATGTCCTAGTCTATTATGCCACAACTCAAGAGAATAACCAGAAGAAGAAACTGCATTCACTATCTCCATAGGAGTTACAAGTTGAAGTTTAAACATCCCTTATGTGCAAAAAGTCTTCCCGAAGTATGTTTCTTTATAGGACATAACGACTTGACCAGCGTTAATGTCCATCCTCAAGCCTGCGTTGCAGAGTGGACTTCTCGAGACCAGGTTCTTGGCAATGGCCGGTACATGCTTCATATTCTGAAGCGCCAGCGACTTTCCCGAAGTCAGTTGCAATACCACCGTCCCGATCCCGAGTAATTTAGCCTGTGTCTGGTTCGCCACCATAACCTTCTTCGAGACAGGTTGGTACATGGTGAACTACTTCTTCTTTGAACAAAAATGACACGAGGCCCCAGTGTCTATCCACCAGTCCGTGTCAATCTTAGTTGAGTCAACCTGCGCAATCAGAGCAATAAAGTTAGTCTCACCTTGCTCCTTTTGTTTTGGTTTTTTTTTGCAGCCCCTCTTCCAGTGGTCTTTCTTGTCACAGTTGAAACAAATTCCAGGTTCTTTGGACTCGGGTTTGAACTGAGCCGACTTCACCTTCAGATGGTGAACGTCTTTTTTCTTTTGGTAGGGAGCCTTCTGCTTCCCTTTAAAACTTCCTTCTTGTACCATGTTTGTCTTAGCCATCTGCTTGGACAAGGCGTCTACTTTGAGTTGAGCCCTCAACTCGTCTTCAACATGTATCCAGTGCAAGAGGCATTCCAGATCCACTTTCATCTTCTTGCGTTGCATGTCCACGATGAAGTTGCTCCACCCAGGTGGAAGCTTGGCAACAATACCCTCGACGACAAAAGCATCGACCAAGGGCATGCCATCATTCGCTAGCTTCTGACGTAACTTGAGAAATTCCTTGACTTGAGGCAACATGGTTTTGTCGTCCTCAAACCGCATCCTCCAGACCTTTTCGGTCACGTGGATCTTGTTCCTGTTCTTATTTGCCTTGTAGAGATTCTCTACAGACTCCCAGACGTCCTTTGCATTTACCGTCTTGCTGTATGACTCCGCCAAAGAGTTCTCTATGGAATTCTGGATCAACAACTTGCACAGTTGTTATCCCGCCTCCACTTCGACTGCAAAGCCGTGGCTTCATCAACCCTTCGAGCATTTTCACCCTTTGGAATTAAAGGCTCAGGATCTGTCAACACATAGTCGACGCTCATGAGTTGAAGATTAAGGCTGACCTTTCTCTTCCATACGTTGAAATGCTCCCCGTCAAACTTCTCAAGTTTAAAACTTGTATCGAGAAGTTGTGCACGGTTGTTTTCCATCAGATCTGAATCTTGCTTTGAGATTATTATTCCCGAAACAGATCTTTTGATGGAAGATGGAGATCTCGAACTCTTATTTCCAGAGAGACGAAAAAAATTCGTTCTCCTAAGAGAGAGATGAATACTCGTTCTCAACTGTAGTTGATGCAACGAGATGAATGATCACTCTCAACCGGAGTTGATGCAATGATATGAAGAATCGCTCTCAACCAAAGTTGATGCAACGACTTTGCTGGGGTGATGAAGATCACCGTTGCACAAAACAAGATTCGCCCGATTGCGATCTGCTCCCAGGAACCAGCAAGTTCGAAAGAACTTCTGGAACACTCGCTGTCACCTCCTTTCACAAACTCGAAGAACTCCTTAGGACTTCAATGGCGGCGGCAACACTTCTTTCTTCGTCTCTTTATTTTGGCGTAAGTACTTAATGAAGGTACAAAGAGAGTATTTATAGAGAAATGTCAAAACCCTAATCCTATTTCTGGCCGTAACTGATTGCGAAAAGATGGGAACGAATAGTGGAAAGATTTGAATGAATTAATTTAAAATCCCACAAAGATCGGATCTGATCAATTAACTCAATCTTTCCATAACCGCTCAAATCTTCCAATCGACCACATCATCCACCACCTATGCCCCATAGCCACTCAGCCCGTCAACCTGCATGCGTACCTGCGAAGCCCGCAGCACCTGTGTGCTTAGTGCCCAGCACCTACGCGCTGCAGCCCTGCAGCACCTGCACGCCGCAGCCCCGCAGCACCTGCGCGCCGCAGCCCTGCCCCAGCACCGCAGCACCACATCAACTGCGCACAATGCGCCTTGCGCCGATGCTGGCGTGCTAAGTGCGCTAACAAAACGCCACTTTACGTCCTTGAGCCCGAGTCCGAGTCCAAGTCGCTAAGCCCCTTCGGGGCTTAGCTCCATAAGAAAATTATCCCATGAACATGACAAAAAGCATCAATGCTTCTTTGTTGGTTTAGCTTTCTTTCCACTAGAAAAATGCCCCCACATGGCACCCATGTGCCTCTCCACACTTCATGTGATCTCTCAACACAAGCAAAACTTTATATAAAGATACCATCATTTGGTTTTTTCAATGTGGGACTATCTTTCTAGTTTCTAAAGCAAAACACCAACAAGCAAAAACACCAACATAAATTGGTATATTCTTGAATTTTAGTAACTTAGCTGCAAAATTTAGGGGTCGGAAGTTCACTAGTGATATATACATTATTTTTATTTATTAAAAATCATGTCTTCCCCAAAACCCTCCCCAAAAAAGGTATTTCGGGAAACAGGAATTCATTAGTGAAAGTGTGTTTCTGAAAACACGATCCAAAAGAGAATGATAGTTTGGTAACAAGTTTCGTAAGTACTGGTTTTACATGGAACTAAAATTAATCAAATAAGTGAGTAATGTATGTTTGGTAATAAGTATCAAAGGCTGCCAATTTGAATAGTATGCACTGTCTCTATTGGTCGGGTCTTAGTAGAGCTGAGAATCTTGGATTGTGAATATGCTGTGGTATCCAATATGGAACACTTGGAACAGTCTCCCCTTCTTTCAAAAGCTGCCACAAAAATGAACAACCCAAAAAAAAAAAAAAAAACAGAAGCAGGCAAAACAAGCAATAGGAAATCCTGCCTCAGCATGTACTCTGTTAATAATATTAATTAAGTAGGAGACACTGATAAATTGTAGGAAAGTAGTGAAGTTTATGTTCTCTATGTGAATGTGTGCGGAATTGTAGGAAAGTAGTGGAGTTTCTTGCTGTAGTAGGAGGTCTGGGTTTCAAATTCTGATGTCTAGGCTGTTCTTCATCTCAAATAAATAAATAACGTCTATATGTGAATTGTAAATCCATTTGGAAAAATATTGACAGCTATATGTAGTGTTAAAAAAAAAAATGGATTTTCCGTGTCTCACTATAGCTATCCAACTCATTTGTATTATGTCAATACTCTGTAGATATGAAGTGGAGCTGGGAATAACGTCTATGAATTTGTTAGTAATCTTGATAGCATTATTTTAAGATTAAAAAACACCAATCAGAAGGTTTGATAACTCTGCAGTCATCAATTTCTTAAAGCAATTTTCTGTTGTAGGTTAAAAGCCATTGGAAAGTTCAAAGAAACTAAGCGCACAGATGGCACATCAACATCAGATATCATAATGAGGATTCTTAAGGACTATAATGAATACGTTATGCGCAATTTAGCACGTGGATATTCAAGGAAGGACCTCGGAGTGAGCTTAATAACCATCTTTACTGTTAGGGTGACATTAACAAGAAGAAACTAAATTCCTGATGCAGACAATAATGTGCGGTTGTTACTATCAATAGAGGAGGTGGCCCTTAATAAAGCTTAGATGTGAAAAGGGAATCTTATAATTGACCTCAGAATTAAACTAAATTGTTACTGAATACTGACCTCAGAATTAAAATGAATTGTTATGTATTTTCCCCACTAGAGTATGATGACAAAAAAAGAATGAACGCTTGATTTTCTGTATATATATTTTTGGGGAAACCGATTGGCAACCACTGAAGTGGATACTTTTCTTTGATTTTAGTCCTCGACAACAACCATAATCCTCCCTTTTATCCATAGTTTGCAGGATCGGCCGATAATACGGCCGATACCGATACGGTTTGGCATGTCCCGATCCGACCGATATCCGATACTGATCGATACAACATTGGGGGTCTCTTTTTCGGTCAATTCGGCAAAGAAAATTGAACGAAAAAAGACCATTTAGCAAGGGTGTAAAAGCATAGCAATGTTGTAAAATCATGTAAAAGAAAAACTTTTTTATCTATCACATACATGGAAGCCAATCGGCAAAGATCACTACTATTTCATTCAATTTCAAAACTACTAAAAAACAACACTGAAAATACTTAAAATTATGCATAAATGTATAAAATATATTTTCTAAAATGTTAATAATTATTTGCTTTCCAATACCAAAAATTCCGATACTACAATCCGAAACCGCCGATACTGCCGATTCCGATACTCACAGGAATGTTTCCAATACCGATAGTGCGAACTTTGCTTTTATCATGTGGTAACTTCTAAGTATAGAATCATGCAACATATTGAGCACCGAATTTTGCCCTTCTAGGAATATATACAGGGCAAGAAAGTAATGGGGTTTCTCAAATCTGAAACCCCCAAATGGCAACCTTGCATCCAAATCAACCCATACAGAATTTTTTGTACATGTATTAGTATTGTACAGGGATCAAGGACTGAAGGTTAAGCATAGGCACTGCACATACTCTATTGATTGCAAGCTAGAGCTTAATTCTTTAACCATATTCTTGCAGTAGGCCTTGATGACCATGTACTTCAAACACAGCTGGCATAACATGATCTAGCTACTCAACTCAAATAAAATGAGTTAATTAGGAATATTTGAAAGTTTATTCATTATGCCTTGATTTAATTGTCTTTTACAATTAATATGTATATCCTACCCTAATCATGTCTATAACCTATAAAAAGGTGAAGAAATTAATAACCTACAGTTTGTTCTTATTCCTATGTAGGATTGTTACAGCTTGAAATTATACGTAATCATATTTGCGTTATGAAGTTTATAATCCTTATCTATGCTGAAATAAATACACCCTTAAAAATGTTTGTACTCAAATAAAGTTAAAAAAAGGCAAAATTGGAAAATTCTATACTCAGCGTTATGAACTTGCAAGTATAGTTCACGCTTATTCTGAAATCATGCAGATAAGGGAACAAATTATAAAAAATTATACTGAAAAGAAGCAATCTAAACCATGTCTTTCTGAATATCTTTTATTATATATATATTTTTTTATTGTTATGTGATTTAGCTCTTAGATTATGAAAAGCAGATTTTCTTTTTATATTTGTTGCATATATGCATTCACCATAGTCATCAACCTCCTAAACCAAAGATCATTTCTTCATGATGATCACTTTACCCATTTTCTCTAATCGTATTGCAACCTATTGTCTCTTAATTTTCTCGAAACCTAGAAACTTTCAAAACTCAGATTTGCATGTATTACACTACAAGTGAGAAGTTTTCATGAGAATATATTACACTGTCAGAGCCGGGGCACAATTTTTCGATGGAAAACTGAGAAGATGAAACAATTGTAAAAACAATATTCCAACGCAACACTTCTAGGAAGGTTGCGCGAGTATAACGAAGATCTAAAAAGATCTCGTTATAAGTATTACGAGAATCTAAAAAGATTTCGTAATCCACAGCAACGTATGAAATACGAGAATCTAAAAAGATTTCGTAATCACAGCAGCGAAGAAGATGACAGGCGAAAGGTGGAAGATGGCCTGCTGGGGTGAATGATCACCGTTGCTCAAAGCTTTATTCGCCCTACACGAACAGCTTCCAGGAACCAACAAGTTCGTCGGAGAACTTGGAACACTCCTGCTCTTCTGACTCCTCGGATGGACACGAACTCCCGTGCAAGAGCAACGCTGGTGCGGCGCCTTTCCTCTCTCTCTCTCGAAGGGTACTGGAAGATCAGAATTGTGTTAAAGAACACGTCTGAAATCTCTGTTGACTTGTGTTGATATATATATATAGTGTTATTGGGCTTTAGTCCCACATTGGCTAGAATGATAGGAGAGGAGGCTAGCCTCTCCTATATATGTTGTTACTCCATTCAATAAAATCACTTCAAGTCTCAACATGGTATCAGAGCCTAAAATTGCTTAGCATACCGTTAGAGACCCCTCCTCCACACAAACCCTAACCCTAATCCCCCTTCTACGCCGCCGCTGCCGCCCGCTGCCGCTGCAGCTGCTGCCGCCCGCTGCCGCTGCAGCTGCTGCCGCGCCGCCGCCGCCGCAGCGCCGCCCCGCTGCTGCTGCAGCTGCCGCGCCGCCGCCGCCGCTGCCGCGCTGCTGCCGTTGCTGTGCCGCTGTTGCGGCTGCAACTGCTGCTGCTGCTGCCGTTTTTACGGCTGCAGGATTCATTGTACCGCTATTGCGGGTACAAGATTCACGCTCGTTTCTGTACCGTTTTTACGGCTGCAGGATTCATTGTACCGCTATTGCGGGTACAAGATTCACGCTCGTTCTTGAGATCAATCTCAAGGAGATGCCTATAATCCCTAGATCCGATGAAATCAGACATATTCGGATTTAGGAGAGGACGGCAAGGACGAGCGTGAGTCGTGGAGCAAGTGTGAAGTGATCGAGAAGAAGCATCGATGGAGGAGATTCTCAAGAAGCTGGATGCTGACGATGTGGCGACATTGCTGAAGTTGATAAAGGTGTCGGCTGGTGAAAGCACGACACGAGCACCGCCAAAGTTAGAACTACCCTCCATCGATCTGAAGTTGGATGGACCAGCCACCTATTTGAGTTGGTCACGGCGGGTGAGAAGAACCCTTGCAGGTAAGAACCTGGAGGGATTCTTGACAGGCGAGAAGACAGAGCCGGAAGAGGGCTCGACAGGACGCGACGAGTGGAAATCCACTCATATGGTGATTTATATCTGGCTTCTCAACTCCTTAGTCCAGTCTATTGCTTCCACAGTAGATGGCATTGAGATGGTGAAAGACGTATGGGAGAAATTGAGAAGAACCTATGATGGCATAGGTAACAATCTACGGATCTTCCAGATAAAAGGGGAGATCGACGACACCGTACAAGGCGAGAAGACGGTGCAGGAGTACGCTACGGAGTTGGAACGCCTCTGGCTGGATTATGATCACCATTCCAAACGGGCAAGCTGCGGGGACCCAAAGTGCAAGGAGAGACAGGTGTGTCTGCAGGAGAGGACGATGAAATTCCTTAAGGGACTGACTGCAGCATTCACACAGAGAACAGCCTTACTCCTCGCCCAGCCAGCGATCCCTAGTCTCGAGGAGGCTATCTCAGCCATGATTCAGGAGGAGACGCGGATCAGATTACAGACAGGGACAGGCGCATCATCGACAGGTGCTTTACCCGAAGTGAAGTCAGCACTAGCAGCTACCGGTTCGGGGGATACAGGATCCAAGGGAGAGCTCTGGCAACAGAATCGGCAGTGCTACAACTGTGGGGAGATGGGCCACCATCGATATGCTTGTACCAAACCACCTAAGGAGGGAGACTCAGGTGGTGGACGTGGACGAGGATATGCTGGACGTGGACGTGGTCGAGGAGGCCGACGAGGCGGTCGAGGAGGCTATCGGGCAAACCTGCTGGTGGCAGATGGGAATGGAGGAGCTGGCGGCGCCTTTACTGAGGAGGATCAGGCGCTACTGGATCTGCTGGAGAGAAAGCAAAAAGCGTCAATCGAAGGAGACAGGAGGAGCGTAGCAGAGGAGGCCTCCACTCCATTCTTTAACGCCGCTATGTATGCCCATCCATCAGAAGGTACTGACGAGTCTCACGCTCTTGCATCTATGTCTTCCCTTAAAATGTCAGACTGGATTATCGACTCAGGAGCATCTCGGCATGTGACCGGAAATGCTAGTAAGTTTTCCTCGTACACTCACCTAGCATCGACAGACACCATTCAGACTGCGGATGGTACTTTCCAACCAGTGGTCGGTAAGGGTACTGTTAATTGTACGGGTTCAGTAAGGTTATCCAATGTTTTGCATGCTCCATCCTTCCCAGTCAGTCTCTTGTCTATTAGTTCTATAATTCTCCAACTAAAATGCATTGTTTCTTTTGATATTCCTAAGGTGATCTTCCAGGAGAAAGGGACGGGACGAAGACTTGGGACTGGCACTTGGCATGATGGACTGTGGTACCTAGATCAAGACGGACTGGACTCAGCATTGGTGTCTATGGCAGAGAAGGCTGGAATGGAGGAGCTGCAGCAGAAGACTGAAGACACTTTGATACTTCATCATAGGAGGATGGGGCATTCTTCCTTTGATACTCTAAATAAGTTGTATCCAGATATGTATGCAAAATCAAATAAAAGGAAATTAGTATGTGATGCATGTGAGTTAGGAAAACTTACTAGGAGTTCATATGTTGGAAATGGTCATAAGAGTTCTTCAGTCTTTGAGGTAGTTCATTCTGATGTTTGGGGCCCATGTGCTACTAACACTATGAATGGGTATAAGTATTTTGTTTCGTTTATCGATTGTGCATCTCGTGTCACCTGGCTGTATTTGATGAAGAACAAAAGTGATGTATTTGCTTGTTTTCGGGACTTTCATAAATATGTCCAGACTCAGTATAATGCAGTGGTGAAGATACTGAGATTTGACAATGGGACGGAGTATACCAATAGGACACTTGCAGAGTACTTGTCAGCACATGGAATACAGCATCAGACCTCTTGTGCATATACACCAGCACAAAATGGAGTAGCAGAAAGGAAGAACCGACATCTTCTGGAGACCGCAAGAAGTATGATGATCGACATGAATGTCCCACAACACCTATGGGGATATGCGGTGTTGACAGCAGCTCAACTTATAAACAGGATGCCTTCAAAAGTCCTGGGATGGAAGTCTCCATGTGAAGTATTACAAGGTAATAATAGTGGAATACTTCCACTAAAGGTGTTTGGATGTGTGTGTTTTGTGAAGGACAACAGACCATTCGTTGGAAAACTTGACCCTAGAGCAGTCAAGTGCATCTTCGTGGGCTACTCAGCAACTCAGAAGGGGTATGTATGCTGGAGTCCAGTAGAGAAGAAGAAATTTGTTAGTATGGACGTCCACTTCCGAGAGCATGAGCCATATTACCGCCAGGATGGAACTTCGTATAACACGCCTCATACTACAAGTATAAGGCGAGAGGGGGAGATAGAGAACTTGGAGAACCTGGTGGTAACCGATTTAGAAGTTTGGCATAGAGACACGGTTGAGGAGGAACATGAAGGTGAAGCGGAACAGAGGGAGGAGACGAAAAGTGTTACACCTACGGCTCAGGGGGAGTTACTGACCTACAACAGGAGAAACAACAAGCAGACTACAGGACCAGTACCTACAGTGTCAGTGCCAAGTCCCTTGCCTGCGCCTGTCCCAACTCCTGAGACACCTATACCACCATCCTCCTCATCTACACCACCATCCTCCTCATCTACACCACCACCCTCCTCAGGTGATATCGTTCCTCCCATACCACTACCTACACGAAGGACTACTCGCAGCAATGCGGGAAATCCTCCGGACAGATATGGTTGGGATCTTGCTAAGTTTGTTTCTTATGATCATATATCTTCTTCTCATGGAGCATTTATAGCATCTTTGGATAGTATTACTGTACCTAACAATTGGCAGGTTGCCAAGAACGATCCAAAGTGGAAAGCGGCAATGCACGAGGAGTTGGGAGCTCTTGAGAAGAACCACACTTGGGAGCTGGTGAGACTGCCAGAAGGGAAAAGAGCAGTTGGATGTAAATGGGTTTTTACTGTGAAACAGAACCCAGATGGACAGGTTGAGCGCTATAAAGCTCGACTGGTGGCAAAAGGATACAGTCAGACGTACGGCATCGACTATGACGAGACCTTTGCACCAGTGGCGAAGATGAGCACTGTCAGGACCTTGATCTCCCTGGCAGCCAATGGAGGGTGGAAGCTACACCAACTGGATGTGAAGAATGCATTTCTTTATGGAGATCTAGTAGAGGAGGTGTACATGGAGATACCACCAGGATTCGGCACAAAACAGACAGAAGGCAAGGTCTGCAGACTGAAGAAGTCTCTCTATGGACTGAAGCAGTCTCCTCGGGCATGGTTTGACAGGTTCAGGAGAGCAATGATAGGGATGGGATATCAGCAGATCAATGCTGATCATACTGTCTTCTTCAGACGGAGTGGAGGCCATATCACCATGCTTGCAGTATATGTAGATGATATGATTATCACAGGCAATGATGAGCAGGAGATCGCTCAACTCAAAGTAAAACTTGGCAAGGAGTTCGAGGTGAAAGATCTCGGCCCCCTTCGATACTTCCTTGGGATTGAGATTGCTCGAGATAATGAGGGAATCGTTCTTTCTCAAAGGAAGTACGCACTGGACCTGCTTACGGAAACAGGGATGATGGGATGTAAACCAGCTACGACACCGATAGACCAGAAGTTTAAACTGGATGCTGAAGCTGGAGAACCAGTTGACCGGGATAGATATCAGAGATTGGTGGGCAAGTTAATCTACTTAAGCCACACTCGACCTGATATCAGCTTTGCGGTAAGTGTAGTAAGCCGCTACATGCATGACCCCCGGAAGGGTCACATGGACGCAGTGTACCAGATTCTGAGGTACTTGAAGGGAGCCCCCGGGAAGGGACTGATCTTTAGAAGAAATAATCATGTAGGCATTGAGGGCTATTGTGATTCTGACTGGGCTAGCTGTGCTGACGACAGGAGATCCACATCGGGATACTGCATATTTGTAGGAGGCAACTTGGTCTCTTGGAGGAGTAAGAAGCAGTCAGTAGTGGCCAGATCAACAGCTGAAGCAGAGTATAGAGCGATGGCCTTGGGAGTCACAGAACTATTGTGGTTGAAGAATATGCTGACGGAGCTAAAGCTGGACCAGGGAACAAAGATGAAGCTATGGTGTGACAACCAGTCAGCTATTAATATTGCCAACAATCCAGTGCAGCATGACAGGACCAAACATATTGAGATTGACAGATTCTTCATCAAAGAGAAACTGGATAAAGGAGAACTAGAGCTGGGCTATGTTCCAACCAAAGATCAGGTAGCAGACGGACTGACAAAGGGGCTTAGTTCTATCAACATGATGAGAGGATGTGACAAGATGGGCTTAGTGAATATCTTTCGCCCATCTTGAGGGGGAGTGTTGATATATATATATAGTGTTATTGGGCTTTAGTCCCACATTGGCTAGAATGATAGGAGAGGAGGCTAGCCTCTCCTATATATATGTTGTTACTCAATTCAATAAAATCACTTCAAGTCTCAACAACTTGTGTTAAAAAAATACTTCGTAAACTTTCTGTGTTGGCTTCTCTTTTCCTTCTGTATGTACTTAGCCTTGAGAGAGAGAGAGAGGATGCCTTATATAGGCCCTGCAGCAACTGTTCGGTTGCCACAAAGTTAGGGACGTGGTAATAACCACCCCGAACATGTAGCAACCGCCCAGAACATGCAAACGCACGTTCTGCTGCAAGTTGTACCAACTGCGCACACCCCGCGCTCCTTGCACTCTGCGCGACAGAGCGCGCACTTAACTGCGCACACTGTGCGCACTGCACGCACTGCTCACACGGCGCACGCAGTGCAACCCGAGCAACCCGCACAACTCAGCGCAACCCAGCGCAACCCAGCGCAACCTGAGCGCAGCCTGGGCGCGCACCTGGGCAACGCAACTGGGCTTGCGCAACTGGGCATGCGCACCTAGGCAGCGCAACTGGGCTTGCGCAACGTGGCAGCGCAAGTGGCTCGCGCAACGAGCGCAACTAAAGCGCACTATGCACCTAGCGACGATGCTGACGTGCTAAATACAAAGTGCGCGAACAAAACGCCACATTACGCCTCATGAGCCCATGAGCCCGAGTCCGAGTCCGAGTCCGAGTCGCTAAGCCCCTACGGGACTTAGCTCCCATGGAAATAAATTTTCCAAGAGTAAAAAGCATGAATGCTTTAATTGTTGATTTTAGCCTTTTTTCCATTAGAAAAATAATCCCATATAGCAAACCCATGTGCACCTCCACACCACATATGCATCTCCAATAATAGCAAAGCTAATATATAGAGATACAACCTCTTTGTTTTTTCCGATGTGGGACTAAAGCTTTCTAAAGGAAAAACCAAAAACTCCAACAATCCCCCACATATCTCTATATATATGGGTATAAGTGTTCCCCACAGTAACTGTCCATCATGCATTAGGAGAGATGTCGCTGACGACTTGAATCTTCCCGCATGGATCAAAAATTAGACTATAATACAAGAATGGACTAAGCCTTGAATTCTGCATCATAGCTGAAATTCTTTCCACTCACATAATGTAGTTACATGTGCTTCTGGCTACACATTAAAGGTCCTGTGCCAGCCTGGTTTCAGTGTATAATTTTGGGCGTCTACAAGTTTACCCTCAAGAGATGGCATGATATCTCTTTGTCCATACACTATAGGTGAGTTCATTATAAAGAGACATGGCATGAAGCGCTTTGCGCTTCCCTTGCGGTGCTACGCCGCCATGACATGGCTTAAAGCCGAGGCCTTATCCCGTACCGAAAATCTCATCGTAGTGTCATACTACTGTAGCATAAGACAACCGCCTCTTTGTAGTGCCAAACTACCCAGCATGAAGCCTTAGGCTCCCATGCGGTGTTACGCCGCAACGACATGGCTTGCAAGGTCGAGGCTTTATCCCTAACAGGGTACCTCACCGTGGTGTCGTGCCACTGTAACATGAGGAACTCCTCCTCTTTGTAGTGCTGACTACACCCCTCTTTATATTTAACATACAGTATTAGGCTAACTGCCTATTTACGGTGTTACGTCGCTGTGACTTGGCCTGCAAAGCCGAGGCTTTATCCTATTCCTGGGCAGCACCCCACATATAGGAACCTCATTGTGGAGTCACCCCCCTGTAGCATGGAGTTTCACTCCTTGTAGTGCTGCTCTACCGTGCTTCCTGTAAAGCACACCAGGCATTCTCTGCCTGAGAACTCATTAAGGCAATTAAGCCAACCTTCCCACAGGAACCATTTTTCGCAGAAAACAACAGTAGACAACAGTGGTTATAGGTCCGTAACCTCTCCATGCCCAATAGAACATGTACCCACCGTTCCTGATATTCTTCCGATTAGTGGTCCTCCCTTGAACCAAAAGCTAGATGCCTAGTAGATAAATCTTTGAACTATTAGCATAAAACTTTATGGTAGGAATACAATAAATACAATATCAGAATGCCTTCAAGCCCATTTTATAAGCTGTGTCATCGACCAGCTGGCGCTTGAGGCCCTTGGTGAACGGATCCGCCAGGTTCTCCTGACTCCGAACATCAATCACTGCAATAACACCTCTTTTGATAAGATCGTGTACTGCCCTGTGCTTCAACCGCACAGTCCTCTTCTTCCCGTTGAAGAGGTCATTTGATGCCACCGCCGCAGTCGCCTGGTTGTCGCAGTATATCGGTATTGTCGGTATTTGCGCCCCAACCACTGGAAGATCATACATGAGCTCCCGAAGCCATTCTGCTTCCTTGGCTGCGGTATCAAGTGCAAAGAACTCAGATTCCATGGATGACCGCGAGAGCATAGACTGCTTCTTCGACTTCCACGATATAGCAGCTCCACCCATTGTGAAAATGAATCCACCTGTGGACCTCTCGCTCTCCACCTCTGAGCACCAGCTGGCATCACTGAAGCCTTCCACTACCGGCGGATCTCCGCTATAGTACAGTGCATATGTCTGAGTCTTCTTGAGATATCTCATAACCCGTTTCACAGCTTTCCAGTGTTCAGCACCTGGGTTGCTCGTGAAACGACTCAGCATTCCCACAGCGAAAGCTATGTCAGGCCTTGTGGCAGTAGTAGCATACATCAAACTTTCGATTACGCTTGCATACTCCAGCTGCCTGACGCTTTCCCCTGAATTAGACTTCAGCTTCAGATCACACCTGTACGGCGTATCGATCCCTGGAAGATCCCGATACCCATAACGAGTGATCATTTTCTCAATACAATGAGACTATGACAGCGCTAGTCCAGTGTCTGTCCGGATGATCTTGATCCCTAAGATCACATCAGCTTCCCCCAAGTCCTTCATACTGAACTTGCTTGAGATGAATTTCTTTGTCTCCGTGATACAGCTAATATCCGTACCTAGGATAAGCATGTCGTCCACGTACAGACAAACGATCACACCTCTTCCATCAGCGAACTTCGTATAAACACACTTGTCCGTATCGCTGACCATGTATCCATTTGACCTTATAACTTTGTCAAATTTCTCATGCCACATCTTGGGAGCTTGTTTAAGACCGTACAAAGATTTCACCAACTTGCAGACTTTGTCTTCAAGACCCCTGATGACAAATTCCTCTGGCTGTTGCATGTAAATCTCTTCGGTCAGCTCGCTATTTAGGAAAGCCGTATTCACATCCATCTGATGTATCACCATCTTATGTATTGCTGCAAGAGTAATCAACATTCTGATGGTGGTCATCCGGGCTACTGGAGCATACGTGTCAAAATAGTCAATCCCCTGCTTCTGAGAAAACTCCTTGGCTACCAACCTAGCCTTGAACTTGTCAATAGTTCCGTCTGCTTTCATCTTCTTCTTGAAGATCTATTTGCATCCGATGGGTTTCGCTCCTTCAGGAAGATCAACCAACACCCAAGTGTTATTTGAGGTGATGGAATCAATTTCATTGTCAATCGCCTCCTTCCAGAAAACCGCGTCTCTGGTCTTCATCGCCTCATCATAGGTAAGCGGATCAGCTTCCACATGATAGGTGACAAAGTCACTTCCGAAGTCCTTCGGCCTCCTCACTCGCTTCGTTGACGGCTCAGCGAGATCTGGTTCAACCGTTGTTTCAACAACAACATCTTCCTATGTGGCATGAGGCACAAGACAATGTCTTTCCTATGTGGCAAGATGATATTCACACAAGACAATGAGATAAAAATGTGTTCTCCAATGCAAAAGTTTGAGAAGACAATAAAATTACTTTTTTTTTCAACTTCCAAGACAACTTTTTCACTTCTTCTTTTTTATATATATATTTTTATTCATAATTGATGATGTGGACATAAAGTCATTGTGAAATGCATTGTCTAGATCTAGACAACCAACTTCGCATTCTCCTTGCCATGTCATTGCCATGTCAACTTCACAATTTATTTCACATTTGCATTGGAGAAGTACTTTTGAAAAAAATGCTTGTCATTTCTATGTGGCAACCATTTTTTCCAAACTCACAATAGGGTTGGAGATGCTCTAAGGATTTTTTTTTAATGCCCGACATAAACACTAAAGGGAAATAGTAAGTTTCTGATATTCTAAGATCATGTACAAATACTAAATAAAAATGAAACTTTTTTAACCACTAGTAAAAGGGCTTTTTTTTTTACATTATTTGCTGCTACAGTTTCAAAAAAAAATAGGGATGCATAAATATAAAAATGGATATTTTACATTAGTAATATATATGGAGGTTAAATTTTTGGATCATTTCAATTTTTGGGACAATGTGCAATCGTACAATTTGTACATGCTCAGAAACGGTCATATATATCTCCAACATCGGCCACTAGAGTCTAGAAGTGATTGGTCTCGTCAACTATATACAAAATACTTGTAGTTATGTTGTGTATATATACAAATGTAAATAGCACTCTTCTGTGGACATAGTCACAATTTTTCTTAGAGCTGTCAAGTGGGCGGGGCGGGGCTAGGCCGACACGAAATTTGGGTGGATCGGGCATCTTGGGCCCATAAACTGTAGCGCGCCGGGTCGGGCTATGGGTAGAAAATCTCAGCACAGTCCGGCACGTAACCCACGGCATGATGGGCTTCAGGTCAGACCGGGCCGGATCTTGATTGAGACGTAACAAATTTGGACATTCATTTTCGTCATTCTCCTCAAAATTTATGTATATTAATTATAATCATTTTTTAAACACAAAAGATTGAACATCCAACATATTTTCATATATGCATTTCAACAATCACATATATTTATGTAGATTAACATAACATAATAATATGATTAAGTTTTCTAAATATTAATTACAATTATTTTTTTTATTTATATAAAAACTATTTCATTCTTATCTATTTGAGTGGGTCGGACCAGGGTCGGACCAGGCATGGACTTCGGACCGGGCCTAATTATGGGCCGATAAATATGGCCCTACACGACCCAATATACGAAACCGGGCCGGCCCCAGCCCAGCTTAATAGGACCGGGTCAACACATGGACCAATTTTTTGGGCCGAGCTGGGCCGGCCCGGCCCGGCCCAATTGACAGGTTTAATTTTGCTGAGCCACACTAATGTCTGGTCTTTCTTTTGTTCTTTCTCTTCTTGGTAGATAGTTTAGAGTACTCTATGATTCTAAGTTGAATTTGTATTTTGCTAAAGTTGAGCTCAGGAGGTATCTGAGAGAGACCTCCTGAATATGGGCTGGGTTGGTTCCAACACAACCAAACCCCTGCTCAGCATAGTCCAAATTTATCTCGTCCAAATCCAACTCTTATCTCAAGGCTAATCCGACTATCCAACCCACATACGATAATCCATCGTTTGAAAAATCATAAAAAAATTAATAATAATTCAACCTAAGACGATATAATAGTTTCGTCCTTGCGTGCAAATAATGTGACAGTATTTTTTTCATATATATATATATATATATATATATATATATATATATATATATATATATATATATATATATATATATAAAATATATTATATATATATATATATATATATATATATATATATATATATATATATATATATAAAGGAAGCGGATTAAAAGTCTCCCTTAGAAAATTCCCTAAAAACCCCCCCTCACTCTAATCCATAATTTAATGTTAATATTAATGTTAATATTAATGTTAATATAACATTAAATACTGAAATTAACATTAAACTTAATATTAAAATTAATATTAACATTAACGTGAACATTAATATTAACTTTAATATAAAAAAAATAAAAAAAATAATATTAACATTAACATTAATATTAATATTAAATTACGGATTAGAGTGAGGGGGTTTTTTAGGGGATTTTCTAAGGGGGAGTGAGGGGGTTTTTAGGGGGTTTTCTAAGGGGGAGTGGCGAACTAGCCTCCACTGAGGCTCGAACTCCAGACCACTTAGGCCGCATGCATCTCTCTTAACCACTAGGCTAGAGGTCATTTTTTTTTTATTTTTTTTGTTTTTTTTTTCTATATATATGCGTGTGTGTGCGTGTGTGTGTTTTTTTATTTGTATGAGTCAGTTCACCCAAGAACGGATTTATGGTCCGCCCTTGTACTAGAAAGACCTTTAAATTGAGGAAAATGTACAATAAGAAGAATGAGAAGGAGAGTCAGGTTAACAAGAAATGATAGGGAGAAGAGAATAAAGTCAATAAGGAAGAAAGGTATATAACAATAGAAGGGAAAGAGGAGACATTAACAAAGAAAACCCTTCGGAATCTCACATGATAAAGAAAAAGCAAGAAATTAACAAAGGATAGAGAATAAAAGGAGGATTAAAGGAAAAGTAAGAAAAAAAATATTCAGCAAGGAAAATAGAAAAAAAACGAAGAATACGAATATATATGAACATGAACACTTTAGTCCGACATGTGAATTGGAAAATAAAGTTTGTTTCAAAGTGAAAAAAAAGAATCAAGTACATGGGGGGAATATTATCAAATGTATGTGAGAGGAACATGCTACAAAAATTATGCAATATACTAAAGAATAAAGAGCTTATGAGTGTCTCGTAGAGGGGAGTGGGGAATAGAAAAACTCAGAACACCAAGTCTGTGGACCATCTGAAATTTATTAAATGTTTGAGCCCAATATAGTTAAACCCTAAACTTACTAAAAAAAGAAGACATTGTTACACAACTTGGCCCACTATTTCTTAGGGGTGCAACTCGGGTGGGCTAAACCCGAGCCCGATTGGATAAACCCGTTAATGTGTTGGATTAGGGTTGAAGATACTCGGGTTCGGACTCGGACTTGGGTTAAAGTATTTCAACCCGATCAAAAATCGGGTTGGGCTCGGGTTCATGTTTCCGGTTACCCGAAGAAACCCGAAACCCCTTACATATAATTTATATATATATTGTTTCATACTTCTTAAATAAAAAGTTAAATCCTAAAATTTTTCACCCAAACTTTTCAACTCCTTATCCTAAATCTTATTTTAGTTTGTATTTTGTAATGATCAAGACTTGATTGCTATTTAATTGTGTTTAATATTACTTTTGTTTAAAATTATTTCAAATATTATATTAGTGCTCGATGAACCCGACCCAACCCGATCCTCCGGACTTGGTCTTGGGCCTCAAATGTTGAACCCGAGGTCGGGCCGGGCTTGGGCTCGGGCTAGTCTTATGATTCATCGGGTTGGGCTCGGGTTGACCTCAAGTCCGACCCAACCCGCCCGAGTTGCACCCCTACTATTTTTCCTTGATTTGTTCCAATAAATGATAAAAGAGGCATAATCATATAAGAATTTGAATAGGTTTTGATACGGGACAAAATAGGTTTTGAGCTTCCCCCCTTTTAGTGTAATGCCATTCGATGCAAAAACCATATAAAATTTGCAAATTCTAAAGAAAATATTAAAGTTTGGTTTTATGATATAAAAGAAATACAACGTCCTACAAAAGCCAAAACCACAAGATATTTAAAAATATGCTTCATCTAGATTATCTCATGCAATAGGTGGAGGAATGGATACTTCCAACCCATATTTACTACATATTCAATTTGGTTAAGGACGTTAATGTACCAAATGTCTCGAATTAGGCCCTTGTAACCAACAAATTGAATATGCACACAATAACATAGGCTTTCACTAGGTAATGATGGTGTGTGCGTTTATGGCCATGTGCATGCTTAACCTTGATTTCCATGGATGGAGGTTACTAGGGTTCGGCTCGGTCTCACGAGTAACAACACATAAGGGACGTCTCTAAAGATTTTTTATGACACAATATCTAACAAACAAATATGCACGTCTTTGGCATCCATTAAGGACATAAAGTCTCAACATGTACGTCATGTGGAGCGCGTCATCATAGGATCGGGTAGAAAAAGTTTATAGAACTCTCTCTATATATACTCCTCTTAACTATGCGACATCAACAACTTTGTATTATCCATTGAACCTAATTCGCGGGATCCCCAATCACATAGGTTGGGTATGAACTGTTGGCAACAAATTATACGGGCTCCAGCCCTTCCCGCTCAATGATATCAAAATCTCACTTTGACACAATAACTTAGTGAGGTTTTCAGCTAAATTAAGTTCAAATTTTACATAATACAACGATGCAATATTTTTTCTTTTCTACTTCACAATTTTGTACATGATTCTCAAAATTTCATTCATCATGGAATTGCAAAAGTCAGAAGCAATAGTATTAATACAAGACTTATTATACAATGAATAGAAATAACATGATTAGGCTTTATACAAAAGGAATATAAGACATTAAATTTATAGCAATGTTTTAAAAACCGGACCGATATTCGAACCGAAATTTTTTGATATAGGTCGGACCGGGGTTCAACCGGAGTTCAACCGGGTTCAACCGGAGTTCAACCGGGTTCAACCGGAGTTCAATTGGAGTTCAATAGAGTTGGTTTAGTTTGATTCAAATAGGTAAAATATCTATATTTACTTCTTGGTTTAGTTTGCTTTGGTCATAAGTATGTTAGTTCGGTTTAATTTTACAACTATAAGGTCGATTAAAATCAAATAAAGAATCAAATGGTCCAAATTTCACATAATAATTTATTTTGAATTTTTTACAATAAAAAAATAACCAAAATTAGCCGGTTCAATTGTGAACCGGTTCGGCCGGTTCACTGGTTGAACCCGGTTTTGATAAAAAATCGGCGGTTCTTTAAAAGACCCGATTTTAGTCGAACCGGACCGATTTTTTGGTTTAAACCGGTTGGATCCGGTCCAACCACCGGTCCGGTCCGGTTTTTACAACATTGATTTATAGGTCATTCAACTTTAGAACAAATAGTATTTAAAATAATTAGTTCAGGTTACATGGTGTTTCTCAGAATTATAATTTGTTTTTTTAGAAGATCCCTAAGAAACTGTTGCCCCTCCTAGGGGGAAGAGATAATCAGTTGTTGACTTGACATTAAGGGAGTCAATCTTCCAATTGGCTTCAAAATTATAACACAAACTATAATCTGGAGAGATGAATATATTCTTAAAATCCTTTCTAGTGTAGACCTATATGACTCCTAGATATAGGTGAGCAAATACCGACCGCTACCGAAAAATCGACCAAATACTAATTAAAAATATTTCACAAAATTGAACCGAAGTTATGAACCGATACCGAATTGATGAACAGACTAAAATATGGTATAATAGTAGTGGTATTAGTTTGAGTGTAGTACTGTACCAAAAATACCAAACCATATATATATATATATATATATATATATATATATATATATATATATATATATATATATATATATATATATATATATATATATGTGGAAGCGGATCAAAAGCTTAACATTAATATTAACATTAAACTTAACATTAAAATTAATATTAACATTAACATTAATATTAACATTAACATTAATATAAAAATAAAAATATTAATATTAACATTAACATTAATATTAACATTAATATTAACATTAATATTACGAATTAGAGTGAGGGCTTTTTTTAGGGGGTTTTCTAAGGGGGGCTCTTGATCCGCTCCCTATATATATATATATATATATATATATATATATATATATATATATATATATATATATATATATATAAATTTGTATACTTTTTCTTCCTCATAATGTTGCTCTCATGATTAATTTTATGCTACGTTTTTTTTATTTTTATCTTTGTTTTAGTTGAGAATCAACTTCTTAGAACTTAAATTTTTTTTTTGTGGACTTAAATTTATGTTAAGAATGCTAAGAATTAAGTTTTTGATCTTTTGAGATTATGTTTTTTGTGTTTTCATAAAACTTAGAAGTGGATTTTGGTGTACTCAAACTTATGCTAAGGATTGAACTTAGTGATTTTGTTGAATCTTGTAAGCTCCTTTTAGGTGTTTGCGACTTGATAAGTATTGCTCTAATAAATTTGATTAATTGTTTGGATCGTAGAGGCTTGGCTTTAAAATTTAATACTTTCCAAAAATAGTTAAAAAATATTTCTACGTTAAGAGGCTCCATAATATTAAGCATATTGATTGATCGAATGTTAATTAGTTAAATATTGCTACCGAACAAAAATTGACCGAATACCGTTTAATCAAGAGCGAAAAAAATGATTCTAAATGATACGACATTGGTATTAATTTTTTAAATACCTATTAAAAAATACCAAAAAAATAGATATCGACCGATTATACCGACGTTCAAACCTACTACTAGGATCGCAATTGTACCTGCTGAGTATACCAACTTCAGGTTTAGTCCGGGTTGCAATATATAGAGTGAATAAATCATCTGAGCATACATATATGATGTTCTATACTAGTTCGCTTATGTTATTACACAATTTGATACTAGCATCGTACGGTGTAGCAGTGTAAAAATAAAATTTGTGTAACATCTATCAATATAATAAGAAAGATAATGATATACCAATGCCAATAACTAACTTTATCCCCAAATCTCATCAGCTTCTCCTAGGTCTTTAGTGATGTATTTAGTGACGGAATAACTTTGTCGCATATTACATGGTCGCTAACACACAAAAACGTCGCTATTGGTCGCTATTGCGACGTCATTTAGCGACGTATATACGTCGCTAGAATAGTGACGTTTAACGACGAGATGTTGCTAATCAGCGAGGTATATTTTCGTTGCTAAACGTCGCCGTCAATTCAGTAGTTAGCGATGTAATTTACGACGTTTAGGGACTACTTTGCTGACATGACGAGTTTGTCATGTCAGCAAATTGGCGATGTCTAGCGACTGTTAGCGACGTATATGATACATGTTAGCGACATTCCGATACATATTTAGTGACGTCATTTGCGACGTTTAGTGACTGCTTTTCTGACATGGCAAGTTTGTCATGTCAGCAAATTAGCGACATCTAGCGACTGTTAGCGACGGCTAAAGTACAGGCTAACGACGTTCAGATACATGTTTAGCAATGTAAATATTCGTTGCTAGACGTCGCTAAATGTCGCTAAACTGCGACGTAAACATTCATCTTCTAAAAATTCATCTTCTTCGTTTTTCTCGTCCTCATCTTCCTCCTCATCTTCGCTTTCATCTACTTCATTTTTCTCTCCGGATACTTCTACCTCTTCTACACGATTAGACATGTAATAAAAAACTTCTGTTGTGTCCACATCAACTGTATTTGTTATGAGAGGTAGCTCGTCCTCCTGATAAGCTATTTCATCAATATCGTAGGTATTTTTGGCTTTAGTCTTGCATCCCACCAGTCCAACCTCATTGTTCTCCATCTAGGATAAGTAGTGAAGTAAACGAGCTGAGCCTGAATTGCTAGTACAAATGGTTACTATCCTTGATATCGACATTGGTAGTTAATGTCCACAAGACTATGCTTGTCAATTTTTCAACCTTGATCTTGGATCGGATCGAACCAATCACACTTGCATAACACGATCTTAGCCGACTCTATGCCAAGTTATATGTCAACTCCACAATCTTTCGTAAGACGTCATAGAAATCATTATCTGGATTAACATTTTTTTAGTTTGTAGATCCGATACACAAACAACTTTTTTTTGTCGAATCAAGATCCGGAAAGGTCTCTTTGATCGGATCGTTTGTTGACTTGAACCTAAACTCATTCACATAATAGCTTGGCCAGATTTTGACGGAATGAATTGGCCCCTTGGCTAGAGTTCTAATAGATTCATTCTCTAGTATTGCGTCTTGACGATCGACCTAAATACCACAAGATAAGAAATTAAATTCAACGTTCCGTTAATTACTGTGTAAAGTGCATATACAAAAAAGTAATTTCCGAGCTCCTTACATATGTACTCAACCATGAAGGGGAACGATGTCTCATTCCCTGATCTAGTTCTTCATCTGTTATGTACTGTCTACTCGACCTCACTTCATCATTAAATGTGCTAAAAATAACAACACATCGGCCAATTACTGTAATAATAATATTGGATACTATTACATAGATGACGTAAACGTGGACGTATTAGTTACTTAGCCCTCGAGCTTCTCCACTTCATCCTCGTTGCAGTTGAGTAATATATACAACTGAGTAGCCCTTAGTTCCTCATCATTCAGATATATCTTCTTCATTTTTTTCGAAGGCTTTTCGAAAGTATTGAAGACTTTCAGTATTGCATCATTAGATTCAAGATATCCATCATCGTTTCTTGGAGCTCTTGATCTACTAGTAGCAACATGTGGCTTGAAAGACATCGAGCAGAAGTTTGTAATCTTCTCGAGAACATAGGCTTCACAAATAGAACCCTCAACCTGAGCCTTGTTTTTCACATTTCTATTTAGGTGGTTCAAATATCTCTCAAACGGGTACATCCACCGATAACCGACGGACCCACCAATACGTGCCTCACAATATCCTTCTCTTGCTTTTCTAGATGATCGACAAGCAACTTAGAAGAACAAAGATCTCTGAAGAATATGTTCAGCTCTGTCAACGGATCCCAAACGACATGCGATAATAATTCTCGAAATGCAACCAGAATTAAACTCTCCATAAATACATGACAGTCGTGGCTCTTCATATTCGTCAGTTTGTTCTCCTTCGAGTCGACGCATCTTCTCAAATTTGACACTTATCCGTCAGAAAATTTTAGGTACTGAATCCACCTACAAAGTCTCCCTTTATCCTCCCTGTCCAGTGAAAAAATTGCCTCAAGCTACTTATACTTCCCATTGCCTTCCTCTATCAAATGCAACGTAGGACGTCTGTATATATCTTCCAAGTCTAACCTGGCCTTGGGATTGTCTTTCGTCTTTCCTTTTACGTCCATCACAGTATTAATTATGTTGTCAAACACATTCTTCTTGATATGCATGACATTAAGGTTATGTCTGATCATATTGGTGCTCCAATATAGCAGGTCCCAGAATATACTCCTTTTTGTCCAATTATGAGTGCGACCAATGTAACTCCTTTTCCTAATTTTTTTTAATTTTATTTATTTATTGTATATTTTTGAACGTGTTTTGAAATAGATTATCTTCGAAAACGTATAAACGCTATTTTACTATTATAGTTCATTTCAAAAACTAGTTAACAATCATGGTTTAAAAGTACTAATTTATTTCCATATTTTCTTATTAGAATTATAAAAAGTGTTGATTATTACCTTGGATTTGCAAGGGATTGGTTCGAAAATTACTTTCAAAAATCATAAATATTGTGAAACAATAAAAGGATTTGCCAAAATTATTTTAAACAAGATTTGTTTTTATGAAAATATACTACTGAAGTTATTGAGTTATTATTATCAATTATTTGACGGTTTGAATTTACAAAATCTATTTTTAAATATTATTTGAAATATTAGATATTTTTTTATAGTATTATTGTAACCAATCATGAATTAAGATTTGATTAAGTAAATAATATAGTTTTATGGAGGATCTTAATCTAACTCTAGCTAAATCCTAGCCATTATAAGATTGATAATCGTTTATTTAAATAACACATATCCTCATCAAGTTTCTAAAGCTACACCTAACAAACCTATTCCAATTCCTCAACCTATTCCAATTCCTCGTTACTTTATTAAGCAAACTTAGGCCTCATCTCCATATTCGGTTGCCACCATCTTATCTCCCTAAATGAGCCAATCTTTTCTTGAGTCCCACATATATAAATTTAGGCATAGTCCCTATGACCATCTCCACCTATGCTTTCCTGTTTGTAGCACCAGACTGCAGCCGAATCACTGCCAACAAGCCGTGCATCGCCAAGGCCACGGTCAGCCACCAGGCCTGGCCGTACCTGTCACGACCCGCACCCTAGAGTAAGGGCACGAGAAGTGGGTACGTCCAGCCTACGCCGTAGTGTCGGCGGTAGAACGCTGTCCTAGGTCACAACATCTAACAATATAATGCTAAGCAATTTATACTCCCCGAATGGGGGTGACATAGCAGAATGTAAACTCAATCACATCTAAGGTAGAGCATAATAGAAGATAGATAAAACATGAAATCCAAAAAAGATACAACAGATAGAAGTCTAAGTGTCTAAGATACACAAACCCAAAAATACATCTCAAAGCTCAAATACAGTAATCCATAAATACAACTCAAGACAACTGAAAATAAGCTATAAGAAAAACCCTAGCTATCTGTACAACCTCTACTGTGTCTCCTCTAGGATAGCAGGCAACCTCCAGGCTATCTGTAAAATTTATCAACAGGTCCAGTCAGGACAGGAGCGAGCACAATACATCTCAACAGTTCATAGCAGGTTAGAAAATATAAACATGCAGTAGAGTAAGATACAAGATCTGAAAGAAATACAGTATGTAAACAGAGAGAGAGAACTATAATAGAAATATCTACTATAAGTAGAGAACTAACAGTGGCTAGTGAGTCAGAGTACAATATAAACATTTCTAAGTTGCTTTGGTTAATAAAAACGTGGATGAAAATTATGACGAATTTGATAAAAGAACACATATAGGCCAAGATACTTGGATACAAACATAGGTATCCAAATGAAACTCATTCTAACCATCCTAACTAAGATCAATCTACTCTCTAACCATTATAAAACTGAATTTAAATATCTATTTAAACTATTATCATACATACACATGGGGTGTCCTAATTTGGGATCTATCAAGTAGGACACAAGACACATATCTAAAATCCTCAAGAGAGCTCCAAATGGCCTCAAATTTAAATCTAAATGGGACACATGCATGAGGATGGATCCTACGGATTCAAAACTAATTTATATGCAAAGAAAATCGATTTAGAGGATGGGTTTTACCTATTGAGAGTGGAATCCCAATGAAATCCTTTAGGACACGGCTCCGATACGAAGATCCCTCAAAGTGGCAAGATTGTAATGAATGAAATGAATCATTCTCTCCTAAAGATGGCTGCCATCAAGAGTCCATTAGGGCAAATGGGAAATGTCCTAATTGCCCCTCTCTAGTCTCATATGGTTAAGTCTAGACTAGGTTCAAGTTTGGGGTCAAAATGATCTAGTTTTGAGTCTCTAACTTAACCATTCTAACATGATAAAAATTAGTTTAATTAACTAACTTAATGTTGGGTCTTGTGAGCCATGCTTAACTTAATATTGGGTCCCATCTAGAGTTCAAGCTACCCGGGTCATAATACAAGTCGGAACGAGACGAAACTCAAACCCGACTAAACAAATCCAATAAAAACAATATTAAAAATATAAAATTTTCCCAAAATATTAAAATATGAAAAATGACCAAAATCATAATACATAAATTTAAATATTAGTAAAATAATCTAAAATTCATCAATTAATCAAAATTCTAAATAATTCAAAAGTCACAAAATGACCAAATTATTCTTAGCCTAAAAAGTTATAAATAGTCATTCTAATCACATGGTTAGGTCCCCATGGTTAGTCTCTAAGCTTAGCAAAACTAGGGATTAACTAGTTAACCATCAAAATCACAATTCAATATTTTAAATAGTTTTAAATTGATTAAAAAAATTACCAAAAATTACAACATGAGTTAAATCTTATTATCGATTAATCAAAATTATAAAAGTTCAAAATTACCCTCATTTTAGAAAAGTGGGTGTTACAAGTCTACCCTCCTTAGAAGAATTTCGTCCTCGAAATTAAGATGGTCGTACTTCTTCTAGGTCAAACCCCCACAATCAAGTCCCAGAACTTAAATAAAATATATGATTAAAAAGGATGACATACAGGGTCATGGCATACGGTGGTAGTGAAAGTCTCATCTAGGTATACTAGTCATGCTAAACCAAAACGGTCATAGGGTATCAAAACTCACAAGCAGTCTAGGGTGCTAAACTAGAAAAGTTACAGAAATAACAAATCATCAAAACTGTAAGGCAGACTACCATCCTACATAAAAACTGGTACTTATCACAAAAAATAAATAAATAAAGATAACCACCAATTATCTATTAAGGGATACTATTCAAGAAAATTAAAATCAAAAGTTAAAGTATGAAAGTCAATTGCATGGAATTCAATCACAATATGTATATATAGAGAGTGTGTTAGAGAGGGAAAAGCTAGCATTATGTAAATGTTATGTGGTTCGTGTGTGTATGGGGACATGTTCATATGGTTAGATAGTAGGCGTGTGTATATGTGAAATATACATGAAAGTGTATAGGAGGATTTGGGTTTCAAAACAACAGCTATCAAGTTACACTACTCATGGCATATTGGTTAAACAATCTACAATACACAACCTATTTACTCATAATATGTATGGCTAACCATATACATATATATACGTAAGGAGGTAGAGATTTAGTTATGTATCTATATACATTATAACATGTATGCATAAACTCTATATATATCTATACAGGTATATGAACATAACATAGAGAGGAAAGGTTAGGATTACATGGCAGTGTATACTAAGTTAGGGTGTGTGTGTCCTTGTACAGGGTATAGCTTAGTATTGAAAGGTTAAAACCGATTTTAGTTCAGCATTTACATACAAAATCTAAAAATAATCTAACATTTAAACCAGTACAATATTAACATAATGCAGTTTCAGAATTTAGGGTTTGAATCACAACTAACTCAATGCTTCCAATACATCCTAACATGATAGAGAAGAAACCATAACATACTATCCATACATTTAGCTATGCATACAGTTCAATATTACATATTAAATCTGAAATTGAACTAAACATTGGAAATTAATGTAAAAAAAATGTTAACATGTATTCAGTTTAGGATTTTGGAGAAATTCGAACATCAAACCAACCCAACGTTTATCACAACCTAACATGTAAGAATATGTAACCTAAATTTGTATCCCTACATACCACAATGTATATAGCTCAAAACATTACATTTAACACAACAAATTGAACTAACATTTGAAATCCAGTATTAAGGGTTAATATGCACACAGTCTTAGATTTGTCAAATTCAAACACAAAACTCAACCAATTCCCTTAAGAGTTGAAACCCTGTATATAACATACATGTGCAGTGATATAAACAAAACTACTAACATGAAATTTATATTGAATTACGAATTTAAACTAGAAAAGCAGAAAACCAGAAATATTGGGATTTTGACAATTTAAACATCAACAACATATTAATATGTATTTAGATAGGTGGGAAATCAAGTGTAGCATGCATACGTGTCAGGCAAAGAGTCTGTGTCCACTATATATATATATTCTCATGTACCAATATAAAAATCAAATTCTACATCAAGACCAACATTTAGATTCCTACCAAAATTGCAAAGTAGGTGATTGATGTAATCAAGACAGTTTTATTATTATTATTATTTAATACAAGAATAATAGCAAGAAAGAAATAACGATAAAATCAGTTTTGCTTATTTGTTTAAAGAAGGAACCATTTTGAAACCTAGAGCTAAAATATCAAATCCAAGATAAGGTCTAGTAAAAATCATCGATATATTGTATTAAGAAGAAATTCATAGTAACAAGTTACACAAAGATTTATAAAAACAGCTAAAGCTACTACTAAGTTAAATAATAAGAAACAAAACAAAACAAACAAATAATAATTCCTTTTTTTTGAAGGACTGGAACAAAGTAGAGAAAACATGTTCAAAAACATTTAAGATACAATCTGATAATCATATGCGTCTATCCAAAATTATGGTACTCTAAATCCTCGTCATACTAGTAAGCAAGGCTACGATAATCACAAAGTCCTCGACTTAGGCACATACCTCTAGAATCGTGGTATTTAACATTTTTGCGATGCCGCTAGCTTGGCTGCGAAAACCTTAAATTCCCACACCCGAGAAATACATCCAAAATCAGACTATATGTCCTCACCATGCTGGCTAATGTGACTATAGAAGACTAGATTCTAAAACTTAGATGACCTAGCCCATATAATTTTATCTTGACAAAAATTAAATTAAATCAACAATGAATACCCAAAAATCAAATTTATCTACAATTTTCAAGATTCAAAAAAATGAACAAAAATTCTTCAAATCATATAAATACAAACTCGGATGCCACAACCAACATCAAGATTCAAGATTCAACAATCATCCATCAAAATTAATAAATACAAACTCAAATTCAACAATAATCCATCAAAATCAAATTCAACAACAGAAAGTAAAGATAAATCAAATCAAGAGAAAAAGAGTTTTCAAATCGAAGTTAAAATAAGATTCTCAAGGATCGTCCCAGGAATATCTCAAGGGATCCTAACTGTGATTGAGTACCTTCAAAATATATCCTAATCCTACTGCAGGCTGTAGTGGTACTCTAGTTTGAATACCACTACATAAACTCGACCTGCATGGGCCACCACTAAAAATGTGTCACAACCCGCACCCTAGAGTAAGGGCACGAGAAGTGGGTACGTCCAGCCTACGCCGCAGTGTCGGTGGTAGAATGCTGTCCTAGGTCACAACATCTAACAATATAATGCTAAGCAGTTTATACTTCCCGAATGGGGGTGACATAGCAGAATGTAAACTCAATCACATCTAAGATAGAGCATAATGGAAGATAGATAAAATATGAAATCCAAAAGAGATACAGCAGATAGAAGTCTAAGTGTCTAAGATACACAAACCCAGAAATATATCTCAAAGCTCAAATACAGTAATCCATAAATATAACTCAAGACAACTGAAAATAAGCTATAAGCAAAACCCTAGCTATCTATACAACCTCTACTGTGTCTTCTCTAGGCTAGCAGGCAACCTCCAGGCTATCTGTAAAATTTATCAACAGGTCCAGTCAGGACAGGAACGAGTACAATACATCTCAACAGTTCATAGCAGGTTAGAAAATATAAACATGCAGTAGAGTAAGATACATGATTTGAAAGAAATACAGTATGTAAACAGAGAGAGAGAGAACTGTAATAGAAATATCTACTATAAGTAGAGAACTAACAGTGGCTAGTGAGTCAGAGTACAATATAAACATGTGAATGGCATAGGAGATTCTGGGAACTATACTATGGAGTGATTCTGGGAACTACACTACTTGGATATTATTCACATGTCTACTTCTACTCCCCCGTACCCCCAATCAATACACAAGGATCCAACCAGGTTATGTTATGATTCCATGCAAAGGCCTACAATGGGTGATACATGGATAGCCCATAAATGGGTGATTCTGGGAATGCCCATAAATGGGGTGATTCTAGGAATACCTATAAATGGGGTGATTATGGAAAGACTCTGTGATCATGAGAGTATATGTTACAAGTGATCGAAGAATCGTGAAGCATAGTGATACACCATGTAAGTGAAACACACAGAACATGTAGTATATGATGCTTCCTAAGGGGATAACATCTCAAGAATGGATCCATATAGTACTAATCTGTGTTATCAACGTGACAGCATCAAGTAAAGTAATCTAAAGCAGGAAAATAATTCTAACAGGATATGAAATGATCAGAGAATGTACTCGCCTGGTATCCTGAATGTCCGAAGAGAATATACTATCCGAAGAGTGGTGTCTGTCTCCTATAGAACAGTACAAGTCACAACAAGTCTAAAATAAGAAAATAGACTGCTATAATGCATCTACATGAAGTTTAGGGTCAATCTAGGCTAAAGTCAACCTTTGGTCAACTCTAGTCAACTAGACTAGTCAAACTAGGTCAAACCTAAACCAAACAAGTCTATACTAGTCTAACTAGTCTATTCTAGGCCTAATCAAGACTAAACAAGTCTAACTAAACTCTCACTAGGAAAACAGACACACCATAGGCTAAGAGTCCTAGGCTATAGGCTATATCATGCCTAAGCCAAACCACAAATACATATACACATAACAATATATATATCTAATATATTGTAGTACACTCATAACATATAGGCTACCTATATGTACATCCCACATATATATATATATATATATATATATAGGCATCACTATTCACATATTCATATACATAGATATATATATGAAAGCTATATATATAGGCACATACATATATATATATATATATATATATATATATATATATATATATATATATAGAGAGAGAGAGAGAGAGAGAAAGAGAGGTAAAAGAGTAAGTGAGTATGTGTGTGTTTGGCATGTGTGTGAAAGAATATGTGTTACTGTTCTAAAATTTAGTGATAGGTAGGTGTATGTGACATGGGATACATGATGTCAAAGGGTGTATGAATGCATGTGTGTAAAAGGTTATATGTTAACTCAGTTTATAGAAATACATACATACATACTTACCTTGTATACATGCATACATACATATCATGTATATTACATTTACATGATACATACATGTATACTTGTATTATATTATACTTACATTCATGCATATTAGATACTTGTATTTATATTAACATATTGCAAACATTCATTTCATTCATGCATCTATGCATTACCTACATATTTTATACATATGCATACATTGTATATTCATATCATTTCATACATTAGCATAGAGACATACAAACATGCACACATCATATATTTCATACCTTGCATTACCTTACATATCATGTTATATATTATCATTCATTCCTTTCATATATTATATTATCTTTAAGTTAAATACATCATATATGGATACAATACATTATCTTGCATGCTTGTATTCATATATTACATTCTATATTACCTATATACATGTATTTCCTCCATTCATTCATGCTTGCATCATATACTCTACATTATCATCCATGTTATCATTATATATTGTATTACAATATTTATACATTATGCATTTATATCTATCATTATATATATATATATCTTCATGCATACATTGTATATCATTATTTCATTCATGCATTGCTTATATGCATTATATTAATTGCATTCCTACATGCTTGCATTCAACCATATATATACATTAATGTAAAGAGAATATATATCATATATATATCATTTTATTCATCTAACATATCATGCATTACATACTCTATATTCATTTAATATCTATACTACATAGGCTCATAGATTACACAAAATGCATATATCGTATAGTCACTCTTCTACTTAAAACCAATACTGTACCAATTGGGCATTCACTAAATTCTAGGATTAAAGTATGTCGTAGCCCTTTGTGTTAGCTTTCCGAAACTTTAAACGGATTGCATTTTTGTGTCCGAAAGCTCCCAAAATCGCAAAAATACCGAAACACGTTCGTCTTTCGTACAGCTAATACTCAAATAATTTTACAGAAAGTTACAAAAAGAATTTGGCTTATTAAAATATATATTTGGAAAGATAACTTCGATACGGTTTTTTTAAAAAAACGGAAGATAAATCGGAGTTCTAAGCTAAAAGTTATGATATTTCTAAGTTATTTTGGTTAATAAAAACGTGGATGAAAATTATGACGGATTTGACAAAAGAACACATATAGGCCAAGATACTTGGATACAAACATAGGTATCCAAATGAAACTCATTCTAACCATCCTAACTAAGATCAATCCACTCTCTAACCATTATAAAATTGAATTTAAGTATCTATTTAAACTATTATCATACATACATACACATGGGGTGTCCTAATTTGGGATCTATCAAGTAGGACACAAGACACATATCTAAAATCCTCAAGAGAGCTCCAAATGGCCTCAAATTTGAATCTAAATGGGACATATGCATGAGGATGGATCCTACGGATTCAAAACTAATTTATATGCAATGAAAATCGATTTAGAGGATGGGTTTTACCTATTGGGAGTAGAATCCCAATGAAATCCTTTAGGACACGGCTCCGATACGAAGATCCCTCAAAGTGGACACTCCTCCTTGCACTCCTCTTCCAATCCTTGGTAGCACCCTTCCCTTAGAGAACGAGAATGATTGAGGGAAGGTTTGGTGAAGGAATGATTTGATTTGGAGATCAAATCAATGGAAAGGCTCTCTAAAATTGGGGAAGAACAAAAGGAAAATAAAAGAGGCAAGATTGTAATGAATAAAATGAATCATTCTCTCCTAAAGGTGGCTACCATAAAGAGTCCATTAGGGCTAATAGAAAATGTCCTAATTACCCCTCTCTAGTCTCATATGATTAAGTCTGGACTAGGTTCAAGTTTGGGGTCAAAATGATCTAGTTTTGAGTCTCTAACTTAACCATTCTAACATGATAAAAATTAGTTTAATTAACTAACTTTATGTTGGGTCTTGTGAGTCATGCTTAACTTAATATTGGGTCCCATCTAGAGTTCAAGCTACCCGGTGTTTGCCATTGATTGTAAAAGAACAGAATAATTATCGGAGGACTGAACTTAGACTCACAATACAAACTCGCTCGTACAAAGAAAGCCTAGGGATGAAAACCTAGGTACAGCAGACTAAGTACGATTGCTTATTTTTGATTCTGGGAGGGTGACGATAGAGGCTCGGGAAAGCGATGGCCGCTCTGCCTTACTCCTTGGACGATCAGTATGCAGCCTTGGCTCGGGGAAGATCTGCTCGACGTTGATGAAGAAATGCTCTTCTTGCTCTCCTCGGATTGCTCTCCCGGCTTCTCTCTCTCTGTGATTATCAAGAAAAAAAAGGGGGGAGCTCTCTCTGTGTAGATCTCTCTCTTCTTATTTTTTTATTCTTTTGTTGCCGACCCTTTTTTTTTCTTCTCTTTTTTTTTAACAAGGGAATGATGCTGGCTATTTATAAGAGTGGGGGATGATCATTAGGGTTTACTAATGATTATCTGTTTGGAATGTCGACGCTCCTTCATTCTATCTGAACCCATGATCCTGATTATAGTGAATCTCGGCCATTAATGCGGATAGCATCGTATCTCATGAGCAATTAATGCTAGCTGCTTTAAATCCTCGTGATTGATTATGCCAATGTCTGATTGCTCGCCATGTGTCCCATTAGCTTGATGATAAATGATATGCCCTGATCTCAGTAATTATGACGATAATGTCAAATATATTTGTTGAGATTCGGTTAAATCTCTTATTGTTCCCATGCCACGTGTCTTAATTGTGAGTCCTGTCAGAGCCGCATAGGATTGACGATCCTCGAACCGCAGAGAGATACTCTTTGTAAGCCGCATAGGACGATGCTTCATCGAGCCGCATATGCGTAATCTTTGTGAGCTACATGAGCTGGCGTTGTATTGGGCCGCAGGGAATGTATTCCCAGGGAGCCGTATGAGCTAGCGTTGTATCGAACCGTATGGAACGGGTTCTCAGGGAGCCGCATATGACTGATTGCCACGTGGCAATCTGGGACTTCTGACGGATTTGGTCAGAGATTTTCTTCTTTTCCCGAGGAGTCAGTCATTATGGCAAGGCCATTATGAAACTTTATGTCAGGGCCGCCACAATGAATCGTGCTGGAGCAATAAATGAGGCCACTACTCAAACGACCAGCTGTAGAGAAGGATCACACATGGCGTCCATCGAGCCGCATATGCCTTGCTGAACCGCATACGCTCCCGAGCCGCATGCGATTGAGAGTCTTCTTTGAACCGCATAGGGCCGTTCCTGTGTGAGCCGCATAAGCTTCTTACTCAGAGCCGCATGGATCATTATTCTAATATTTTTCATGCTTCTACAGGACCCCCTTCAAAGTTTTCAATTTGTAAAAATTGGAATACTTTGAACAAGAAGCATGGCCCCGTTCATGCCGCATAGGATTTTTCTGTCTGCCTGAGCTTCCTAGCCGCATAAGTGCCTTAGTCGCATAAATTCATCTGGCCGCATAAACTTGTTGCCATGTGTCCTGAACACGTGTGCAAATCTTCATTAAGTGCCTTTGATTTGATTTAACGCCACCTTTTGGGGAAGGATCCCAAGAGTCGGTTTTGCCTTGACCGAAGCGTTTTCCCTTTATTCTTTGGGGGCGGCGCGTAATCCGAGGCGTACTCCGACACGTCTGTTCGTTTCGTAGGTCTCTTTTGTCTATAAATAGGAGTCTTTTAGCCTCTTGGGGCTTTTCTTTACCTTCTCTCTTTGCTCTGATTCTCTATTTGCCGTCTTTGCTCTTCGTCTTCTTCCTTTAGCAACCGACAATGGCTCCCAAGAAGGCTGCAGCATCGAAGGCTGCCTCATCTTCTGCGGCAACGAAGGACAAGAAAGCTGCGTCTTCATCGACTGCGGCGGCGAACATGGCGGCTCCTCCGTTGACTGACGTGCCCGCTTTTCACCCCGACGTCCACCCGCCTATCGCTGGTAAGGGTCCTTTAATATGAACTGCCATGGCTACGCCGTATATTTTATGCACGAGCCTATATTCCAAAGCACACTGTGTGTCCGACTCATGCTTGGGCTGCATGGGGTATGACCCAGGTTTGAGCCGCATGAAAGTGGTTGCGTAACTACTTCTTTAACAGGGCCGCATAAGCTCATCCTCGCTGGACTGCATAAGCTCATCCTTGCAGGGCCGCATAAGCATTTTAGAGCCGAATATACTCCTTTCGGACCGCATAAGTTCCTCCGTACTGAGTCGCATGAGTTCCCTTCGAACGGAACCGCATGCATTTATTCGTACTAGACCGTATGGGCTCTTTCAAACTGAGCCGCATAGGCTCATTTGAAATGACCTGTATAAACCGAGCCGTACCTATGCTGAGCCGCATAAGCATCATGTGTTTTTGCGTTTCAGCTATCATTTTGACCTTGTTTCTTTTGCCTTTCTTCAGTGACTCTGCCCGTGAATCCTGCTGGGGAACTTATGGTAGGCTCGCGTCAGTTTGCCTCGGGCGTTCATCGGGATGACTTAGTTCGTTAAGTGTCCGAACTGCTACTTGTTGATGAACCTTTGGAGTGACTAAATGCTATCAGGGTTCAATCCTTTCAGTTCCTTGTTGATATGATAAGCTCTGGGCAGTCTGACGGGAAGTATCTGAAACCGGTCTTCCTCTTTGGGGATACGTTGGTTATAGAAAACTCCCGAGTGTTGGATGTTTCGGAGAGTTGGGATTTTGACCTGGACGGGATGCCGATTCACATCCCTATTATGAAGCGCCATTTCCCTTTTGAGTGGTTCAATATGATCGTTCTGGATAGGCAGATGCCGGACACCCTCACTCCAACCAGACCGGGGATGTTTGTTGGTAATATCCGTTATAACAGAGCCACTGGGTCAGTGCGCGCAGTCAAAGATCCGGCCAGTCGGTCCGTGATGGGGTTAGTTCCAGGTACCTTCATCAACACCCCTGGTCCTAACTTTTCATTCTCCCAGGCTGATACCTTCCTGAGTCAGCTTGCTCGCAAAGGGTCCTATCCTATTGGTAGGTTGGTCCTGCCGAGCTGGTTACACCCTATTCCTCCGTGGGCTAATCTGTCCTCATGGATCCTACGAAAGTATGAAGAGTTTTTGCAGGGAGTCAACCTTTATGACGCTATCCGGGGTACCAGCCACGGGTTGCCCGTTAATAAGCCACTGTTCATGGCCCTTTTGGAGATGTATAATCATCGAACGGGGACCTTTTTTTATCCCTGTTGGAGAATTAGGGCTCGCTCTTCACGAGATGTATGCTGTCTCCAAGCTCCCCTGGGGGGATGAACCCTTCGAAGTGTATACGCCGACGAATGAGGAGCTCCAAGATTTGGATCAGCGATTCCCCGGTTTCGTCATCGTGTATCAAGAATTATTATGCCATCATAGCACCTGTCACCGGACGACTATCCAGAAAAATGACAGCTCGGAGGGGGACTCTCCCCATACTAAATCTTGGGTTGCATACCTTTTCAAATTTAGCGCGGCTGGCCGGGTTACTTCCCGAGATCGTTTAACTCCTAAAGAAGTGGAGGTCTTGATGTCGACTGCCAGGAGGTCGAAGTCTCAAAGTGACAGGTTCGGAAGCCAGATTGACTTCTTTAGCTACTTTCGTTATGGTACTCGGCGGTTGTCAGAGAAGGCACTCTTGGCCGGATTTCTAATGGTGTGGCTGCGTAACTGCGTGGTCTCAGGAGGGGCAGGCTCTATTGAGAGGATCAGTCGCCACTTCATTCTTCCTGCCGTGAAGTTGGCCTTTGGGGTCAGGCTGGCCCTCTTTCCTGCCATGGTGTGCAGTATTCAACATGGTCTTCGCGTCTTCTCATCCAAGGTCATTGCTCGTGACGTGGCAATAGATTTTAAATATGTAGAATTGCCTTACCATTACTTGCTGGGATGGCTATTGCTGTATTATCAATCCTTGATGAGACCCAGGACGGGAGATGGCGTTACAGGTGATGACGTATTTCTTTTCAAGTATCACCACCAACCTTGGGAATGTAGTACCATGCCGGCGTGTCGGAGGATGCTGGCGAGGGTGGATGGGTACAATTTCTTCGTATCCGTTCCTCGTTTCACTGATCAAGAGGTGAGGAGTGTTCATGTTGATGGGGTCGGACCTCCTCATTTCTTGCCTGAAAAGATGCGTTTCTGGCTGCGCAATATTCGCCCGGCGCATCTAGTTTACCAGAATCGCAATACTGTGTATTTGGATCCCTACTTACCTAGTAGGTTTGCCCGTCAATTTGGGTATAGTCAGATATTCCTCGGGCGCCCCAGTTCTCACCTGGGATTTGAAGGCAGCATTCTTGATGGTATCAGAGCATGGAGCTACTATGATACCTGTCATACTCGGACTAGCTTTTTGGTCCCTGCCGCAAATGTGATGGATGAAATCCTGCATATGGCAGCCCTGTATCATGTCACGGCGAATCCTCCTCCCCTCGATTTTGACTTGAGGACTAGCTTCATTGTGGGCACTCGCCTAGCGGAGAAGGCTATGACGTCGAGAGCAAAAAAGAAAGGGACGAATAGGGTTCCTTCGCCCGATTCCGAATCCTTCGACACAATTGAGGAAGATAATGAGCGGGATGGCGAAGACTCCTTTTCTTCGGGTGATAGGATAATGGCGGGTCAGCCTCCCGTTATGGCGGCTGAGATGGCGACGGAACAACCGTCGGCCGTATTTGACGAAGTAGTGGGCCCATTACCGTCTGCGTCAGAGGAGGTACGGGTAGATCTATCGCCCGCCATGCCTGGTCCTTCGCGTAAGCGGGGCAGGCATGAGCCTACCGGCGGAGGGGTAACTTTTTCTGTAAAGAGAGCGGCTGTCGGTCCCCGTAGGCTGCTTATTACGGAGAAGGATGAGGGTGTAGACGATGTTCCGGAGGTAAGTCCAAGTCGGAGTTCTATCTTTGTTGTAGCTTTCTTTCCTCTCGGGGATATGACTTGATCATTTTTCTTTGTAGGCGTCTGACGAACTAGGCTCTCCTGAACCATCTGCTGCCTCAGTAGTTGATCCGGCCCTTGCCGCTTTGATTAGCGACATGTGTGCCGCGGTCTTCTCTGCGGGGGCTCTCTCAGCGGCGGCTAAGGACTCCCAAGCTGCTGAGGCCCCAGCCCGGGGTGACGAAAGTTTCCTTGGGCCCGTCTCCAAGATTTCTGAACTTCAGCGAGATGACGCCATCCTCGGTGCATCCTCTCCCGAGGATGCAAGGGAGGATGAGTCTTTTATTCCTGACTCAGAGGCTGTTGGTGAAGAGGTTGTGATGGCTGTAGGCGAACCTCAGCCTCCACATTCCTCTACTGGTAAGCTGAGCCACATATTGACCACCGAGGGGGCTTATTTGCTCTATCAGCATATCCTTCGGGTCAAGTCGATTCATGGTTGCCTTGGCCGTGCAGGTCCGGACCCTTTATCTCCTGCCGCTGATGTTCTTGGGTAAGGCCCGGTCTACCGTGATCAGGGGGAAAGGAGCGTTTCCTCTCCTTCGTCATCGCATGTTGAGGGACATCCTGCCAGCTCTGGGCAGATGGGGATGGAGTTGGTGCTGGCCCCGGCCTCATCTTCGGCTGCTTATACGGCTCCGGAGATTGACTTCTCGACCCTGCCGAGCATCCAAATTCTGCGGGCCGCTGAAGAGGAATTGACCGATGTTCAAGCGTCCTTCCGTGCGGAGTTGGTTTCTCTTGTGGCAGGAGCGGCAGATTCCGTCGCGTCTTCTTCCGTGCTACCAGCCATACTCCCGTTGACACCGGTTTCCTCGGAGGCTCTGAGCGAGGTGACGCAGGATGTGGTTGACAGCTTCTATCGCCACTTAGGGAGGGGTGTAAACGCTGCCGTAGAACGGGGGGTCCCTTTTTCTCTGTCTCTACGGGGAGCTCGGGGCCAAATTGACACTCTGAAGGGTCTTCCTGGCGGGCTGGGGTTAGCAGCGCTCCTGGAGCCTAAGTTGACAGAGGCTGACCAGCTTGTGACCCAACTGCTGGCAGTGCGGCAGGCTGGCTTGCCCGCCGTGACTGAACGGGAGCGGAGCTTCCTGGTCGCTGCTAGGGACAGGATTAAGCTCGCTCGAGAAACTGCCGGACCGGCTGTGCAGGGGGACCTTGACAAGTTCTCCGTCTCTTATGACCGACTGGGTCGTCGGAGTCAGGCTTGTAGAGCCCGGGAAGAATCTGCCTCTCGTGGAGTAGCTGATACGAAGGAGCGAATTCTCGCACTCCAGAAGGAGTTGGTCTTCTTAGAGTCAGAGCGGGAGGCTGCTCGTGCAGAAGAAGAGTTGATTGCTCGAGAGGCCGAGAGGATTTTTCGATCCTTTGTCAACCTGGAGCGGGCCTTCAAGAAGTTTGAGGACAACTGGCGAGCCCATGCTCATCTGGAGGATGCGGCGGTGTTGAATCAGGAAGCGGAGCGCCGAGCCAGACAGAAGCTTGAGCGGTCGGTTGCCTTGATAAAGGACCGTCTTACGGCGTTATGTGTTCCAGAGCAGTGATCAGCTTTCTGTCTTCTTCTTCTTCTCTCTTTCTCTTCTTTTTTTTTTCTTTTTAATTTCTGCAAGGGGGTGTGATCCCTGCTGATGTAGCCCTTTAATTTTTGAATAAATGAGCATGTTTCAACTCATTTTTTCTTTCTTGTACTTGCGGTGTTTATGGAATTTGGACTTGCTGGGGGATTTATTTGTGGACCTGTTATCCTAGGTGTACCTTGGTTTTAGGTACGGATAACAGTTTAGATAGGATGTCCGGGACAGCCACGGCAAAGTGGCCATGGATGTTCTCGGTACTGGGGGAAGGAATGCCGTAGAGCAGCTGGGCTCCCGGGGCATGGTAAGATGGTGGATTTATGCTAAGAAGCTTAGCGAATGAATATTTGTGGACCTATTACCCTTGGCGTACCCTAGTTCAGGATGCGGATAATGGGGTGAAAGGGAATCGATCACATTTTCTCAGAGGTTATGATGACATGGCAAACATGAAGGTTTTATCGTGAAATCTTCCTGCTCAGCGGTAATGAGAACATGGCAGGAGAGACTTTACAGAAGCTATTTGTGGTCAACAGAGGACATTTGTGGTCAACAGAGGACATTTGTGGTCAACAGAGGACATTTGTAGTCAACAGGGGACATTTGTGGACCTATTATCCTTGTCGTACTCCGGTTGTGGGTACAGATAATAGGTTAAAAGAGGACCGACATACTTGCTCAGAGGTAATGTAGACATGGCAAATATGACGATTTCTTCGACGGAGTCTTCCCACTCAGAGGTAATGAGGACATGGCAGGAGTGGGCTCAATGAAGATTGGGTACATAGAACGACTCAGAGGTAGGAGAACGTGGAAGTTCTATGCGAGGGGCGGTTTGTTTTTGGTGGAAGTGAAGACGACTCAGAGGTAATGAGGACATGGTCGTTTCGAAAATTGGTGGATCGACTACCCTTTTTGTGCACTGGGAGTGCGGGTAGTGAATCCTGAGGGAGGATCTCTGCCAGGAAGAAAGTTCAGAGGTATAATCATACTTGACTTACTATCTGAAAGAGTGACCGGAATGTAAGTTCAGAGGCACCAGCTGGTACATAACTTGGTAATTTGGACTATTGAGGGAGTGAGAGTTCAGCGGCACCAGCGGGTGCATGGCTCGATAATCTGAAATAGGGTGGATGAGAGTTCAGTGGTACTAAAGGGGTACATGACTTGATAATCTGGAGAATGATGGATGAGAGTTCAGTGGTACTAAAGGAGTACATGACTCGATAATCTGGAGAATGATGTTTAAACATAGTATTTCTTCAGGAACTTGCCGTTGACGGGCAACATGAGCAAATCTCCATTCTGCTTAGCGAGGCGGTAGGCGCCGTTGGAGAACACGGTCTCGATGACAAATGGACCTTTCCATTTTGGCTGGAACTTACCGGTGGTCTTGTGAGTCATGACCATCGGCCTCCGGACTGCCAGAACAAGATCGCCCACTTGGAATGTTCTGATTTTAACTTTCTTGTTGAAGGCTCCTGAGATGCGTGCTTGGTATAGCTCGATCCTTTGCTAAGCTAGGAGGCACTTTTCATCTAAAGCCTCTAACTCTTGTAGTCGTCGTCGGTAGTTATCATCCGTCGTCAATTGATAAGTGAGGGCGACGCAGAGTGAGGGGATCTGAGTCTCTAAAGGGAGGACTGCCTCGCTCCCGTACACCAGAGAGAATGGTATATTCCCGGTGGCTGTTCGAATCGTGGTGCGATAAGCCCATAAGCACTCGCCGAGCTTCTCGTTCCAGTTGCGTTTGTTGGAGGAGACAAACTTCTTGAGGAGCTTGATGATTGTTTTGTTGAATGCCTCTGCCAACCCGTTTGCTGCCGGGTTGTATGGTGTCGAAGCGACATTCTGAATGCGGTGCTTATCGCAGAATCGGTAGAATGCATGGCTTATAAACTGTAGACCATTATCATGGATGATTCTTTATGGTAGTCTGAAGCGGTAGATAACGTGATGCTTAAGGAAGCTGATCACGTTTGAAGTTTTAACTTCTGCGAGTGGGACAGCTTCCGCCCATTTGGAGAAATAATCAGTGATCGCAAGTATAAAGCGATGTCCTCGGGAGGAAGGTGGGGTGATTGGACCAATGATATCCATTCCCCATGCTTCGAATGGCCAGGACTCCACTGTCGGATGTAGAAATTCGGATGGTCGGTGATTGAAGTCTGCGTGGACTTGGCAGGCCTTGCATTTTCTGGCATAATCTATCGCATCTGCCACCATCGTGGGCCAGTAGTAGCCCATCCGGCGAAGGCGGTCCTGTAGCTTAGGGTCGGGTTGATGGGCCCCACAGACACCGTCGTGAGCTTCTCGTACAGCTTCTGTAGCTTCCGCGTTCGACAAGCACCGGAGCAATAATCCATCGTAGGAGCGGCGATACAACATTTTCGTCTCTGTATCATAGAAGAATCTGAGAGAACGCCGTCTGATAGAGGTAGCTTCCTTTGGATTCTCTGGAAGGATGTCGTATACGACGAAGTCGATGAACGGCTGTCTCCAGTCCGATGTGTCGTCGACCGTCTAGGCGGAATAACTTGCCATGGCTTGAACGTTGTTCTTGGGACAGACCAGTTCGTGGCCTATTACGTCAACCGAATGATGAGCTTGGTTCGGCACTGCTAAGGAAGCGGCAAGGCCTTCTAGGGCATCGGCTTCGATATTTTGGAGTCTGGGGACGTGCTCGATGAAGAATCCCTCGAATGATGAGATAATGTTGATCACAATTTGATGGTAGGGGATCATGTCTTCATGGCGAACCTCGTATGAGCCCCTGATCTGATTGACGATTAGTTGGGAGTCGCCGTATGCTTCAAGGTATTCTACCTCCAGCTCTTTTGCAAGTTGGAGGCCAATGACCAGAGCGTTATATTCGGCCAAATTGTTGGAGCAGGGTTCCGTGAGGGAGTAGACGCGATTGATCGCCAGCCCAGTAGGAGAAATTAATACCACTCCGACCCCGACGATGATGTTTCCCTTGGGTCCGGTCCTTGAGGCGCCATCGAAGAACATTCGCCATATATTATCGTGGGTGGCTGTATTCGAATCGGCGACCTCGTCTGGGATCTCTTCATAGATTCTGGATAACTCCGATCCTGGGTGGGCTGCCAAAAAGTCTGCTAGGGCTTGACCCTTAACAGCCTTTTGCGGGACGAAGATCATATGATAAGGGGACAGCAATATTGCCCATGTGGCGAGGTGAGAGCTGAGGGCCCCTGGTTTAGTCATGAGGACTCTGAGGGGGTTGACTCGCGAGATCACATGTATGGTTTGTCCTGTGACATAGTGCCGCGTCTTTTGAATAGCGAATACCAGGGCGAGACACTCCTTCTCTACGGCGGTGTATCGATGTTCTGGCCCGATCATCATTCGGCTGAGATAATATATGGCCTGCTCGTGGCCTACATCGTTATTTTGTGCTAGCAGGGCACCAAAGGAGTGTTCCATTGCTCGTACGTAGAGCAGGAATGGTTTTCCGGGGACCGGGGCCACCAGAACTGGGGGATTCGACAAATATTCTTTGATATCGTCGACAGCACGCTGACATTCCTCGTCCCATACAAATGAGACTCCCTTCTTCATGAGGTGTATGAACGGTCGGCATCGCCCGGAGAGGTTGGAAATGAACCTCCTGATGTAAGCTAGCCTCCCTTGGAGGCCTCTGAGTTCGCGAAGATTTTTTGGGGGACCCATCTCCATGATTGCCTTCGTCTTCTCAGGGTCTACATGGATGCCCCGTGCCATGATGATGAAGCCTAAGAATTTCCTGCTGGATACGCCCAAGAATGATTTTGTAGGGTTCATCTTCAGGTTGTGGGCTCGCATCAGGTCGAATACCGTTCTCAGGTCTTGCAGATGATCTTCCTTATGGCGACTCTTGACGGCGATGTCGTCGACATAGCATTCTACTGCTTTGCATAAATATTCTCGGAAAATGATACTCATGGCCCGCTGATATGTAGCGCTAGCATTCTTTAGACCGAATGGCATGACTGTGTAGCAGTATGTACCAATCGGCGTTCGGAATGATGTGTGCTTTTCGTCGTCGGGAGACATCTTGATTTGATTGTACCCCGAGAATCCATCCATGAATGACATACGTTCAAAGCCGCATGTGTTGTCGATCATGATGTCTGTGATGGGGAGGGGAAACTCGTCCTTCGGACATGTCTCATTCAGATTACGGAAGTCGATGCAGATTTGGATCTTCCCATTTTTCTTAAGGACCGGCACTATGTTGGCGACCCAGTCAGGATGTTGCTCTTCACGAATGAAGCCACTGGCTATTAGCTTATTGACTTCGGCTTCAACTGCGTCCATGACGCCTGGGCGGAAGCGTCGTTGTTGCTGCTTGACTGGCTTTGCATCTGGCCGTATGTTAAGTTTGTGAAGAGCGATATCGGGGTCTAGCCCCGGCATGTCCTCGTAACTCCACGCGAACACGTCGATATATTCTCTGACAAGTTTTAGCAGCGATTCTCGTTCTTCGTTTGTCAGGCTTTTACTGATAAAGATCGGTTTTGGAGAAGATTCGCTGCCGAGATCCACTTGTATGACCTCATCTTCAGTAGGAGGCTCTCTCAGTTCGAACCGCTTTTCCTATTGCGCGTCTAATTGCTGGGCCTACGGCTCTAGCTCAAGGATTTCGGGGATGTCTTCGTCTTCCTCGTAAGCGTCAGCGAACGCCATGTTGACTGACATGACTTGTCTGAACACATCTCTGATGCTGGTATCTGAGTCGGAAGTCGGTGATCCGGTTGAATGTGACTGCCAGTCGCATTCTTCATCTGAGCTTTCAGGGGTCATAGTAGGCATTACATACCCTAAACCGCATCGGGTTTTGTTATAGTAGTTTCGTGGTTTGCCTGTCGGGGCTGGCGACTTCAAAGGTAATCGTCGTCCAGTTCCGTAGTTCAGTCCTGGTGTTGTCTCTAGATCATACCCCTGTTTCTGCATGAGATATTTAGATTGAGGGCTATAGAGATACAGAGGCAGTCTTCCAGCATCTGACCCGAAGTCGACTTCTTCCATAGCGACGGGATGTGGGTTGTTCGTCCGGCCGAAGATGATCGGGTGGTCCCCTCCCTCGACTATTCGGTAAGTGTCTTCTACTGGAGTAAGTCGGATGGCGGTGTACATGTTTGTCACCTGTGTATGTAGGTGAGTGCCTATACCGTGTTCCATAGCATACATTGTACATAGCTTATTGAGCTCGGTGTAGTTCAAAGATAACCCTTTATTGATGAAGTAAGGTATCTTTTCTAGAGGGATTACATCATCTGCGGAAGGGGTATCGGAGTGGGCAGCCACATACTTGGCCAATTCTGGCTCTTCTTCGGCCACCCCCTGTATAAATAAAGACTGAGAGGACGACCTAGTCAGCTTGATCTTCAGAGGCTCAACTGGCGGAGCAGATCGTGGAGTTGTTGGTAAACTAGCAACCCCCAGTTTGGTACTTGATGTGAGGCGAGGGGTGGCTGGTTCGCTAGAAGTGTCAGACCTCGCATCGGGGTGAAGAACCTTCTTGGGAAGGCGTATTGTGAGCGGTCTGTCGGAGGGATTGGGCTTCTCCGTTTGGAGCTGACCGACTCTCGGTAGTCTGATGGTAAGTGGCCCTGTTATGGATCTCGGCGCTTGGCCGGACCTTGGCAGCCGGATTCTCATCTGTTCTTCTTGTGCGGAGAGACTGATTGCGTCCTTACGCAGAGTGGCCGTAAGGGGTACGGAATTGCCCGGTTTACGAGCCTGAAGGTGGATCGTTAGAGGTTCTTCTGATCCTGTAGCCGTCTTGTTGTGAGCTTGCACATCTTCTTCGACCAGATGCTTCTTTGATTTTTCGTACAGACAGGAGTCTGAGTAATAAGATTTGACCCCCTTGAAGGGATCGATATCGGCAAACTCTGTCCTCAGGAAGCCGTGCTTATCGACATATTTGAAGCACTGGTGTAGCGTGGAAGGCACGATTATGTAATCGTGTATCCAAGGCCGCCCCAGAAGGATATTGTAAAAAGTGTCGGCATCTATGACATAACAGGTGACTTCTGATTGGAGATCGCCGATCTGACACTTCAAACGGATCTTCCCTATTGGGTAGCTCCTGCCCGAATTGAAACCGCTAATGGCGGTGCTTGTAGGTGTCAGGCGATGCATCGGAATGCGAAGATGATGTAGCAGACCCTTCGGAATGATACTTATAGAGGACCCAGGATCAATGTGCATTCGGTCCACCTTTACGTCGCCGATGTATCCAGTGTAGTATAGCGGGCGATCATGCAGGTTAGTTTTGATGAGCATATCTTGCGGAGAGAAGACGATATTGGGCATTGCTCCCGTACACGCACTATCTTGGAGCTCTGCAGGTTGGTTATCTCCCGTGAGGTTGACCTGAGCCAAGTATGCGTCGGCATTTTGGAGCGCCTCACTTAAAGCCGTACGGACATCCTTTGAGAGCCTGAGGAGTTCATATAAAGACAATTTGGCCGGAGTATTAGCTAATTGTGCTAAGATGTCGAAGTTGTAGGGCCTCTCCAGCCCCTGAGGTATCTCCTTCCGGAGGGATTTGTCGAAGCGAGTCTCCTTCGGCCTAGGCTTGTCGGTCGTCGAAGGCTGAGCCGGTCCCGGAGCATCATTGGTAGTGGGCGGATGATCATCAGTCACGTTTTCGGTCACCGGTTGGGCTTGTGTTCCAGATCGAGTAGTGACGGCCGAGACTTCTTCTTCTTCCGCCGAGGCAGTGCGGCAAGATCTGACTTTTTCACTTTTCCTTTTAGAAGGTGGGGAGGGCTGAGTTACCTCGTGGACTAGGTCCGGATGGACCCACATGATTTCCCCTCGTGATATGGTGAGGGGTACTAGACCAGCGGCTTGATCGCGAGCAGGCGACAGATTAGCAATCTCCATTGTTGCCAGAGGGATGGGTATAACCCCGTCCTGAGTCTCTGTTGGAGGGAAGCTGCCGAATTGTACGGACACCATGTTGGCTTCCACGGTTACCTCTTCGAAATCGATGGCCAGGGCGTTCGAATCGATGAGGTTTTGGATATACCGTTTCAGTTGGTAGCAGTCGTGTGTAGCATGGTGGACGTAGCGATGGTAATAGCAGAACTTTGGGTTCTCCAGATCAGCCGGCCGAGGCTCCCGTCTTGGTTGAGGAAGCTGAATCCTATCTCCTTGTATAAGCATGTCCAAGATAGGCTTGACGTGACCGTCTTCAAAGGAATAAGTGATTTGAGGCCATTGTTTGTCTGCCGGCTGTGGCTCAGGCTTCTGGGCTGTATCGGTCACCATAGCCTGCTTGCCTTTGTTGTCCCGGTTGTTGGAGGGGCTACCCCCATTGTCATTGCTGGTGTTGGGACGCTTGCTCTTGTTCTCTCCCTTCGAGATATGCAACCCCAGTTGGTGAGCCTTCTTCAATCGTTCTTCAGCACTTGTAGCACTGATGATAAAAGCCTTCCAGTCCTTGAACTGACTTTCGCCCATCCAGAGACTAATTGTTGGAAGTAGTCTCTTTTGACAAATTTCAATCAAAGAAGAGTCCGGGTTGCCAGATGGTAACTTCATTGCGGTTTGACGAAACCGCTCAATGTAATTTCTCGTCAGTTCTTTCTCTCCTTGAACGACGTCCATGAGGGTAGACATCGTAACGTCCTGCCCTACCTCATAGAACCTCTCCAAGAACAAGCGTTTGAAGCCAGCAAAGGAGTGGATGCAATTGTCTGGCAGGTTACGGTACCAATCGAAGGCGACTCCTTCCAATGCCCCAATGAATAACCGCGTGAGGATAGCGTCATCATGGGGCAGATGGTCGGTAGTGACCTCAAAGTAAGTGATGTATCGACTTGCTGAAGTCTTGCCATCATATGGGTTGATATTGAACGGCTTATATCTTGGCAGAAAGGGAACATCCCTCCATTCAGCAGGATATGGTTGCCGTATTCTGAGGTCTTGAGAGTTTTCTCGGGCGTGGAACATTGCTCGGAGCTCCTGAACCTCTCTTCTTACTTCTCGGGCCTCATCTGTCGCGGTAGGGGCCGTTATCTCGGGAGGATTATTACCCTGGTTTGGTGCCGCTGAATTTGAATCTACGTTGATTGCGGGACCCGTGCTTGTCTGGCCAGGTGTCACTCCCTGTAGAGTAGGAAGTGCCACTTTGATCTCGTCTACAGACTTGACCAAGGCATGCAATATGGCCTCCAAAGTGTCGATGCGCTGGCGATCGCTGGAACCGCCTTGATTGCTGTCTGTCATGAATACCGTCTTCACATGAGGAGTGACAGAGGTAGTGGTGGAGGATGTACCCTCCGAGTCGTACCCATGCGTCGAGAAATCATCTGGATATGTGGGGCTGTTCTCTTCAGGTTCGGACTCGGAAGGGACAGTACCCCCAGCTTCGGAGCTTGCTTCATCTCGAGAATCATGGATGTCCTCGGGGACATCAGCATCTGTTGTACCTGATGGAAGGGTTGTTTCTCGGGGTTCGTCTCCTTGAAACGTAGGATTATTGTGGACGTTCGGAGGAGTACTACCCCCAGCTCCTACGACCCCCAGGGTCGGGGACGATGAGTCTCCTGTTGCAGCAGATTTTGTCTTCGAACGGGTGTGTTGGTATACTCCAGTGGAGGGCAACCGTTTAGCCGACAATTTCTTAGCTGTAGTGGATGATATCTTTGGACTGGAGATGCTTGTCTTCTTCCCTCTCCCCTCGGCGGGGACCTTCTGAGCGGAATTACAGGAGACAACAGGGGGTGCCTCATCTTCTGAGTTCGGGTGCTGTAGTCTGTGGAAGACGGATGTACGACCTTCCGTCACTGCCGCGTTGTTGCAGCAGCAGTTGACGATGATCTGGGTGCAGTGACGTCCATGTGAGGATTCTTTACACGCCGAGGCCCCTTCTCTTTCCTTGCGTTTGTGGAGGATCGCCTCACGCAGGTCAGAGGAACCACTCTGTCCGTTCGCCGTCGGGGATTGGACTTGAGCGGTTCTGTACAACTTCCCATCAGAGGCCCGTGTGATAATCAGCGGGACGCCCTGATAGTCAGAGGTTGGGGCAGCTGTCTGGGCTTGATGAGCCTGCGCTGCCCTAGACTTCTTCTTTCTAGCACTTGTGGGTGCATAATAGGAAGAGTCCAAGTTGAACATCACAGAGTCTGGCTTATCATCCAGAGAGTCATCAGGGTTCGGACCGTACGAGAGACGGTCGAAAACTAATCGAGAGGAGCATGGAGCAGATGCTATGCGGCTGGGAGCAGAAACCGTGCAGGCTGTCTGCATGCGGTTGTCTCCTGTCGTCGGACGAGTTCTTATGCGGCTAGGGGTCACGACCGTACAGGCTGGCCACATGCGGTTGGCATCTGTGGCCGCATGGGTTTTCTGCAAATGATTGACTTTACTGGCTGCATGAGTCTCATCCATGCTGTCGGGAACTGTAGTCGCATAAGTTATGCGGCTGACAGAAGTAGCCGCATGAGTTTTCTTCATGCGGTTGGCGGATGTAGCCGCATGGGCTTTCTTCTTGCGGCTAATACTCTTCTGCGGTTCGGTCCGCGTAGAGTCCCTCTTTGTCCCTGCAAGTCCAGCATCATAATGTTTTCTTCTGTCGGACTTGGGGACAGCAGAGTTGTCTACGATCTGAAGTGGGACCGCAGGAGAATCCTTTTTGCCGTCTTGAGCAACAGAGGACATCCCATCGAGGGCTTGAGGAGGAGCAAATGACTTCGGTCTCCATTCTTTGTGAGCCTTCGTGGTGCGGGTGTGCTTCTGGGCCGGGCCAGCGCTGCCTTCAGAGAGCATCTCTTCGAACGCCTGTTGGTCGAAGCGGACGACCATCTTCTTTTGTGTGGAGCCAAGTTTGGCTGCATCTGATTGCGTCACCAACTCCTCAGCCGTGGAGAAGTTAGTCCCCAGCAGAGTCGCCATCGTGTTTGCCATTGATTATAAAAGAACAGAACAATTATCGGAGGACTGAACTTAGACTCACAATACAAACTCGCTCGTACAAAGAAAGCCTAGGGACGAAAACCTAGGTACAGCAGACTAAGTACGATTGTTTATTTTTGATTCTGGGGGGTGACGATAGAGGCTCGGAAAAGCGACGGCCGCTCTGCCTTACTCCTTGGACGATCAGTATGCAGCCTTGGCTCGGGGAAGATCTGCTCGACGTTGATGAAGAAATGCTCTTCTTGCTCTCCTCGGATTGCTCTTCCGGCTTCTCTCTCTCTGTGATTATCAAGAAAAAAAAGGGGGAAGCTCTCTCTGTGTAGATCTCTCTCTTCTTATTTTTTTATTCTTTTGTTGCCGACCCTTTTTTTTTCTTCTCTTTTTTTACAAGGGAATAATGCTGGCTATTTATAAGAGTGGGGGATGATCATTAGGGTTTGCTAATGATTATCTGTTTAGAATGTCGGCGCTCCTTCATTCTATCTGAACCCTTGATCCTAATTATAGTGAATCTCGGCCATTAATGCGGATAGCATCGTATCTCATGAGCAATTAATGCTAGCTGCTTTAAATCCTCGTGATTGATTATGCTAATGTCTGATTGCTCGCCACGTGTCCCATTAGCTTGATGATAAATGATATGCCCTGATCTCAGTAATTATGACGATGATGTCAAATATATTTGTTGAGATTCGGTTAAATCTCTTATTGATCCCATGCCACGTGTCTTAATTGTGAGTCCTGTCAGAGCCACATAGGATTGACGATCCTCGAACCGCAGAGAGATACTCTTTGTAAGCCGCATAGGACGATGCTTATCGAGCCGCATATGCGTAATCTTTGTGAGCCGCATGAGCTGGCGTTGTATTGGGCCGCAGGGAATGTGTTCCCAGGGAGCCGTATGAGCTAGCGTTGTATCGAACCGCGTAGAACGGGTTCTCAGGGAGCCGCATATGACTGATTGCCACGTGGCAATCTGGGACTTCTGACGGATTTGGTCAGAGATTTTCTTCTTTTCCCGAGGAGTCAGTCATTATGGCAAGGCCATTATGAAACTTTATGTCAGGGCCACCACAGTGAATCGTGCTGGAGCAATAAATGAGGCCACTACTCAAACGACCAGCTGTAGAGAAGGATCACACATGGCGTCCATCGAGCCGCATATGCCTTGCTGAACCGCATACGCTCCCGAGCCGCATGCGATTGAGAGTCTTCTTTGAACCGCATAGGGCCGCTCCTGTGTGAGCCGCATAAGCTTCTTACTCAGAGCCGCATGGATCACTATTCTAATATTTTCCATGCTTCTACACCCGGGTCACAATACAAGTCAGAACGAGACAAAACTCAAACCCGACTAAACAAATCCAATAAAAACAATATTAAAAATATAAAATTTTCCCAAAATATTAAAATATAAAAAATGACCAAAATTATAATACATAAATTTAAATATTATTAAAATAATCTAAAATTTACCAATTAATTAAAATCCTAAATAATTCAAAAGTCACAAAATGACCAAAATACCCTTAGCCTAAAAAGTTGTAAATAGTCATTCTAATCACATGGTTAGGTCCCCATGGTTAGTCTCTAAGCTTAGCAAAACTAGGGATTAACTAGTTAACCATCAAAATCATAATTCAATATTTTAAATAGTTTTAAATTGATTAAAAAAATTACCAAAAATTACAACATGAGTTAAATCTTATTATCGATTAATCAAAATTATAAAAGTTCAAAATTACCTCATTTTAGAAAAGTAGGTGTTACAGTACCAGCAAGCGAAATCACCGGCCGCGCGTGCATGAGTCTCCCCTGTCGTGCTTCCAGCCAAGAACCACCTACCATCATCACAACACACCCATTGCGTATCGTGTCAGTGTCCACAGACATTTTTCTACTATTTTATTCCTTTACATTTACATTTTCCTTCCTTCCTGTCCGTGTCGACAAGCCGACATAGACGTTACACCCCCATCACCATCATCGCCACAAACCTGTACCACGCCAGCCAACCAAATTTTGTACCAACGTATCGCCACCGCCAACATCTTCCAAGCCATACCCGACCCTCTGCCTCATTACCATGCCCTCACCGGAGCGACGACCTCCCAAACTACCACAAACATCGCCATCACCACCACCATAATCGCCACGACTTCCTCTACCATACAAACACACCACCGCCGCCACCATTCCAGAAATACCACCGTCGCCACCACCGTCTCCATAACCACCACCACCAAGTAAATTAGGATCCAGAACTTACCACCGTCTACTGTCTGATCTCCTCCGCGTGCAACCAGGCTCTATCGTGGCAGGAGCAGTACGACATCCGTCGTGCGACCGCCTCGTCAAGGCCGAGCGCCGTCGACCGCACCTGCGACCCCGTCGCTCGTAGGGCTTCTCTAGACGGAAGCTCCGCCGTCTTTCCCTCCTTCTTGAAGAACTCCGACTGCAAACCGCCTCCTCGGAGCCTCGCCTCTGGCAGCATCATCGACGCCGCATCCGACGACTCATCTAGGCCGCCAACGACGGCCGATCTGAGTGCTATGCTGCAGCACCCGCATCGCCGAAGTCGCGTCTCCCCCAACGAGCCTCCTCCTCGCTTCGCGTGCCGCCCTACGAGCTCGGAGAGAACCCTCTCGGTAAGTCCTCTTCCCTCACTCTCGATCTCTGAACTTCTCATTCTCGCTGTCTCTGACCGTCTATAAATCTCTTTCCTGTTTCTTTCGTTTCTATTAAAGACATATATAGTACAGAAAGACACAACTGTGAATTTTCTTTCATTGTTATTAGTATTTATTATCATCAATTTATCATTTAATTAGATTGGGATGTCAGTATACTCATAGCTATGGTATATGTATTAGTATAAATTCCATTTAGGTATTATTATGTATAGTATTATTGTTAGTTTCATTTTAGCGTTAGTTATCAATATGACTATAGTTATTTTTAATAAAATATATATATTTAACATTTCTAAAATAATTATAGTTGTGGAAAATACATGTTTTGGGCCTGTTAGTCTGAGCTCAGCCCATGGGCTAAGGGCCAGGCTCCATTAGTAAATTGTTTGTACATTTTGGGTTTGGATTGAGTTAAAAAGTTATTAGTATTTTGATTTATTGTAATATCAATTATATATGTTTTCTAAGATTTTCAGTAAAATTATTATTATTATTATTATTATTATTATTATTATTTGTTGGGTTATTTAGTAGAATGGTGTGAGTTTTATATTAAGTAGGCTTATAAATATATATTAATGATTTTCCATAGTAAACATATTGTCTTTGATATATAAATACTTTTGGAATTTGAGTAAATATGGACTATTTGGAATTGTATTTCTAAAAGATTTACTTAAATAAATAGATAATTGACAAATGAGGTTTTAGCCTTAAAACAATACTTTGGCTTCCAAAGTATTTATCCAAAATTGTATTTTGATTTTATCCATAAAAATAATTCTAGATTTAAAGTATTTATTTTAAATATTTTGGTAAATAAAACAATATATATAGTTTCAAGTATGAAGTGTACCTTCCAAATAATTTATAAGTATTTTATAAAAGTATATATATTTTCTTATTAAAGATCTCTTTTTCATAAAAACAAATTCTTTATTAAGTCATTCTTGACCGTAAAAATTGTACGACCCTAATTCTTGCAATTCCTAACCACTTTATATCAACTCTAGGCTAATCAGACTAACTTGGACCCAACGAAAGTATCAGTTTCACCAGCAAAAGACCACAGACAAGTACATATACTGATTGCTTTCGATTCATAGTAGTCTTTCCATTTCATGCTTATACATATGCTCTCTTGCTTGCTGACACGTTGTTACACGGATTAGTATCATGGATCTCTACATACTATAATTCTTGATTATCATGTTTTCGTGTTTTGTGACTTGTTCGAGTCCATGAGTACTAGTCGAAAGGAAAAATATCTTAGTAGACATGTGGACTAGCCATAATTATCTCTCGTGTCTTTCGTGGAGAATATCAGCTGTACACGACACGTGCAGGGTGCCTGATTTACCTCCTAGACGTTTACATGTCGAAACAGATATTTCAAAACACATAGATAGTTATCTTTTATTTGTTTTCTTGTTTTCTTCATCGCTTGTCATGACATCAGTTACTTTTTAGTTTTCATCTCACATATGTTATTTTTATGTCTTGTAAATTCTATTGTGTTGTCTCATTACCGTCGGTTTGTGTGCTTGTTCCATTCCTTACTGAAAACCAATATTTTTTAGGTTAGCTGTGGCTTCACTTAGCTTTGAGAGTTACGGGTATACTTGCAGGCAGAAACCTAAAAATTAGATAGTTGTGGTATCATTTATATTAATTGTAAGAACCTTGTACTTTCTTTAAATATAAATATTGTAAATGTTGTAATCAATTTAAAAATGTGAATGAGCAATAAAGTTTATTTTGAGCATTTATTTATTGCGGGCTTGACAGTGTTCTACCGCCGACTCAGCGGCGTAGGCTGGCTTGGACACACACTCGTATCCCGAAAAGCGGGTGCGAGTCATGACAAGTTTTTGTGGTGGTCCATGCAGGTCAGTCTTCGCAAATTGTGCGAACTCATGGTAGTGTCATTTTAGTCGTACTACTACGAGCCTGTGACTAGAAATTGCTCATTCACAAATAGGATCGATCTAGGAGAATGACTAGGACTATGAGTCCCTCATCCTTTTGACTATTGTGTACTTAAGGTTGCTATATAGGCCATGTGATTTATGTAGTGATTTGTTGAATTCTATACCATATCAGCTAACTAAGAGGAATTTTCCTAGAAGGATACACCATTGAGTTTTGATACGATGGTAGGATCTAAGGTGGATAGACTATTCGTTTGATAAATTAGGACTTCCTAGAATCCAATTCCTAACCTTGATTATTTATTTTGCCCTCTCTAACTATTACCATATCATAAGTCTGAGTTGCTCATTGATTTTCCATTTTGCCCTGAGGAATTACTTTTATGATTTCTAATTTGTTGTCCATATATGAATCTCGAGTTAGTTCTTCTATTAAGTTTTTCCCGCAACCATTGAGTATCCACAAAATGGGATTATAATATTTATACCTCTTATGTCTCTAATAATTTTCCTAATCAATCTTTCTATTTTCAAGAATTGGGACTGATATGACAGATACTTACATTTTTTCCATCTTGATCATTTATGCAATTTTATTTTTCTGCTTTCTCTAACATCTAGCATCGTCATATCGAAGGGTCCATATTGCTTATTCAATTTCCAATTATCGTAGTAATTCATTTCTCTAAAAATCAATATTTTACCCATGGAGTTTGAGCCTAACATGATTCGTTAACCATATCTCTATTCCGAGTTAGCTTTGTTATAATTCAATATATATATATATATATATATATTTTTGTAATTCAATATATATATATATATATATATATATATATATATATATATATATATATATATATATATATATATATGTTTTCCCCTCGATCTTGAATATTAGAGGAATAGAAATTAAGGTTTATATTTCTCTTGTCTTCGATCTTTTCTTTCTATCCAACCGTTTGATTTTCAAAATGGATACGTGCACTTCAAGGATAGATACATACACTTTTCCTATCATGATCAATTTGTTTGAATTTCTAACTTTCTCTATCATGATCAATTTGTTTAAAAAATATTCTAAAAGAAAGCTCATTTGAAACTTTATGGATATAGTTGAAAGAATGATCGGTGACTTACAATGGCAAGACAACAACGCATTGTCGTCATTTATTTGGATTATCGAGAATGCGGGTTCACTGCAGCCAGCAGCGCACTGGCGTGGCATGATCCCTAAGTTGAAATAATTTTGAGTAAGTGTAAGCTATCGAATGTTATTAAAACTATGCCTTAGTTGCCCTATTTTGATCCGTGAGTTGTATGTTAATATTGGTAGAGCCATAGAATATTCGATACAATATCATGTTTGAGTTACGAAACCAAGGTTTACTGCAGCCAGATATACACTGACGAGACATGGATCTCGGTGAAATGACTTCAGATATGCATACAGTTTCGAATACCATAGAGGCTATTGCCATATGGCTATTAAATTTTCATGATCCGCAAAATCTTGCACTCTCGCTCCAAACTAATTGATATCTTATTTCTTATTAAAGTGTTATAATAAAGCTTGTAGTTCTTCCCTTCTCGTCTTCTTTCTTATCTTCTAATCTCGAGTCATCATTTGCCTCCTCCTAATTTAAAGCCTATTAGTAGATTTTAAATTCCATTCCACTAGATTCATAATCGTACCTAGATTATGACTCTATGAGCACGACTACATAATGGATCGTGCTAAAACGATTTTGGTTTAAATCATCCTTAACGATTTTTCGATCGCAACTAGACTATTTGATTATGTTTCGATCGCTCAATTCACCTATTTTTCTAGTTTTTGATCTGTAATCGTGCCTATACTTCAACTCAATTATTGCCAATGTTTAGATGTATTCCAGCCATGATTATGTATAGTGAAATCATATTCATACACGTGCCAAATTTTAATCATGCTTGGATAACTTACATGGTAAGCCTTGATCGTAACTACATCCAACTCGTATCTAAGTAATTTAACCATGTTAGGCCTTGTCTAACTTTTGATCGTTGATCATGTTTACGTAATTTCAGTTTGTAGTTAATCATGCCCAATGATTTTTACTAATCCTATTTCGCTTCTATCCTTAAACATGCTTAGAATTTGACCTTGATTAGATCATTGACCATATAATTTGGTCATATTTTAATCATGCCTAAATAATCAATCGTGCTAAACCAAATTCTTTGATCATAAAAAAAACAAAAATCTGGATCGTGCCAAAGGCACATCCTTCCTTATTCGATTCTATCCGCGGGTACGCTTATCTAACTTTGGATCATATTACTTTCTTGATTATTAGCGCCTAGTCCTCTCCTTTGAAATTTCGAAGACGAAATATTTCTAAGGTGGGTAGACTTGTAAGCCTACTTTTTTTTAAAAAATTTATTTATTTTAGTTTTAAATAATTTTCTAGCTAGGAAACCTTGCTTATTATATAGATATTTTTGTGTTGAAAAAAAAGTTTTACGGTTGAGAAAGTAAAGATATACATATGGCAAAAATATTTACTAGTTATTTTATCCAATGTACTTCTAGGATTATTTAGTCTAATATTATCATTTGTTTTATGATTTGAATTTACAAAAATATATCTTAAATATTATTTGACATTGAGTGTTATTTCAAGGTAGTATTTTAAAGTATTTACAAAAGTATTAAAATCAGATATTATTAAGAATATTTAGTATCATTATGGATTCATTTTAGTTAATCTTGAATTTGATGGATTCAATATGTATTTTTATTTATTAGTTATCGTCTTGACTACTAGAATCTATAGATATATTATTACAATGAGATTATATTTATGAAAACCTAATTTTACAGATTATTTGTTGGGACAAAAATTTTCTTAAAATTATTATTGTGATATATATAGATTAAATTAATTATGATTCAAATTTTTAATTGAAATGATTTATAAAAGGATTTGATCTAGATTTATTTTAATCCTATTCCTTTCCTAATTAGGGAATTCCCAAATCCAATTCCTAATCCCTAACCCTAAATCCCCTCTTCCTGAAAATTTGAAATATATTTTATTATTTAAATTGACTTAAATAAGGAATTATGGAATTTATAAATATTTTTTTTAAAAATAGTTATTATTATAGAAGGCCTTAGTCATGGTTAAGATTTGGAGTGCAAGACGATTAGAAATTATGGCACAAACAATATAGTCGAGTGCTTTGACTAGTGTTTTAGCCATAGTAGGGAAGGCTGAGTCATTTGTGTATTCTAACTAGAAAAATTAGTTAAATTATGACTTAGCCCCTTAGACGATTTATTTATTTATTAATTAAATTACTGACTTTTTAGGAGACCAGATTGTGTTAAACTAGCCGGACCTAACCTAGAACCCAACACCCAACTATACCTATTTATCCATTTCATTTCCACTCCAGTCGATCAATGTTTTACTGAAGTATTTTTTCTCTTTTCATTTGTTTGATCAATATTCTCTTATCATAAAATTATTACCGTCTTTTGCATCGTTAAACCAAGTCCGTCTACCCCAGTAGTCCTTAAATTCGAGGACGAATTTATTTCTAAGATGGGTAGATTTGTAACTTCTTTTTCCATTTTTTTAATTTTATTTGTTGTATATTTTTGAACGTGTTTTGAAATATATTATCTTCGAAAACGTATAAACGCAATTTTACTATTATAGTTCATTTCAAAAACTAGTTAACGTTCATGGTTTAAAAATACTAATTTATTTCATATTTTATTATTATAATTATAAAAAGTGTTGATCATTACCTTGGATTTGCAAGGGCTTGGTTCGAAAATTACTTTCAAAAATCATAAATATTGTGAAACAATAAAAGGATTTGGCAAAATTATTTTAAACAAGATTTGTTTTTATGAAAATATACTACTGAAGTTATTGAGTTATTATTATCAATTATTTGACGGTTTGAATTTACAAAATCTATTTTTAAATATTATTTGAAATATTAGATATTATTTTTTTATAGTATTATTGTAACCAATCATGAATTAAGATTTGATTAAGTAAATAATATAGTTTTATGGAGGATCTTAATCTAACTCTACCTAAATCCTAGCTATTATAAGATTGATAATCGTTTATTTAAATAACACATATCCTCATCAAGTACCTAAAGCTACACCTAACAAACCTATTCCCATTCCTCAACCTATTCCAATTCTTCGTTACTTTATTAAGCAAACTTAGGCCTCATCTCCATATTAAGTTGCCACCATCTTATCTCCCTAAATGAGCCAATCTTTTCTTGAGTCCCACATATATAAATTTAGGCATAGTCCCTATGACCATCTCCATCTATGATTCCCTGTGTGTTGTACCCGACTACAGTCGAACCGATGCCAACAAGCCGTGTATCGCCAAGGCCACGGTCAGCCACCAGGCCTGGCCATACCAGCAAGCAAAATCACCGGCCGTGCGCGCACGAGTCTCCTCTTGTCGTGCTTCCAGCGAAGAACCACCTACCATCATCGCAACACACCCATTGTGTATCATGTCAGTGTCTACAGACATTTTTTGACTATTTTATTCCTTTACATTTACATTTTCCTTCCTTCCTGTCCGTGTCAACAAGTCAACATGGACGTTGCACCATATTACCGTCATCGCCACAAACCTGTACCACGCCAGCCAACCAAATTCTGTACCACCGTATCGTCGCCGCCAATATCTTCCAAGCTATACCCGACCCTCTGCCTCCTTACCATGCCCTCACTAGAGCGACGACCTCCCAAACTACCACAAACATCGCCATCACCACCACCATAATCGCTACGACATCCTCCACCATACAAACACACCACCGCCGCCACCACTCCAGAAATACCACCGTCGCCACCACCGTCTCCATAACCACCACCACCAAGTAAATTAGGATCCAGAACTTACCTCCGTCTACTGTCTGATCTCCTCCGCGTACAACCAGGCGCTGTCGTGGCAGGAGCAGTATGACATCCGTCGTGCGACCGCCTCGTCAAGGCCGAGCGCCGTCAGCCGCACCTGCGACCCCGTCGCTCGTAGGGCGTCTCTAGACGGAAGCTCTGCCTTCTTTCCCTCCTTCTTGAAGAACTCCGACTGCAAACTGCCCCCTCGGAGCCTCGGCTCTGGCAGCATCATCGACGCCGCACCCGACGCCTCATCCAGGCCGCCATCGTCTTCCGATCTAAGCGCCGTACTGCAGCACCCGCATCGTCGAAGCCGCGCCTCCCCCAACGAGCCTCCTCCTCGCTTCGTGTGCCGCCCGACGAGCTCGGAGAGAACCCTCTCGGTAAGTCCTCTTCCCTCACTCTCGATCTCTGAACTTCTCTCTCTCGCTCACTCTCGCTGTCTCTGACCGTCTATAAAGCTCTTTCTGTTAGTCCCGGGGCTTGATCAAAGATGGTAAAACAGATGCAACTAAGATCTACGATGATACAGATACCAAATAACCCGATTACAATATGGAGGAGGGAAATAGAGAAGAAAAGATCTCTCATTCTTCCTTGCAAACGCGTTGCAATTGGGACAGAACGAGTTACAATAATCTAGAGAGAGATGAGAAGAATAACAATGCTGGGGTCTCAAAATACCGTTGCTCAAAGCAAGATTCGCCCCACACGATCTGCTTCCAGGAACCAGCAAGTAGAAGAACTTGTGGAACGTTCGAAGTCACCGCTGTTCTGACTCCTCGGATGGACTTACAATGGCGACAGCAACTCTCTCTCTCTTTCTCCTTTTCTGACTTGTATTTTTTGTGGTAACCACAAAGGAGGCTAGAAGAGAGTATTTAAAGAGAGAGGGTCGAAACCCTAGCCGCCTCTTCAGTTATGGAAAGATTGAATCAAATCCCAAAAGATAGCAACGAGATTTAATTCAAATCCCACAAAGATAGGAACAAAATTAATTCAAATCCCACAAAGATAGGATCTGAATTAATTCAAATCCCACAAAGATAGAATCTGATTTAATCACATTGATTCAGCCTTTCCATAACTAACTTGTAATCTGCACAGTCAGCAGATCCCTCCATGCGGCAGCAGCAGTAGCCTGGTCGCATGAGCCTCATGGTCGCATGGACCACATGAGCCGCATGGACCGCATGAGCCGCATGGACCGCATGTGCCGCACGAGCCGCATGTGCCGCATGAGATGCATGTGCCGCATGTGCTGCATGTGCCGCATAGGCCGCATGAGCCGCATGAGCTGCATGGCCGCATGGTCGCATGAGCCGCATGGCCGCATGGCCGTATGGCCGTATGGCCGCATGAGCCGCATGAGGCCGCATATGAGCCGCATGCCGCATAAGACCGCATGGCCGCATATGAGCCGCATAAAGACCGCATGACTGCTGACGTGCTAAGTGCAAAGTGCGCCAACAAAATGCCACATTACGCCTCATAAGCCCATGAGCCCATGAGCCCGAGTCCGAGTCCGAGTCCAAGTCCGAGTTGCTAAGCCCCTTTGGGGCTTAGCACCAAATGGAATTAATCCAAGAGAATGACAAAAGCATTAATGCTTAATCCTTGGAGCCTTATTCTTACCTTCTAGTAAAATCACCCACATGGTTCCCTCCTTAGGGTCACCACCCCATGTGCATCTCTCAATAACATACCCAAGTATATATGTTGAGATAACTCATGGTGCATTTCCGATGTGGGACTAAAATTTACAAGGCATGTTGAGAGCAAGCTCTCTCCATGTAAAGAAAGCACCAACAATCTCCCACATATCACAACATATATATATGTCCAGGGTTGAGCGTTCCCCAAAGTAACTGTCCATTTTGCATTAGGATAGATGTCGCTGACGACTTGAATCTTCCCGCATGGGTTAAATAACAATGTGATACAAGAATGGACTATGCCTTGAATTTTGTACCACAATTGTAATTCTTCCCACTCACAAAGTGTAGTTACGTGTACTTCTGGCTACACATTAAAGGCCCTGTGCCAGCCTGGCTTCAGTGTATAATTTTGGGCGTCTACAAGTTTACCCTCAAGAGACGGCCTGATATCTCTTTCCATACACTATAGGTGAGTTCTTTATTAAAGAGATATGGCATGAAGCCTTGCGCTTCCTCGCGGTGTTACGCCGCTATGACATGGCCTGAAGCCGAGGCATTACCCCTACCTGGGAACCTCATCGTAGTGTCGTACTACTGTAGCATGAGTTCACAAGCCTCTTTGTAGTGCCAAACTACCCAGCATGAAGCCTAAGGCTTCCTTGCGGTGTTACGCCGCAACGACTTGGCTTGCAATGCCGAAGCTTTACCCCTACCTGGGTACCTCATCGTAGTGTCGTGCCACTGTAACATGGGGCCATCCTCCCCTTTATAGTGCTATCTACAACTCTTTAATTACGTCATACAGCATTAGGCTACCTGCCTATTTGCGGTGCTACGCCGCTATGACTTGTCTTGCAAAGCCGAGGCATTACCCCTAATTGGGAACCTCATGGTGGAGTCATCCCACTGTAGCATGGAGTTTCACTCCTTGTAGTGCTGCTCTACCGTGCTTCCTGTAAAGCACACCAGGCATTCACTCTGCCTGAGAACTCATTAAGGCGTTTAAGCCAACCTTCCACAGGATTTGTTTTTTCGCAGAAAAATACATAGTAGACAATAGTGGTTATGGGTCCGTATCCCTTCCATGTTCCAGAGAACAAGTACCCACTGTTACCTGATAGTTTCCCAGTCAGTGATCCTCCTTTGAACCAAAAGTTAGATGCCTAGTAGATTTCTCTTTGAACTAATAGCATAAAACTTTATGGTAGGATTACAAAGACACACTATCAGAATGCCTTCAAGTCCATTTTACAAGCTGTGTCATCGACCAACTGGCGCTTGAGGCCCTTTGTGAATGGATCTGCCAGGTTCCCTTGACTCCGAACATCAATCACTGCAATTACACCTCTTTTGATAAGATCGTGTACTGTCCTGTGCTTCAACCGCACAGTCCTCTTCTTCCCGTTAAAGAGGTCATTTGATGCCACCGCCGCAGTCGCCTAGTTTTCACAGTATATCGGTATCGCCGGTATCTGAGCCCCAACCACTGGAAGATCATAAATGAGCTCCCGAAGCCATCCTGCTTCATCTGCTGCAGTTTCAAGTACATAGAATTCAGATTCCATAGAGGAACGAGAGAGTATAGTCTGCTTCTTCGACTTCCACGATATAGCAGCTCCACCCAAGAAAAAGATATATCCACCTGTGGATCTCTCGCTTTTCACCTCTGAACACCAGCTAGCATCACTGAAGCCTTCCACTACTGTCTGAAACCTGTTGTAGTGCAGTGCATATGTCTGAGTCTTCTTGAGATATCTCATCACCCGCTTCACAGCTTTCCAGTGCTCAACCCCTGGGTTGCTTGTGAACCGACTCAGCAATCCCACGGCGAAAGCTGTGTCAGGCCTTGTGGCAGTCGTTGCGTACATCAAACTTCCGATAACGCTAGAATATTCTAGCTGCCTGACGCTTTCCTTTGAATTTGGCTTCAGCTTCTGATCACACCTGTATGGCGTATCGATCCCTGGAAGATCCTTGTACCCATAGCGTGTGAGCATCTTTTCAATATAGTGAGATTGTGACAGCGCTACTCCAGTGTCTGTCCGGATGATCTTTATGCCCAAGATGACATCTGCATCCCCCAAGTCCTTCATACTGAACTTGGTTGAGAGGAACTTCTTTGTCTCTGTGACACAGCCTATATTCGTACCTAGGATTAGCATGTCGTCCACGTACAGACAAACGATGACTCCTCTTCCATCAGCGAACTTTGTGTAAACACATTTGTCTGTTTTGCTGTCTCTGTAGCCGTTTGACCTAATAACTTTGTCAAACTTCTCATGCCACATCTTGGGAGCTTGCTTCAAATCTTACAATGATTTCACCAACTTACAGACTTTGTCTTCAAGACCTTTGACGACAAATCCATCTGGCTGTTGCATGTAAATCTCTTCGGTCAGCTCCCCATTCAGGAATGCGGTCTTTACATCCATCTGATGTATCACCAACTTATGTATAGCTGCTAGAGCGATTAACATCTTGATGGTGGTCATCCGAGCTACTGGAGCGTACGTGTCAAAGTAGTCTATCTCCTATTTCTGAGAAAATTCCTTGGCTACCAGCCTGGCCTTGAACTTGTCAATAGTTCCATCTGCCTTCATCTTCTTCTTGAAGATCCATTTACATCCGATGGGCTTTTCTCCTTCAGGTAGATCTACCAACACCCATGTGTTATTGGAGGTGATAGAGTCAAACTCGTCATTCACTGCCTCCTTCCAGAAGATAGCATCTCTTGTCTTCATCGTCTCATCATAGGTAAGCGGATCAGCTTCCACATGATAGGTGACAAAGTCATCTCCGAAGTCTTTCGGTCTCCTCGCTCGCTTAGCTGATGGCTCTGCGAGTTCTGGTACAAGAGTTGTCTCATCAACAACAGCTTCTTCTTGGACTACTGGCCCGTATGAGATTTTAGTCTCATTAGCACCTGCATCATTTTTCAGAATATCCAAAAGAATAATGTTTTTGTTTTTTGCAAACTTGTCTTCAAAGTATTCAGCATCGCGAGATTCGATGATATGATTGACTCAATATCAAGAAATCTCCTAGCATCACTCTTCTCGGCATATCCCAAGAAGATCGCCTTTGTAGTCCTTGTCCCTAGCTTCTGAATCTTCAGATCTGGGAGCTTCACATACGCCAGACACCCCCACACTCGAATGACATTCAAGTTTGGTCTGACTTTGAACAAGAGTTCATGAGGAGTTACGTCCGAAGTTGCATATGGCACTCTATTTAGAATAAAAGTGGCCGTCAATGCAGCTTCTCCCCAGTAGCATTTAGGAAGACCCGCTGTTAGCAGCATTGAGTTCATCATTTCTGTCAACGTTCTGTTCTTCCTCTCCGCTACTCCGTTGGATTGAGGAGAATATGGAGCAGTAGTCTCGCATATGATTCCATGTTCTTTGTAGAACGATGCGAATTCATGAGACCTATACTCCCCACCTCGATCATTTCTTAACCTCTTAAGTTGTTGTCCAGTCTGCCGTTCAGCTTCGGCCCTGAACTCTCTGAACTTCTCGAAGGCTTCGTCTTTAGACTTGAGCAAGTAGACAAATGCGTATTTTGAGAAGTCATCGATGAAGGTTATGAAATACTTCATCCCGGCCTTCGTGGAGAAATGTTGAAGTCACAAATATCGGAGTGCACCAACTCCAGAAGATCTGTGCTTCGATTGACTCGATGAAAGGGTTTCCTTGTGATCTTTGTCTGAGCACACACTTCACACTTCTCCACCTTACCCCCACATTTGGAGATAAGTCCTAGACTAGAGATTTTGTTAATTCTTTTATAATGAACATATCCTAGTCTATTATGCAACAACTCAAGAGAATAATCAGAAAATGCAACTGCATTAACGTCATCAAACTGGTTGACAAGCAGAATTTTAAACATTTCTTCGGTTAGATAAGCCTTCCCGAAGTATGTTTCCTTCTTGGACATCACCATCTGACCAGCATTGATGTCCATCCTCAAGCCTGCGTTGCAGAGCAGGCTCCCAGAGATCAGGTTCTTGGCAATCGTCGGAACATGCTTCACACCATGAAGCGTCAGAGTGTTCCCAGAAGTGAGTTTCAGTTCCACGGTCCCGATCCCCAGAACTTCAGCTTGGGCCTGGTTCGTCATGACAACCTTCTCAGATATCGGCTGGTACATGACGAACCATTCCTTGCCAGAACAGATATGGCAAGTCGCACCAGTTTCTATCCACCAGTCAGAGTCAACCCCCACAGTTGTGACCTGTCCGATCATAGCAATAATGTTAGAAACTAATAAAACCTTATTAGGCTCACCTTTCTCTGATTGTTTAGGCTTAGATCTGCATTCACTCTTGTAGTGGTCTTTCTTGCCACAATTATAACAAGTCACGTGGGACTTAGTCTTCTGTTGCTTGAAAGAAGGACCCTTCACTTTTAGATTAGTGAAGTCCTTTTTCTTGGGATGAGAAGCCGCCTGCTTCCCCTTGGGATCTCTCGTCTGCACAAGATTGGCTTTAGCCAACTGTTTGGACAGAGTGTCCACCTTCTGTTGGGAATGCATATCGTCCTCAACATGGATCTCTTGAAGTAGATCTCCCAAGATAATGTCTAGCTTCTTTCTGTGCATCCTTGCATAGAAGGTACTCCATCCAGCATGAAGTTTTGAGACGATCCCTTCGACGATAAACTTGTCGGGAAGGGGCATCTCTTCGTCTTCCAGTTTCTGACGCAGCTTCAAAAATTCTTTCACCTGTGGCAGCATGGACTTTTCGTCCTCAAAGAGCAATTTAGGATATTTTTCAACCACAAACATTTTGCTCATGTTTTTGTCTTCTTCATATAGTTTTTCCACAGACTCCCATATGTCTCTGGCAAGTTCCTTCTTCGAGTAGGATTCTGCCAGGGAGTCCTCCATAGCATTCAGGATGAGAAGCCTGCAGATGCTATTTTCCCTTCTCCACTTGGCCTGGAGTTTGGTAGCCACGTTGATCGCGGCAGTAGATCCAGTGTCTGGAACAGAGGGTTCTTCCTCCAACAGAACATGATCAACGTCTTTTAGTTGAAGAGTTAGGTAAACCTTTCTCTTCCAGACTTGATAGTGCTCTCCATCGAACTTTTCCAACTTGCAGAAGTCCGATTGGAGGAGCGAAGCATTAATGTTTTCCATCTATACGGATCTTGCTTTGAGATTGTTAGTCCCGGGGCTTGATCAAAGATGGTAAAATAGATGCAACTAAGATCTACGATGATACAGATACCAAATAACCCGATTACAATATGGAGGAGAAAAATAGAGAAGAGAAGATCTCTCGTTCTTCCTTGCAAACGTGTTGCAATTGGGACAAAACGAATTACAATAATCTAGAGAGAGATGAGAAGAACAATGTTGGGTGTCAAAATACCGTTGCTCAAAGCAAGATTCGCCCCACACGATCTGCTTCCAGGAACCAGCAAGTAGAAAAACTTGTGGAATGCTCGAAGTCACCTCTGTTCTGACTACTCAGATGGACTTGCAATGGCGGCAGCAACTCTCTCTCTCTCTTTCTCTTTTTCTGACTTATATTTTTTGTGGTAACCACAAAGGAGGCCAGAAGAGAGTATTTATAGAGAGAGGGTGGAAACCCTAGCCGCCTCTTCAGTTATGAAAAAATTGAATCAAATCCCAAAAGATAGCAACGAGATTTAATTCAAATCCCACAAAGATAGGAACGAAATTAATTCAAATCCCACAAAGATAGGATCTGAATTAATTCAAATCCCACAAAGATAGGATATGATTTAATCGCATTGATTCAGCCTTTCCATAACTGACTTGTAATCTGCACAGTCAGCGGATCCCTCCATGCGGCAGCAGCAGCAGCCTGGCCGCATGAGCCTCATGGCCGCATGGACCACATGAGCCGCATGGACCGCATGAGCCGCATATGCCGTATGTGCCGCATGTGCCGCATGAGCCGCATGTGCCGCATGAGCCGCATGAGCCGCATGGCCGCATGGCCGTATGAGCCGTATGGCCGCATGGCCGCATGGCCGCATATGAGCCGCAAAAAGACCGTATGACTGCTGACGTGCTAAGTGCAAAGTGCGCCAACAAAATGCCACATTATGCCTCATGAGCCCATGAGCCCGAGTCCGAGTCTGAGTCGCTAAGCTCCTTTGGGGCTTAGCTCCAAATGGAATTAATCCAAGAGAATGACAAAAGCATTAATGCTTAATCCTTGGAGCCTTATTCTTACCTCCTAGTAAAATCACCCATATGGTTCCCTCCTTAGGGTTACCACCCCATGTGCATCTCTCAACAACACACCCAAGTATATATGTAACTCATGGTGCATTTCCGATGTGGGACTAAAATTTACAAGGCATGTTGAGAGCAAGCTCTCTCCATGTAAAGAAAGCACCAACACTTTCCTCTTTTTTTCGTTTCTATTAAAGACATAGAGTACAGAAAGACACAGCTATGAATTTTCTTTCCTTGTTATTAGTATTTATTATCATTAATTTATCATTTAATTAGATTGGGATGTCATTATACTCATAGCTATGGTATATGTATTAGTATAAATTTCATTTAGGTATTATTATGTATAGTATTAATGTTAGTTTCATTTTATCATTAGTTATCAATATGACTATAGTTATTTTAAATAAAATATATATAATTAACATTTCTAAAATAATTATAGTTGTGGAAAATACATGTTTTAGGCCTGTTAGTTTGAGCTCAGCCCATGGGCTAAGGGCCAGGCTCCATTAATAAATTGTTTGTACATTTTGGGTTTGGATTGAGTTAAAAAGTTATTAATATTTTGATTGATTGTAATATCAATTATATATGTTTTCTAAAGATTTTCAGTAAACTTATTATTATTATTTTGTTGTTATTATTATTATTTGTTGGGTTATTTAGTGAAATGGTGTGAGTTTTATATTAAGTAGGACTTATAAATATATATTAATGATTTTCCATAGCAAACATATTGTCTTTGATATTTAAATACTTTTGGAATTTGAGTAAAGATGGACTTTTGGAATTGTATTTCTAAAAGATTCACTTAAATAAATAGATAATTGACAAATGGGGTTCTAGCCTTAAAATAATACTTTGGCTTCAAAAGTATTAATCCAAAACTGTATTTTGATTTTATCCCTAAAAATAATTCTAGATTTTATGTATTTATTTTAAATATTTTGGTAAATAAAAAAAATATAGTTTCAATTATGAAGTGTACCTTCTAAATAGTTTATAAGTATTTATAAAAGTATATATATATTCTTATTAAAGATCTCTTTTTCATAAAAATAAATTCTTTATTAAGTCATTCTTGACCGTGAAAATCGTACGACCCTAATTCTTGCAATTCCTAACTACTTTATATCAACTCTAGGCTAATCAGACTAACTTGGACCCAACGAGAGTATCAGTTTCACCAGCAAAGGACCACAGACAAGTACATATACTGATTGCTTTCGATTTATAGTAGTCTTTCCATTACATGTTTATATATATGCTCTCTTGCTTGCTGACACGTTGTTACACGGATTAGTATCATGGATCTCTGCATACTCTAATTCTTGATTATCATGTTTTCGTGTTTCGTGACTTGTTCGAGTCCATGAGTACTAGTCGGGAGGGAAAATATCTTAGTAGACATGTGGACTACCCAGAACTATCCTCCGTGTCTTTCGTGGAGAATAGCGGCTGCACACGACACGTGCAGGGTACCTGATTTACCCTCTAGCCGTTTACATGTCGAAACTGATATTTCAAAACACATAGATAGTTATCTTTTATTTGTTTCCTTGTTTACTTCACCGCTTGCCATGATATCAGTTACTTTCTAGTTTTCATCTCACATATGTTATTTTTATGTCTTATGAATTCTATTGTGTTATCGCATTGCCGTCAGTTTGTGTGCTTGTTCCATTCCTGACTGAAAACCAACATTTTTTAGGTTAGCTGTGGCTTCACTTAGCTTTGGGAGTTACGGGTGTACTTGTAGGCAAAAACTTAGAAATTAGATAGATGTCGTATCATTTACATTAATTGTAAGAACCTTATACTTTCTTTAAATATAAATATTGTAACAATTTGGAAATATGAATGAGCAATAAAGTTTATTTTGAGCATTTATTTATTGCGGGCTTAACAGCGTTCTACTGCCGACTCTGCGGCGTAGGCTGGCTTGGACACGCACTCGTATCCCGAAAAGCGGGTGCGGGTCGTGACAACCAAATTCATCACACTTGAACCCCTTTGTAGGTTCTTCGATAGCACTTGAAAAATATTTGACCTTCTTCCATATCGTGTCTACGGTCTACCTTGGCGGTGGATTGGCCTTCTCCACAACGCCGGCACAAAAAGCATTCATGTTCCTCCAGAATGGTTGATCCTTCGGCAGGAACTGTTGATGACAATCTAAGAAGCACGATTTTTCTCTGTATTTCAAACGAAAAGCCTTCGTGCGGTCCATGCAATACGTACATGAGAGATGACCATGAGTGCTCATTTTCGATAACATTCTATATGCCAGAAAGTCGTTGATGGTCCACATAAGTACGACCCTCATTTAAAAGTTCTACTTTGAAACATCATATGTGTTGGCACCTACTTCTTACAGCCGATTCAACTCATCTATCATACGTGTTGACTTGATACTATACCATCATCTATCATCCGAGCTCGCTTCTGCTGAACTGGTGCTGGTACCTCGAACTGGATAACTGTAGCTGGAAGGATGAAGATCCAGCTGAACTCCTCCGGGAATAAATTCCTATCATGTGGTCTGGCGATCTGCATGACAAACATAGAAAGTTGGCCCTTCGACAAGTAAGATGAGTGTGCCCTCCCCTTCCACAGAATGAACATACTACTGGTAACTCCTGGTATTGGTATGGAGGTTTGTATACTGGTACTGGTAAGGGATGTTGAGATGGAAAGCCTGATACGGGTGCATGGTACCACTTACGACCCTCAGTTCTGGATGTAGAACTCCTAGCTATATGCTCGTGCTTTCGTACTGCTAAAACGGTAGGTCGGGCTCGATATGCTGACTGACTAGATAACTGGTACTGTCTGGCTCCAAAATGTAGTGCCTCGTCCCGCTCACTCAATCAGAGGAATCGAAACGCCGACGACGTTTGAACTTAGCCACGCAACGGCTTGCTCGAAGACTCGCTTAGGTGGGTGGCTTCGGTGAACTTGCCTCAGCTTGGCTTTCACACTAATAAAACGTGCTACGGTTGGTTTCGGAAATAGCATGCCACGGACAAAGAAACACGTTATGTTCAAGTTAAGATGGAAGACTACTTAGTAATAGTTCCCTGGATTTCAAAGGATAGAAGATCACGAGATAGGTCCCGCTACTTGTGTAACGCCCCAGAACCAGAATACTGGAGAGCGAGGGCGTACATAGCCAGCTACGTATATTGAAGTGCAACACACTTCGCTATACGGTCACGGCTGTCTAGATACATGAGGGTTTTACTACAAGCCAACAGTCTCCTATGGTCATGAACAAGCCTATTGTCTCAATCTCAAGCAAGCAATAATAGTTACAAGATGTCAGAGCACTAAATATATAATAGCAAGGTGTCCCATACATTACATATTGGATGATCATGAAGCTAGTCGCACAAAATGTCAAGACTAGCAAGAGTTCAGTCATACATGATCAACCCTAGGATCTGTCAATCATGTTACAGCCCGTAGGCAGACAGTAAATAAAGTTGCAATACGAGCTAACACGTGCTCGCCGGCTAAACGCCTCAAAAGAATAATCTTTACAATAAAGTGAAAGGACAAAAAGAAACCCACTCGTTGCGAGGATTACGCCTGGTGGTCACCATCTGGCTGGAAGACAGGTGGATCCTCTGGTGCTGCTCTGATATCTGGCCACACAAAACCAGCCGGATCAGACCCCAGAAAGAGCAAGTGCCACAAAGGAGGCTTCACTTAGGAACTAAAACCAGCATATCATAATAGAATATTAAGGATAAATAATAAATAAAGAACTGATAACAATAGAGATAACAACAGTAAACTGAGTACGAAAAAACCATTCAAGTAGTCCGGTCGCAACCCTTAAACCAAACAAGGACCGGGGTTGCAGCCCTTCACCTGAATAGAAACCCGTCTCAAATACTATTGGTACAGTGAAGACAATAAACGAAAAGAGGACACAGAACTACTCCGGGAGCCAGGTTACAACCCTTAAACCAAACAAGGACCGAGGTTGTAACCCTTCGCCTGAACAGAACTGGACCCCTGATCTTTATTGCTAAGGCCATATAAATAATCATGGTATTAAGGTAAGGTAAAACATGACGAACATGACATGGGGTTGAAATAAGATAATAAACGAAGAGAGGACCCAGAACTGCTCCGGGAGCCAGGTTTCAACCCTTAAACCAAACAAGGACCGGGGTTGTAACCTTTCGCCTGAATAGAACTGGACCCCCGATCGTTATTGTTAAGGCAAGCATCAATAATCATGTCATATCACAATCTTGCACAGAATTAGGATAAGACTAAGCTGGAATAAACTCCATCCAATCAATTACGGCCAATCAAGAGTACGGCTTGATACTTTTAACTAACTAGGGTTATCCAGGCCTAGTTACTAGCAAGATGCAATGCGATTATCCCAACAGCCACAAGCCCTGCAGACCATCCGATTATCCAGGTCGAATGTCCGTTTATGAAGAATGCAACACGTGACTGTGTGCTAGAAATGTGCCCTACTCGTAGGTAGGCTACAAGTCCACTTGAGCGTCCAGATAACGGAATTGCCTGTAGCTGGGAAATCTTTTCATGACTACTGGATTGTTCTAGTTATTAGCCTTAGTTGAATTTAGTTGGTACCCCTGACCGTGGTATTCAGGGGTCCCTGTCCTAAACATGATGCAAGACAAGACTGGTTTATTTGTACAAGCATAATCGTCCATGGTATCAAGAGGAGGATTATTAGCATGTCGAGATAGCCGTCGCAACGGCGTTCCAGATTACATATCATGTTTACTTGTCAAGAGTGCGCCACGATGGGCCACTATCATGTTCTATCCTTACATTATCATGAATGAGAGAAATGTCACGCCCCAGAACCAGAATACTAGAGAGCGGGGACGAACATAGCCAGCTACGTATTTTGAAATGAAGTCCATCTCGCTATACGGTCACGGCTGTCTAGATATGAGGGTTTACTACAAGCCAACAGTCTCTTAAGGCCAAGCCTACTGTCTCAATCTCAAGCAAATAATATAATCACAAGATGTTTGACCACCAAATATACAATAAAAGGCGTCCCAAATATTACATATCAGCTGATCATGAAGCTAGTCGTACAAAATGCTAGGACTAGCAAGAGTTAAGTCATACATAATCAACCCTAGGATTTATTAATCATGTTTACAGTCCGTAGGCAGACAGTAAGTAAAAGTGCATCGAGCTAACAGGTGCTCGTCGGCTAAACGCCTCAAAAGAATAATTTTACAATAGAGTGAGCGAAACAAAATAGAAAACCTACTCGTATCCCGGGTTCTTTCTAGTCTCCACCATCGGACTGGAGGTTCGGAAGATCCTCGGGAGCTGCTCCCAAATCTGGCCACACAAAACCAGCTGGGTCAAACCCCAGAAAGAGCAAGTGCTACAAAGGAGGCCACAAAATAAGAACAAAAGCCAGCATATCAGAACATAAGAAAAGAAATGGAAGAAGGTACAAGTAATAAAGAGTGCAACAGGGCAATAAACGACTAGTGACGTGGGACCATTCCGGGAGCCAGGTTACAACCCTTAAACCAGACAAGGACCGAGGTTGTAACCCTTCGCCTGAATAGCACTCTGTCTCCACCCATTTATTGTTTAATAATAAGTAAAATAGTCAAGTTCAAGAGTAGTCAGGTACTGGTACTAGACAAGACTTAGACAAGGCTGGACTCCATCCATTCACAAGCGGCCAAGCAAGTACTACGGCTTACTACTTAACTAACTAGGGTTATCACAAGCCTTAATTAGTAACAAGATGCAAGTGTGAAATTTCCCAGTCCCAAGTCCTGCAGACCATCCAGTTATCCTTCCGCGGGTTGAGAGTATGGTTGGGTACATCGCCCCGGAGACGATATACCCTTAGGTGACTTAGAGGTGCAACACATGACAGTGCGCTGGAAATGTGCTCTACTCGTCGGTAAGCTACAAGTCCAATTAAGAGCGCCCAGATAACAAGATTGCCTGTGACTGGAAATTCTCCATGAACTATAGTTAGATCTAGTCATTAGCCTAATCCATGTTCAGTACGAATCTCTGACCGTGGAAAACCAGGGAGTCACGTCCTAGACATGATGCAAGACAAGACAAGTAGATTGCACAAGCAAGCAAGCAGGAACACCCACGGTGTCAAGTTGATTATACGAGTCAAGTTAGCCGTCGCAACAGCATCAAGATAAATTATGTCAGGGTACTTGTCAGGAGTGCGCCACGACGGGCCACTATCATGTCAGGTTGGTCATGTCAGGAGTGCACCACTACGGGTCACTGTCGTATTATGCTAGTTCCTTGTCATACCATGCCATGTACAATAGTCATTCCAAACATATTAAGTAAAATCAAGTTCATGACAAAAGGCGTAAGGATATAAAATGGGCGTAAAATATCTAAGAAAATATCAATATACAGGGCTATAGAAGAGCCAAGCTTAAGGATAATAAAATCAAATCTCCATGGTTGGACAGGTTACGCAAGAGAATGGACTGCGCAGGGGTGAACTGCACAGAAGAAAGAGGGCTGCACAGGGGGAGGTTGGCACAGGAGATGGATGGCGCAGGGGTGAAGTGCGCAGGAGTGAACTACGCAGGAGTGAATTACGCAGGAGTGGATTGCACAGTAATGGACTGTGCAGGAGTGAATTGCACAGGAGTGGATTGCGCAGGAATGGATTGCGCAGTAATGGACTGCGCATGAGTGAATTGTGCAGGAGTCAAGCGCGCAAGGGGAAAGGGAACGCTGGGCTAAGAAGCGCCAGCGCAGTTCAGCTTAGCGCAATGCGCTGGCCGAGGGGATGTGCAGTTCACCAAATGGTGAGCTGTGCAATCGGCTTTGCGCTAAAGAGCGCAGGCCGAGAGGTCTGGTCCTCCAACCCGAGAAGAACTCCAAGAACTCCAAAACTTCAATTATTCATATCTTTGTCAAATCAAAGCCAAATCTAGATTTTTAAAGTTCTAACTTGAGTAAAATTGAATTCTCTTCCACATGGAAGCATCAAAACCCACAAAAATCCAATCAAAATAGATCAAAACTATGTAAATCCAAAAATAGTTAAAATATAGATATAGAACAATAAAGACTTCAAATCACAAAATGTCAAGTTCTAATGTTGATCACCATGGCCTAATCTAGCTAATGAACAAATAAAAAGTGGTTCTTATGTGGTGGCAAGGTGCACTTGCCTGTGGGTGGTGGTGTGTTGTGTAGAGGAAGGAAGAAGAAGGAGATGGAGAAGTAAATAAGAGAATTATGGAAGAGAGAGAAAAGTAGGTAGAGTTTTAATGAGGGTGGTTGTGGTGTGTGTGAGGTTGAACATAGGCTAAGGTGTTCCATGCATATTAAACCAAACTAAACCAAACCAAACTAAACCAATTCTCCTCCACAAAATAAAACCAAGTCATGCCAAAACCCGTTTTACAAGAAAACCAAAATCTGCAAGTCGAGCCAAAATACAATTACAGGCCAGAATCTGAGAAAACAAAATACAGGTCCAAGATACATGCAGGATTGATCAAAATACGTATTCTGAGATATGGGTGTTACAAGAAACTTGCATAAAATAGCTAATAACATATTCTTGAAGCCAAAGAAAAGACCTACTACTTTTATGTTGGAAGTTGGAGGAAATTCGGGCCACAATTCAGCCAAAAAGGACTTAAAACAGCCAAAAAGGACTTAAAATAGCTAATAACATATTCTACGGCACTATTCATGTGGCACTATTCATCCATACGACTGCGGCACTATTCATGCGGCACAATTCATCCATGCGGCTGCGATACTATTCATGTGGCACTATTCATCCATGCGGTTGCGGTACTATTCATGCGGCTGCGGCACTATTAATACGGCACTATTCATCCATGCGGCTGCGACACTATTTATACGGCTGTAAAACCCCTAAATTTTCTACTATTTTTTTATTATTAAATTTGGTACTGATTTAAAATTTTGTATTGTACGTCGCATAGTCGTATTATACGTCGTGTACGAAATTTTATTTTTCGTAGTTGCTCGTCAAGTGCGAATATGTGCGAGCGTACATATTTTAGAAAAATATTTTTTTTTATTTTATTATACACTTTCAAAATATTATATAATTATTATTCTTGCTATAAAAAGCCTTTTTGTTTTTAGAAGTTATTAATCATAAATAATATTTTATTGTATACTAGGAAAAGCATAATTATGTAAAGAATATTTGTGCATACATGTATTTCATAATTATTTATTAGTCTATTTTAAATAAAAATATAATTTTTGAGATTTATTAATATTAATATTTTATTATTCAAAAAGATATTTAAAAATAATTATTAATTTTGAAATTATTATTATTGGTATTTTGAAAAATATATTTGGAAGTTATTGTGGCCATTTGAAAATTGATTTGATTTTTGGATTTATTTAAATAGATTAAATTAATATGTATAATTGAGATTGGATTTAATTGATTTGATTTTAAACTAAGAGAATTTGATTTGATTTAAATTAGATTTGGATTTGGATTTGGATTTGGATTTGATTGCTTTTAAATTAAATTAGGAAATATCTAAATTGGGTTTAAAGGAATCCTAATTCTTATTTAATTGAGAATTCCCACATCCTATAAATAGGCAGGTACTCCTCCATATTATTTTCACCACAAATCATCTTTCAAACCATCCTTGTCAAAATTTCTCTCTTTTTTCGTCATAAATTCAGCCTCAATTTTTAAAGGTTGTAGCAACTTCGAATGACCATAACTCCCAACTCCGGACTCCTTTTGACCTCCAGTTTTTTTGTTGGAATCGTATTGAGGTATATTTTCTGAATGTAAATTTTATTTTCATAAATTCAGAACTTAATTTTTTGGAAAATTTGTGGAGTGTCCGTGGTCCAAAATCTGACACGTTTTAGTATTTTTGAGATTCTGGGAGAACCAGGAATCAGAATCACGATCCGTTTGAAGTTTCAGAATACTGACAGAAAAATACATATCATATATTTTTCCTAAATTTTTTTCAGAATATTTTATTTTTGGAGTTTGTCACATCGTCTGAGTTCATCTTGTGTAGTCCTGTGACTATTCTGTACCCAACGGGATTGTCGATTTCACCAGTAAGGACCTCAGGAAAGACACCTTGCCATTTGTTGTTTATTTATTTATTTATTTTATCTCATATTTCATGCATTAGTATTATTTTCATTATGTAAAATAAACTGTGATACATGGCTTAACCTGTTAGAACTTACTGTTCATTTTTCCTGCTATGTATTATTTTTCTTACACATTAAACCTAGATTTAAGAGACCACCTTTGTGTGTTGCATTCATGGCCTTGACACGTTGTAACATGAAGTTGTGTGTCGCATGTAGAATACAGAAGTACGTGATTGGCTGACCACCAGTACGTACATGCCGTGCGATAGGAATAACCGCTAATTGAGGTTGCATGCTAGTTTGACTTAGCGGTTATAGAGGTTAATGTTGTGGATACAACATAGTAGGCATTGGGCGGGGAGGAAAATTGCTTAGCGTATGGGCTTCATTGCACTTTCTTTGTGATCCGGACTCTCCGCTGGAGATACGGGGTTGATGACCCATGATTACTGACGGCCACTGACGATTCTGCGGAACGTCATGCTCTTACTGATGGGGCCTCTGGTGCCCAAGGGGGACTATGCCGATCCTATTTAGCCAGGGCTCATGAGTAGGAAGGATTGTTTTTAGCTACATATCACTTAAGCCGGTTAGGTACCTTTATCCGTTAGGTATGAGTACTTTTGGTTTGGGTACTTGTATCCGACCGTAGCTTAGAACAATAACTTGTCGCGGATTAGTTTGTCACATCTTGTCCTTGTTTGGTTGTAGGTGTGACTTACTACTTTGATGAGAAGGTATTGAACCTTGTTGGGGTCCGGATACCATATTGGATTCATAACATGGAAAGATACGTCACCGTGAATTACTTTACCATCTCCTGTCCTTGTTTTGTTGGGGGGATAGTATGTTCGTTCAATAGGTGTGTATTGGACCATGTTATAATTCGATTGACTTATTTATTTGAGCAATATTTATTCAGTTTATATGGCATGATATTATATGTCTTGTTACGTCCCTCTGAGGACCTGGTTATCTCTTCAGGTGTGTGCTATTGTCTTTCGCAGGTATTCTAGCTCTAACCGTGATCCTCTCTATTTCTTCGTGGTTGATTGCGCTTGGATCGTCTTCGCTTCGCTCGCCAAATTCATTTCTTTACTCATGTATTTTTCTTTACTTGTTGGTAGTGGATTTGTCTCCGTCCAACATATTGTATCAAGACAATTCATTATCTTTATATGATATCTTTTATTCATTTATTTTGTGTGGATGAGATTAGTTATGGTTCTTCTGTATTTTACAGCTTATGTATTTATACGAGGCTTCCATATATTGGAGTATACTTCGTATAAATACAGCTGGCATGTCTACGTTCCTTGTCCTACGTATTTTGGGACTGGGGCGTTACATGTTTTTGTGGTGGCCCATGCAGGTCAAGATAAATTGTTTGGTTACTTTACCGTACCAAGCAAGCCTGCATATAGGATTAAAATCTAGGCTCTCATCCATATACTTGACCACTTTCCTAGATTTTATCTACCGTTTGACTCATCGATTGCATCTTGCTTGATTTCTCCTATCGTTATCCTTATCTTCCCTTCGTGCTTGCTAGAGAGTGACCCTACGAGTTAGATGTCCCAAACACCTTAGTTTAATTCTTTTAAGTTGGGTAGAATGCCTTGTGACCTAGCAATCCCTTTGTCCTTGTAACCTATATTAGCAAGTTTACTTAGATTCTAGAATTTAGAGGACCCTAACCCATTTAGCCAACCAAGGACTTGGACAAGAAGACTATAGGACGACTGTATGAATTAGAATCATTCTGCCTTCTTTTAATCTTAATCTCTCGTGTCTATGTATTTACCATTTTGACTAATGATGCTAATGTAGCCTAGTTTTTGCAAGCTTATTCCTTATCGAGCTTGTCCAAGACATATGTTAATTGGGTCGCTTCCAATAACATATTGTCTAATCAGAACCGGTGCATAATGGTCTGATCAGCCAAGTGCACTTTAGTTCGCTTTTATCTATCGTTCTACGTGGATGGGGACATAGCTAAACTTGTCCTCTAGAGTCCCATCCACGACTGCCTTGACAACTTCTTTTGAATTATTCGGTCGCCTTTGAACCACGTATTCGTATTCGATAACGCCTCCTTCGAACTCGATATTGCGTTCGCCTTCACCTATTTTAGAAGGACGAAAGTGTCGTACTAAAACTCCTCTAACTGTCCTATCACCATGACCATCACCACCCAATGTAACCATATCTTTGTCTTGAACTACTCAACCTTTCCCTCGACACTAAATTTATAATCTTGACTTTCTAATCACTTGAATTTAAGAGTGATTACAATCGTCTCTTAATCATACCCTCAACCTAGACTACGACTATATAAACTTTTTGAACCCTCCTATCTACTATTGTGCCTTCTCACCCCTTCTAATTCTTAATTTCGAGGACGAAATTCTTTTAAGTTGGGTAGGATGTAAAACCCCTAAATTTTCTACTATTTTCTTTATTATTAAATTTGGTACTGATTTAAAATTTTGTATTGTACGTCGCATAGTCGTATTATATGTCGCGCACGAAATTTTATTTTTCGTAGTTGCTCGTCAAGTGCGAATATGTGCGAGCGTACATATTTTAGAAAAATATTTTTTATTTTATTATACACTTTCAAAATATTATATAATTATTATTCTTGCTATAAAAAGCCTTTTTGTTTTTAGCACTTATTAATCATAAATAATATTTTATTGTATACTAGGAAAAGCATAATTATGTAAAGAATATTTGTGCATACATATATTTCATAATTATTTATTAGTCTATTTTAAATAAAAATGTAATTTTTGAGATTTATTAATATTAATATTTTATTATTCAAAAAGATATTTAAAAATAATTATTATTTTTGAAATTATTATTATTGGTATTTTGAAAAATATATTTGGAAGTTATTGTGGCCATTTGAAAATTGATTTAATTTTTGGATTTATTTAAATAGATTAAATTAATATGTATAATTGAGATTGGATTTAATTGATTTGATTTTAATCTAAGAGAATTTGATTTGATTTAAATTAGATTTGAATTTGGATTTGGATTTGGATTTGATTGCTTTTAAATTAAATTAGGAAATATCTAAATTAGGTTTAAAGGAATCCTAATTCTTATTTAATTGAGAATTCCCACATCCTATAAATAGGCAGGTACTCCTCCATATTATTTTCACCACAAATCATCTTTCAAACCATCTTGTCAAAATTTTTCTCTTTTTCGTCATAAATTCAGCCTCAATTTTCAAAGGTTGTAGCAACTTCGAATGACCATAACTCCCAACTCCGGACTCCTTTTGACCTCCAATTTTTTTGTTGGAATCGTATTAAGGTATATTTTCTGAATGTAAATTTTATTTTCATAAATTCGGAACTTAATTTTCTGGAAAATTTGTGGAGTGTCCGTGGTCCGAAATCTTACACATTTTAGTATTTTTGAGATTCTGGGAGAACCAGGAATCAGAATCACGATCCGTTTGAAGTTTCGGAATACTGACAGAAAAATACATATTATATATTTTTCCTAAATTTTTTTCAGAATATTTTATTTTTGGAGTTTGTCACATCGTCTGAGTTCATCTTGTGTAGCCCTGTGACTATTCTGTACCCAACGGGATTGTCGGTTTCACCAGCAAGGACCTCAGGCAAGACACCTTGCCATTTGTTGTTTATTTATTTATTTATTTTAGCTCATATTTCATGCATTAGTATTATTTTCATTATGCAAAATAAACTGTGATATGGTTTAACCTGTTAGAACTTACTGTTCATTTTTCCTGCTATGTATTATTTTTCTTACACATTAAACCTAGATTTAAGGGACCACCTTTGTGTGTTGCATTCATGGCCTTGACACGTTGTAACACAAAGTTGTGTGTCGTATGTAGAACACGAAAGTACGTGATTGGCTGGCCACCAGTACGTACAAGCCATGCAATAGGAATAACCGCTAATAGAGGTTGCATGCTAGTTTGACTTAGCGGTTATAGAGGTTAATGTTGTGGATACAATATAGTAGGCATTGGGCGGGGAGGACAATTGCTTAGCGTATGGGCTTCGATGCACTTTCCTTGTGATCCGGACTCTCCGCTGGAGATACGGGGTTGATGACCCATGATTACTGACGGCCACTGACGATTCTGCGGAACGTCATGCTCTTACTGATGGGCCTCTGGTGCCCAAGGGGGACGCCGATCCTATTTAGCCAGGGCTCATGCGCAGGAAGGATTGTTCTTAACTACATATCACATAGACCGGTTAGGTACCTTTATCCGTTAGGTATGAGTACTTTTGGTTTGGGTACTTGTATCTGACCGTAGCTTGGAATAATAACTTATCGCGGATTAGTTTGTCACATCTTGTCCTTGTTTGGTTGTAGGTGTGACTTACTACTTCGATGAGAAGGTATTGAACCTTGTTGGGGTCTGGATACCATATTGGATTCATAACATGGAAAGATACGTCACCGTGAATTACTTTACCATCTCATGTCCTTGTTGGTTGGGGGGATGGTACGCTCGTTTAATAGGTGTGTATTAGACCATGTTATAATTCGATTGACTTATTTATTTGAGCAATATTTATTCAGTTTATATGGCATGATATTATGTGTCTTGTTACGTCCCTCTGAGGACCTGGTTATCTCTCCAGGTGTGTGCTATTGTCTTTCGCAGGTATTCTAGCTCTAGCCGTGATCCTCTCTATTTTTTCGAGGATGATTGCGCTTGGATCGTCTTCGCTTCGCTCGCCAAATTCATTTCTTTACTCATGTATTTTTCTTTACTTGTTGGTAGTGGATTTGTCTCCGCCCAACATATTGTATCAAGACAATTCATTATCTTTATATGATGTCTTTTATTCATTTATTTTGTGTGGATGAGATTAGTTATGGTTCTACTGCATTTTACAGCTTATGTATTTATACGAGGCTTTCATATATTGGAGTATACTTCGTATAAATATAGCTGGCATGTCTACGTTCCTAGTCCTACGTATTTTAGGACTGGGACGTTACACGGTACTATTCATCCATGCGGCTGCGGTACTATTCATGCGGCACTATTCATCCATGCGGCTGCGATACTATTCATACGACTGCGGCACTATTCATGCGATACTATTCATTGTCCCTGCCAAAATCAGGACTGATGAACATAGAAATGGCCAAAAATGCTTTTGGCCATAACTTCCTCAAAATAAGTCGAAATCTAACTTTTTAAAGGTCTATTTTGGGTAAAATCGAATTCTCTACAACATGGAACAATCAAAACATGAAAATAATGAAGTTTAATAGATCAAAACCCAAGAAAATTGAAAATAATACACACTTAGATCTACATGAATCCATCCACCAGAATGAAAAATGTCAAGTTCTAAAGTGGCTTAAAATCAAGTAAGGAAGAGAATGGAACAATAAAACTTGAGATCCATCATGAAGCAAGTTGCACTTGCTTGAGCTTCTCTTGGTAGGTGGAGAAGTTAAGAGAAAGAAGATGAAAAAATAAATGAAGAGTAAAGATGAAAGAGAAAGGGGGTTGGATTTTAAATGATGTTGGTAGTAGTAGGTAGGGTTTTTTTTAGTTCATGACGAACCCAAAAGCAAACCAAACCAAGCTAAACCGAACCAAGCTAAGTCATAACCAATGAAATGCCAAAATAACTATGCCAATGCAACATGCTAAAAAATAAAATCATGACTAGCTGACCATGACTAATAAAAATACGGACCCAAAATATGTACACGTATACGAAAATACGTAACACGGATTTTGAGGGTGACAACTCTATCCACCTTAAAAGAATTTCGTCCTCGAAATTTAATTAAAGAGGCTAGAGGTGTCAGGACAAGTTACACTATCAGATGTAATCTATAGCTAAGCAATCAATCAAGCAATCAAATATAAAAGTAAGGATTCAAAGTGTAAGGCATAAGAAAGATATTATACCTCACGAGTCAAACAGGTTGGGATATCGCGATCGGATATCGTCCTCACGCTCCCATGTTGACTCACCCAAAGAGTGATGACCCCAAGCAACTCGGACTAACTTGATAGTCTTGTTCTTGAGTGTTTTCTCTCTTCGGTCCAATATAGACACGGGCTTCTCCTCATAAGAAAGGTTGGTACCAACAACCAATTCTGAATGATCCAGGATGTGGCTCGGGTCCGGGATATACCGTCGCAGTTGGGATACATGGAATACGTCATGCATCTCACGTAGCGATGATGGAAGAGCGAGACGATAGGATATATCTCCTACTCACTCCAGAATATCAAATGGCCCTATATACCTATGACTAAGCTTTCTCCGTACGCCGAAACGAATGACGTCACGGTTAGGCAAAATCCTCAGGAATACATGGTCGTCGAGAGAAAACTCAAGAGGGCGCCGATGAGAATCGGCCCAATGGCGCTGGCGATCTTGGGAAACTCGAAGATGATCTCTGACTCTCCTGACCACCTCAACGGTCTGAGCAATCATTTTTGGACCGAGCATCAGCCTCTCTCCGACATCGTCCCATGCTAGCGGGGATCGGCACTTCCTACCATACAGTGCCTCAAACGGTGCCATCTGGATACTAGCTTGGAAAATGTTGTTGTACAAGAACTCTACCAGGTGCAGATTATCTTCCCATGAACCACCAAAGTCGAGTGTACAAGATCTCAACATGTCTTCCAAGGTTTGTATGGTATGCTCTGACTGACCATCTGTCTGTGGGTGATACGCTGAGCTGAACTGGAGACGAGTCCCCAAACTCTCTTGCAGGCTACGCCAAAAGTACAACGTAAATCTAGAATCTCTGTCCGAGGTGATACTGACTGGTACACCGTACAATCTGATAATCTGCCGGTGATACATCTCCGCTAGCTGAGCCATCGACTGACCAACTCTGAGCGGGAGAAAGTGAGCCACCTTCGTGAGCCTGTCTATGACAACCCAAATAGCGTCTCTGCCAGCCGGGGATATAGGCAATCCAGTCACAAAATCTATGGTTATATGCTTCCATTTTCACTCTGGAATTGGCAATAGTTGAAGTAGTCCAGCTGGTCTCTGATGTTCAGCCTTAACTTGTTGGCAGACTAAACAACGAGAGACAAACCGGGCTATCTTCCTCTTCATGCCATTCCACCAAAAGTGCTGGCGGATATCACGGTACGTCATCGTGCCACCGGGATGAATGAAATACTGCGAATTGTGGGCCTCTGCCATGATCTCCTGTCTGATGTCTCCACTGGGTACACAAAGACGCTTACCATGTCGAAGTGTACCATCTTCATGAATGCATAATTCTGGTCTTCGTCCCGTCTCACACTCTATTCTGAGCCGCTGGAGCTTGGAATCTGCTGACTGCGCCATCTGGATCCTCTCGACTATGCTGGACTGAACCTGTATGCTGGCCATCAATGCCATATTTGTAGGAAGGACAACTTCTATTCCCATCTTCTGAAGATCGGTTAATAATTCCGACTGTGCTGTGAGAAAATAAACTCCAGCTCTCCTGCTCAATACATCTGCAACAATGTTGGCCTTCTCAGGATGATACTGCAAGTTGATGTCATAATCCACAAGCAGCTCTAGCCATCTCCTCTGACGCATGTTGAGATCCTTCTAGGTGAACACATACTTCAGACTCTTGTGGTCGGTAAAAATCTCCACCCTATCTCCATACAAGTAGTGCCTAGAAAGCTTAAGTACAAACACTACTTCTGCCAGCTCCAAGTCATGGGTTGGGTAATTTCTCTCATGATCACGAAGTTGTCGTGACGCATAAGCTATTACCTTCCCATGCTGCATCAGAACACATCCTAAACCTCTGTCTGAAGCGTCACAATACACTGAGAATCCTCCGGTTCCAGTTGGAAGCGTGAGAATAGGAGCCATCATCAAGCCTCGCTTCAACCTCTCAAAAGAATTATGGCACTCTGCTGTCCAAGAAAACTACACATTCATGCAGGTCAACTGGGTCAATGGTGCTAAAATTCGAGCAAAGTCTGAAACAAACCACCGGTAGTATCCGGCCAAGCCAAGAAAACTGTAAATTTCTACCACTGTGCTAGGTACCGGCCACGTTTCAATGGCCACGATCTTCTGGGGATCCACTTCAACTCCTCCTCGGGTGATGATATGACCCAAGTACGAAATGCGATCGAGCCAGAAATCGTATTTACTGAACTTGGCATACAATTGGTGCTCTCTGAGAATCTGAAGAACCATATGAAGATGCTGCTCATGCTCCGCCTCACTCTTACTGTAGACTAGGATGTCATCTAGGAACACGATCACGAACTGATCCAAATAAGGCATAAAGATACTATTTATGAGGTCCATGAATACTGTCGGCGCATTGGTTGCTCCAAATGGCATCACAAGGAACTCCTAATGTCCATATCTCGATCTAAAAGCTGTCTTCGGGATGTCCTGCTCTCTGACTCTGATCTGATGGTATTCTGACAGCAAGTCGATCTTCGAGAATACTGTTGCCCCCCTTGAGTTGATCAAACAAGTCATCTATCATCGGAAGAGGGTATATGTTCTTGATTGTCACCGAGTTCAAGGTACGATAATCTATACATAATCTGGACGTACCATCCTTCTTTTTCACAAGAAGCATCGGGGCTCCCCAAGGCGATCCACTAGCACAAATAAATCCCTTGGTTCTGAGTTCTTCAATCATCTTGTACAATATCTCTAGCTCTGACGGCGCCATCCTGTAGACTCTCTCTGACACTGGGGCTGTCCCGGGAATCAAGTCGATGGTAAACTCGATCTCTCGCTCTGGCGGCATCCCTGGAAGCTCTTCTGGAAAAACATCTGAAAACTCTTCGACTATACGAGATAACTGTACTACTGCTACTATCATCCGCAACACTGGAGGAAAAGGTTTAACTTCGTCTCGAAAGAAGAAAAACTCCGGCTCGCCTGGAATGCTAAAAATAACCCTGCCATTGTGGCAGTCTATCCTAGCATACTGGTCCCTCAACCAATCCATCCCTAAGACCATATCATAATCGGCCATCGGGAACTCTATCAATCTAGCAGAGAATTCTCTGTTGGCCCATTGGTCATATCGTCAAACTGATTTTAATAATTGATCAAACTCTGTCTCGATATATGGAGCTAGTCAGGATATCTCGGACTCTTGGACATGATCAAGAACGGCTATCTACACAGTTCAAGACCGAAGCGTTGTTTGCCTGTTCGAGTCTGTATTTCTTTGAACAATGTATTTTTTATTTTATTTGAGTCTAGGAATAGTTTATACACCGAGTCGTACTGGCAAATAGGCTATTCCAAAATGATTTCAAAATGTTTTTAAAATGTTCTTAGTTTTGAAAAATATTCGTATTTACAAAAGCTCCAAAAAGGTATTCAAAAAGGTTTTCAAAATTCCCCAAAACTAATTTTAAAAACCATAACCTAACCCTGACAGAACTCGGCCAGAGTTCGGCCAGAGTTCGGTTAGTGGCCATTTTGTTTTTAAATTCCTTGGAACTTGGTCCTCCTGCAGTTGCGAATTTGACCGAGATTTTCTCATCAAGTTCTGCCCGAATTCTGCCCGAATTCTGCCTTTGGAAAAACTATAAATAGAGAAGGATTTCGATCTTTTTAACTCACTCATTCACTTTCAATCTTCTCTCTTCTAAAAAGCTTTCAGTTTTCTAAAGAGTTTTTCTAGAGCTTTCATTTTCAGATCCCAAGCCAGTTACAATCCTCTAGTCGTTTTGCCAGTGCGGTGCGGTCTAGAAGTTTCAGAGTGATTGTAATCAGAAGGCTTGATAGAAGAATACCTCTTCACAATTGACGTTGGATGAGTTCTTCGTATCAAATCTCGCGTTGTAGAAGTTGCAAGGACTTCGTAAGAAAACTTGCAGTTTTGCTAATAGTGGATTCAACTGGTAGCAAGAGTTCTACCGACTGGACTAGTCCTCAACAGAGGAAAACCAGTATACATCGCCGTCTTTGCGTTTGCTTTCTTATCTCTACCTTTACATTATTTAGTTGTGATTATTATTCTGTGATCTTGCTGGTAACAATTTTTAATTAGCATTATTTCGCTGCCAACTCTATTCACCCCCCTCTAAAGTATTGTGCTTTACAATTTCGTTCCTACAATTGGTATCAAAGCGAGTGTTACAGGTAAAGCAAGGTAACATTGTAATTATTTATTCTTTTTAACTAATTGTTATATAGATCACAACACAACATATGGCAACTGTGAAATTCACAAGTGAAGGCCAGGCTACAAACAGACCTTCCACTGTTTGATGGTACGAATTATACCTATTGGAGAACACGGATGAGTTTCTTCTTGAAATCACTTGACTTTGATTTATGGTCTATTGTTATTGATGGCTATCAAAAGCCACCTCGTATAAATGATGATGGAGTTTTAATTGAAAAACTCCATAATAGATATACAGAGGAAGAAAAAAAAAAGGCCAGTCTTGACGCACGTGCTATTAGCGCTTTATTTTGTGCTTTAGACATAACTGAATTTAACAGGGTGTCTATCTGCAAAACTGCTAATAAAGTGTGGAAGCTTCTTGAAGTCACACATGAAGGCACGACTCAAGTCAAAGAATCAAAAGTCAGCAGACTTACTCAGGAGTACGAGGTATTCAAGATGAAGCCCAACGAAATAGTTACTCAGATGTTCGAAAGATTCTTGAATATTGTAAATCCTTTGTCCTTCCTAGGCAAAGATTACAGTAACCATGAAAAGATTCGCAAACTCCTGCGAGCACTTACCAAGAACTGGATTCCAAAGGCTACTGCGATCATTGAAGGGAACGACCTCACAACTATGTCCCTCGAAGTACTCATGGGTAAGCTACTCACTCATGAACTGGAGCTACAAGATTTTGAAGAGCCTGCACCAAAGTAGAAGACGATCGCTTTCAAGGCTCAGCACAGAAAAGCTGCTGAAGGTGATTCAGACAGCAGTGAATCTGATGATGAAGATCAAGCACTCCTAGCAAGGAAATTCAAAAGATTCATGAGATATGAGAAGAAAGCCAAAGAAAACAATAGCAGCAACAACTGGTATCAAGATAATGCTGTCTGCTATGGCTGCAAGAAGAAGGGACACATGAAGAAGGATTGTCCTACAAACTCATCATCAAGCAAGAAGAGCAACAGGTATGAAAAAGGGAACCTGAAGAGATCAACATCTCGGAGATATGCCAACACCAGCATATGGCATGAAAGTGAAGCCAGCGACTCAGAAGATGAACAATCAGAAGACGCTGCAAATGTATACTTTATAGCATCCGATCAGGTACTCTCTGAACCTATAGTTGATACATATGATGACTTCACCTTTGAGCAATTAGGAGATGCCTTCAGTGAACTGATAAGTGATTACAGGAAACTTTGTAGCAAATATTAGACCTCTAAGAAGGTACTCAAAGAGTACAAAGGTGAAATAGGAAGACTTACTGACATACTAGCTGAGGTTAGAAATAATGTTAGTTAATCTGGTGAGCTTTCTTCTATTAAGCTCTTATTACACGAGACTACCAAGTCATCTGAAGAGAAAGACAAGGTTATTGACCAACTAAAAGAAGAACTTTCTACAGAGAAGAAAAGTCTTCAATGTGCACAAGTCAGAATGGAAGCACTCACTTATGACTATACTAAGTTGTATGACACTTCCAAAAGATTGGAAATTAGGTTAGGAAAACAGCCTGAGACTGCTGCTTCCTACCCTAACACATGTCACTTACCGAAAAATCGGAACATTCCCAAACCAAACGCTGTCAGACCTAACCATATCAAACCTTTACCCCAAAAGGTTAAGCCCAAATAGGATTATAGGTATGCTTTCTTATATACTAGAAAACATAAACCTACCAACCATGCACACCACTCAGCTTTCAACACTAAACATGCACAATATCATTATTGTGGCCACACTGGTCATATTTCTCCTGCATGTAGAATCAGAAAGCTTGTTGATTTAAATATTTATGCATGGATACCAAAAGCTAATATTTCAGGACCCTACAAGAAATGGGTACCAAAAGTTTTATCTGCAAACTGTTTTGTAGGTGGAACACCTTTCACATGCTAAAAGCAAATGGATACTTGACAGCCGTTGTTCACGGCATATGACCGGTGACGCTACATTATTTGCAACACTGTCGAAGAAGAAGAAGGAAGGTTATGTCTCCTTCGGTAACAACTTGAAAGGGTATATCATTGGTATCGGTGATGTTGGTAAATCTCCCTATCCTGTGATTAAGGATGTCTGTCTGGTTACCGAGTTGAAACATAATCTACTCAGCATAAGTCATTTAGCCGATCATGGTTATGGCATCAACTTTGGCAAACATAAATGTACTATAGCTCAACTGGTAGTACTATCTTTGAAGATATCTGTAGGCCTTCAAAATGAAAGTCACGCTGAGTTGATCAGAACAAAGTCTCAAAGTCACGCTGAGTTGTTCAGAACAAAGTCTCAAAGTCACGCTGAGTTGATCAAAACAGATGTTTAAAAATCATGCTAGAGACAGCTCATCATTTGTCAGAAATGTCATTATGACTGACAGCACGACAGTCGAAGAATGTCTCCTCGTATGCCACGTGTGCACGGAATTCGAGAGATCACAGCCGACTTTGGCGTAACTTCTAAAATCTTCTTCAACAAGACTCAGCCTTCATCAAGTTGGCATAGCAAAAGAGTTTCTTGTCATTTAATGCGACTGACAAAGTAATCACTATCAGAGATTTTGTGTCAGTCGAGGCACGTCGAATCAAGACAGCTGGCAGTCCTGCCTCAAGCTTGCGTATATTTTGAGCCTTCTGGCTCAAGTCTACGTGTATTTTGAACTTCTATGTTCCTTCATCAAGACTGCGTGGATTTTGAAGCTTTTTGCCCCAAGTCTACGTGGATTCTGAAGCTTTCTGTCCCAAGTTTGCGTAGATTTTGAAGCTTTCTGAACCAAGTCTGCGTGGATTTCGTCTTCAACGAGCCTGCGTGGATTTCATCAAATTGGAGTACGTGGCAGCCATGCCACTGATCTCTCGCTTGCGTGTCCTGTAACTTGCACACGACTCATGCATGATTGCCATGTGTCCAACAGTTACAGGCCACGTCCAGTAACTGCTCACAACCTTGCGTATGTTAGATCCTGCGTGATTTTCAACTATGCACAGGTTGTGAAGACAGTTATCTTTTCAGTTATTTTTGACTCTATAAATAGAGTTCTTTTCTCATTCATTGTACAGATAGATAGTGATCTAAATTACTGTCAAAATTTTGAGAGCTTTTCTTCTTCGCATCGTCCAAGGGATAAAGCGATCGTCTTCTAGATCGGATTCCTACAGTTGTAATTTTTCCAGATATACAATAAATAAAGTGAATTTATTTATGGAAAACAAATTGGCGACTCTGCTGGGAAAAACCATCTCCTCTTCTGAGATGGCAACAACTCAATGCGACACTTCGTCAGTCGGCTCGACGTAGAAGGTGATATCGATCCAATTCGATCAACTCGTATATGAAGAAATGCAGCGGGCTAAGGGTGGCAATCCCACTTCAGCCTCCATCACTACTGTCAAGTCGAAGGGACGATCTGTCTACGTCCCTAAGAATCAGTTGGCAACCAATGGTGACTTTTCTGCCACAGTGTCTACTACTAACACTGGTAAGGAGTCTACTACAAACACGCACACTCTTGTGTGTTCGAAGACAACAGCAGCCAAAAGTCATGCTGGCAGCACTGGCTCCTTAGCCAAGCCTGTTCCAGCGTGCAATCTTAATTCCAAAAGTCACGCAGGCAGCACTGGCTTCTTAGCCAAGCCTGTTCCAGCGTGCAATCTTAATTCCAAAAGTCACGCTGACAGCACTGGCTCCTTAGCCAAATCTGTTCCAGCGTGTATTTCTAACATCAAAAGTCATGCTGGCAGTACTGGCTCCTTAGCCAAATCTGTTCCAGCGTGTATTTCACCAAAATCTGGCTCTTTAGCCAAGACTCTATATACTGACAATACAGGCTCTTTAGCCAAATTGTCACCAGCATGCTCTAAGAAGAATAGCTCTTTAGCTATTTCTTCTTCTTTGCCAAGTTCTACTAGAACTGGGGGTGGTCTTGCTAAAACTCCTCTACATAAAGTCCCTTCGAAAAGAAACAATTCTTTAGTTGTTTCTTCTGCTCCTGTAGTTTTTACTTCAGGAACAGCTTTGACTGACAATTTTGTTAGTCAAAGAAAATGAGATGGTCTTTTGACTACTCTTCCTTCTAGACATTCTATGTCTCAAAACTTGAATAAGTCTAAGAAAAAACATTTCTTAATGTCTTCTTCTACGACTTCTTCGAATTGGGCACAGAATTTGTCTATAAAAGTGGGTCTGTTACCAACTCCTAATCAAGGGGATGGTTCAACTCTTCCTTCTCTGCAAATATCCAGATCAATGGAAGGAAAACTCCAAGTTTCAAAAACCAATGTGTTACCTCCAGTTGATCTAAGAGCAAAACTTGATCAAATCCGTTTAGGAAGCACTTCTGGTGTCAAAAAACCATACCAATCGGGAACAAAAGCAAGAGATCCAGATGCAGAGTATGCTAGAAATTATGTGGCTCACATTAATCACTCTCTATATAACCAAGAGCCATCAAGACCCAAGAACCAGAAATATATTCCTAAAAATACACAAAGAATGTTCTCTGATGTACCTCAATCTTCACAGACAGATCTACGAGAACATCTTCAACAAAAGAGAAGGAATAATTCTGTGTCAATGGACCATGCTGAATGTGACTTCCAGCCAAAAGTCATAATTTAATGCATATGTCAATCAATGGATCAGGACATGTTGATCATGAATGTGACTTCCAGCCGAGAGTCACAATGCAATGCAGATGTCAAACTAAATGACAATCTGTCTTCAATCGGATTCAGTGTGAACCTATGCCTGATGAAGATGAACCTCTGTATGCTTCTGTCAACATGACCTTTCGGGATACTGGGGGTAGAAATGATAGTCCGGATGGAGTATATAGAGGCACCAGATCAAGAGTCCTGGCTTCTACTCAAAGGACTTTGATTTCTGAAGATGATTCTGAATTTCTCGGGGAATCTAACTTCCCACCTCTTCCTACTGGGGGTAGTTCTCCTATAACTGACTTTGATACACAAAGCAGTGATTCAGAACAAACAACATCCACCAGTTCATCAATAATCCCTCGTACAGTCACAACATATATGGTCGATGGGAATACTGATGAACCTTCTTCTTCCATGACTCCTCAAGAACAAAGAATTGCTTCTTTGGAACAGCAAATGAAGTCTATGGCTGATAATATGAAGTCGATGTATGAACTCATGGCAACCCAACTGCAAAATCGACAGACTGCACCAGAAGCCATACCAATTGACACTGGTGTCAGTCCAGTACATATTCCTCCAGCAGTCCAGTCCAATACTCCTGGGCAAGCTCAACCAGTTCCTAGTCACTCTGGAGTTGGGGGTAGTACTTATAATGCTGTTCCTCCTCCCAACTATTCTCTACAAGCTACAACTCCACAATCCTCCGGAGTTGTTACTGAAGAATTGAGGAATCTCCGAACTCAATTTGAGGTATTCAAACAGAAAGATGGTTTACAAAGGTTAGGCATCAAGCAACCTTATCCGATAGAATGGAAGCAAGTATCATACCCTCCTAAATACAAGCCTCATACTATCTCATTCTATGACGGAACCACTTCTCTAAGTCAATTTATCAATCACTTTGAAGTGATGACTGACCAGCTGCAACCAAGTGACGCCCTCCTTACTCGGGTGTTTGTTGGATGTCTCAAAGGAACGGCTTATGAATGGTATAGAAGTCTCCCAGATGGGTGTATTACCTTATTTGCCGATTTCAAACAAATGTTTCTTGAACGGTTCTATGAAGGACTCAATGACATGACTATGTCTGCTCTTATAAGTATCAAGCAGAAAAATAATAAAACTACAGAGGAATTCATTGAACGGTTTCGAAGAGAAGCTCTGAAGATGCCTCTTGGGACTCCTGATGTTGTCACCATCGATACATGCAAATCAAATTTGTTACCAATAATCAGCATGTGGACAGGATCCACTCAATTTCAAGATTGGCCTTCCTTCATAGTCAGTGCCAAAGCCGCAAAAATTAGTGCTAAAACTTTCAAAGGTTTAGGAGTGCAGATGAATCCTAAAGAAACAGGTCAAAATAATACTAAATTTAATAAAAGCAAGGGAAAAGAAACCCTTGAAGTTAATCTTCAAAGTAAAGATGCATCGACTGTTCAAACTCCCCCTGCCTCTACGACTCAACAACCAAGAGCACCTCGCCCCAAAGAAAATATTCTTTTGATGACGATGATGTCCTCGGTATCTTTGAATGCCTGCTGAAAGGTAATAAAATACAATTACCTGAAATCAAGAAACCTGATAAAGCTGGTAAGACAGATCATCCTAAATACTGTCCGTACCACAGAATGTTGGGTCACACAATTCGTACATGCTATGTACTGAAAGGAAAGATCCAAGAAATGATTAAATCTGGAGCTATCTCTCTTACTCCGAAAGAGAAGACCGTCACATCCAATGTCGTCTCTATGCAATTCAGAGATTTCCCCCCTCAACTTCTTGAAAGCGGGATTATTCCTATTCCCAAGGCAACTCTTAAATAGTGAATATTCCTCCTCCACAGTCTGAAGGGTTAGTACCAATCACTATGGAAACAGGAGAAATCATGTGGATTTATCCTGATCTAGTGGCAGACTTAGAATCTCCTCCTCTTCAAAAGACTACTTCCCGAAAGTCCAAGAAGGCTGGAAAGATTAAGTCATGTCATATGACTTCTCTCGGATCTACTCCTGACACAGAGCCAAAAGATAAAGAAGAAGCACTTGCTGGTGCTACTCGAACAGGAAAACCTTATCTGAAGGATTATTCCAAGAATCCCGAGGATACTCCTGATATTCCTCCTGCTGACAAAGATGTTCCTAATGTTCCTCTTGAAGAAGAATCATCCACTGCACCTATTCCTTCCACTGCACCAGTTGAACCTGCTCCTTCCAAGCCCACAGCTCTTGAGAAAGGCAAACAACAGGCTCGGTTTGATAAACCAATCAAGAAGTCCCCTCCTCTTGGGCTTCAAAAACCTTACAACTTCGACATTCTAGCTCAACTTGCTAACACTCCAGCTAGAATGTCACTCTTTGAACTTCTCCGTCTTTCTAAAGAGACTCGGGAGACGTTAAGTGAAGCACTTCTTCAGGCAGACTCTTGTCTTGCACAATTAAAGAAGCCAGGTGAAGAACCTGCCACTTGCTTACATTGCAACAATATATTGGAGATTATCCCAAATATCACCTTTACACAAGACGACATGCTATTGGAAGATAATCGACATGATCGGCCTCTCTACTACACCGGTTATATCGATACAATGAAGATAGATCGTATCCTTATTGATCCAGGGTCTGCTATAAGTATAATGCCAAAGAGCCTGTTGGATGAATTGAAAATCCCTCTTCACAAGCTTTCCAAGACGGTTACTACTATCCTGGGATTCAATCAGAGCCGAAGCGAGCCTCTGGGAAAGATTCATCTGAAACTTCAGATTGGCGATTTCAGATCTAAAGTCACTTTCTATGTGATTGAGATCATGGGATCTTACAATCTTCTTCTGGGGAGGCCCTTTCTTCATGAAAATAATGTAGTGCCTTCTACTCTTCATCAGTATTTTAAATACATTGACAGCAATGGAAGAGTACAAAAAGAAGTTGCTGATATAAATCCCTTCCATGGGGTTGAAGCTTATTTCAATGATTCCCGGATGTATAAAGAAGAGTATACAAGGGTAATACAAGCTATGGAGAAAGAGGATTCACAAAGTGAGACTTTAATAATCCCTGTTAAAGGTCGAACTACTCAGCAACAATCCCCCAAACCCTCTGGAGAAGGTTCTTTCATCATTCCAGTAAGTGGACGGATCTCTCCATTACCTCAGTCGTCTACTCAAGATATACTGATCATTCATGTCAGTGGGCGTACTACAGTTCCTGTATCTTCACATATGAAATAGGATACTCTGGTAATCCCTGTTGGAGGGCGGATTACTCTTCCATCTCAAGCTTCAAGGGAGCTCACCTCTTTTGAGCCATTTGTTATCGATCTTAATCGAAGCAAAACTTCTTCTCGTTCTTCTTCTCCCCCTTTAGTCATTGATTTGGCTAAGATCTCTAAGGCTCAGCCTTCTTCCAATGTAAATACTGCTGCTTTTAAATTTAATAAAAAGTCTCCATCTTTGCAGTATATTGATGTGTGTAATCATGTTCATAGTTATTTACATTTGCTAGATGACTTGAGAACAATAACTATAGGAGTTGTACAGACTTTCCATACAGATGTATCCCTAGAATCAGTACAAACTTCATACTTTCTAGTTCCCAGCAGAAAGCCAGGAGACATTCCAATAGTCTTTTACAAAGGGCCCCAAAATCCTTCTAACCCTGAAGATGATGACAAAAACGATGATACTGGAAGATTACAACTACGTCGTTATAGTCAGCAATCTAAAGACATCATTAAAAATATGGGTTATGACTTCAGAACTGGCCTTAGTAATGGGAAAGGAAGACGAATGCCTGTTCGGATTTCTCCTCTGAAATATGGAAGGACGAAATGCGGATTAGGTTATATTGCTCCTACTCCCTTTATCAATACTATCCATGAAGATCTTGAATCTGACGAAGATAAGAGATCCGATTCTTCTAGTACTACCTCTTGGGATTCTGATACAAGTATCGGTAAATTCCACTACAATATTCTGTCTTCCAACATGGTCTCCATTGACCGTTCTGAAGACAAAGATGGGTTTGAAATCTCACATGAATCAGAACAATGGGCCCAAAGGTTAGATAATCAATGGGAGTTCCGGTTCGAACAAAAAGAACCTCCGACTGAAGATAAACTTGTTCAAATAGATGTTGGTGAAGAGGGATCCCCCAAACCAATATTCATCAGTGAAAGTCTTTCAGAAACTGATAAGCAAGACATGATCAAACTTATTCGTGAATACATCGATGTCTTCGCTTGGAGTTATGAAGATATGCCAGGTCTTGATCCACAGATAGCAACTCATAAACTCAATATCATGCCGAATGCTAAACCGGTCAAGCAACAACAGCGACGATTTCGTCCAGACATTATGGATGCAATTGAAGCTGAAGTCAATAAACTCATGGCCTCCGGATTTATTAGAGAGGAACAACATCCTGATTGGGTGGCTAATATAGTTCCTGTCCTTAAAAAGACTGGCAAGATCAGAGTATGCATAGACTTCCGCGATCTCAATGCGGTATGTCCTAAAGACGAATTCCCTCTACCAATCACTGATGTTATGATCGATAATACCTGTGGGTTTGAAAGGATGTCATTCATGGACGGGTATTCTGGGTATAATCATATTAAAATGTTTCCAGACGACGAGAAGCACACTTCTTTCAGAACGTCGATTGGTACATACTGTTATACAGTGATGCCATTCGGTCTCAAGAATGCATGAGCAACTTATCAACGAGCTATGAGCATTATATTCCGTGAACATTTGCGGAAAACACTTGAATGCTATGTTGATGATATTGCAGTCAAAAGTCGACAAAAAGAGGATCACATCCAAGATTTGAAGACTATTTTTGATCTAATGCGTAAGCATCAATTAAAGATGAACCCTACTAAGTCCTTCTTAGGCGTCTGTAGTGGCAAATTTCTCGGCTTCGTCATTACCGCTGAAGGTATACACGTGGATCCCGAGAAGATCAAAGCCATCCAAGAGATGCGTCCTCCACGCACCTTAAAAGAGCTACGAGGATTTCAAGGAAGGATCGCTTATATCAGGAGATTCATCTTTAATCTTTCAGGACGCTGCAGACCATTCAACAAACTTATGAAGAAAGGTGTTTTTTTGTCTGGAATGATGAATGTCAGAAGGCATTCGATGATATAAAATAATATCTGATGAGCCCTCCAGTATTGGTACCTCCTGTCTCAGGAATACCGTTCCTCTTATATACCCGAGCAATGAGTCATTCACTGGGTGCATTGCTCGCTCAAAAGAATAAAAATGGTCATGAACAAGCCATTTACTATCTCAGTCGTACTATGACCGGAGCTGAACCTCGATATTCACCGGTCGAAAAAGAATGTCTAGCCTTGATGTTCGCTGTCCAAAAGACACGATATTATATCATTGGCCAGACTATTCATGTCATTTCCCGGATCAATCCTATACGGGTCATGATGAAGAAACCCAGTATTTTGAATTTTCGATTGGCTAACTGGGGCATCTTACTTGCTCAGTATGATATGCACTATATCCCTCAGAAATCAGTCAAAGGACAAGCTTTAGCTGATTTTCTGGCTGCTCATTCAATTCCAGAAAGTTCAATACTCTATGATGAAATTCCAGATGAAGTCCTAGAATCAAACCAAATTGCTGAAGAAGATCCTACTTGGCGTCTACTCTTTGATGGAGCTTCAAGAATAGGTCCTAATGGTGATATTATCGCTGGATTTGGAATCGTTCTTGTGTCGCCAGAAGGTCTTGCTATCCAAAGAGCTTATTCTCTCGATCAACCATGTTCAAATAATGTAGCTGAGTACAATGCACTGCTTATTGGTCTTCAACTCGCTAAACATCTGAATATTCAACATTTGGAAGCGTATGGAGATTCTAAACTCATTTTCAATCAGATAAGGGCTACTTATGAAGTTCGCCATCAAGATCTGGTTTCTTATCATAGATCGGCTATATCTATGGCTTCTTCATTTGAAGGGTTCTTTATTGAGCATGTTAGGCGAACATGTAACACAAAAGCTGATGCTCTTGCCAATCTTGCGGCGGTGTTGGCTATTCCAATTAGACGTCAACAAATGATTATTGTTTGCAATCGAGAATTATTTTATCTCGAAAACAATCTAACTCTAGGACTTCCAGTTGACATTGAAGAATCAACATCTCATGATGTCAATACAACAAGAGGATTTGGATTTAGTCGTAAATTATTTTCATCTTCATCTGATTCTAGCATGGAATTCATCTTCAGTAATTCAGCTGAGACTCAGAATATGGATAAAGATTGGATACTTCCTTTCTTAGATTTCATATTGTATGATATTCTTCCAGATAATCCGAGTGAAGCGGCATCTATCAGACGACGATCACTCAGATTCTATTACAATCATACCACAAGAACCTTATATCGTCGAGCTTATGATGGTTTACTTCTTCGATGTGTTGCCGGTGATGAGGTTCAACAAATCATTCGTGAAGCACATGATGGAATTTGTGGAGCACATCAGCCTGGACCAAAACTTCAAGACCGTATTCGACGTATGGGTTATTACTGGCCCACTATGGTATCAGATGCCATCGAATATGCAAGAAAATGTAAAGATTGTCAAATCCATGCAGATTTTATTCATCAACCTCGGAATTTCTACATCCAACGGCAGCATCATGGCCCTTCGAAGCTTGGGGCATGGACATTATTGGTTCGATCAATCCGTCGTCATCAAAAGGTCATCGGTTTATTCTCGCAATAACCGATTATTTCTCCAAATGGGCTGAAGCTATTTCGTTATCTGAAGTCAAGACGTCCAATGTCATCAATTTTATCAAGCATCATGTCATCTACAGATTTGGTGTTCTTCGACGTATTATTCATGATAATGGTCCACAGTTCATTAGCCAAAAATTTACTCGATTCTGTGACGATCATCGGATCAACAATGTGGCTTCTACTGCATATAATCCGGCAGCTAACGGATTAGCAGAAGCTTTCAACAAGACCATCATCAAACTCTTAAAGAAGTTTGTCTCTACTAACAAACGTAATTGGAGTGAGAAACTTGGTGAGTGTTTGTGGGCTTACCGAACTACAGTTCCTAATTCTACTAAATGTACACCTTTCTCTCTGGTGTACAGATGCGAAGCTGTTCTTCCATTAGAGATTCAAATTCCTTCTTTAAGGATAGCGATCGCTAATGAGCTTACTGCCGAGAATAATGATCGTCTTCGACTTCAGGAATTAGAAGCTCTGGATGAAAAGCGATTATCTGCTCAACAGAATATCGAATTATATCAAGCTAGAATTTCAAGAGCTTTTAACAAGAAAGTCAGAGTTCGAGCATATCAAAAAGGAGAACTTGTTCTAACAGTCAGACGTCCTATGACTATGACTCATATGAGCAAAGGTAAATTTGACGCAAAGTGGCAAGGTCCCTATATTGTGAGCAGAGTATTCTCAAATGGAGCTTATCAACTCTCAGAACTTGATGGTCGAAAAGTTATGATGCCTATTAATGGCAAATTCCTTAAAAAGTATTATGTATAAATGTAAATCAGCAGACAAATTCATGTTTATAAATAAAATTTTATTTTATTTTAATCATGAATGATAGTACATGATATTAAGGAAGATCACTATCATCTTTCTCTACATTTGGACGCGGACCGCTGCCGTCCTTCTCGAAAACGCGATCAGCAAAGGAACTGAGAACTTCTTTGCTGGAGCCCACGAAAAACTTGCGGGCTGCCATCCTCATGGCTTCCTCTTCTTCAGTCCTTCCTGGATCAAGCAGAAAGTCCAGGATATCTCGTGGCGGCTTGGGTGCAGACGAACCTTCGCCTGCTTCTACCTCCTTCGGCCGAATTAGATCGGCAGGGCGTTCTTCAGTGTCCTTCTGAACTTTCGAGACGATTTCAGCCTTCTTGGATGCTTCTTCAGACGACATTTTTATGTTGAAGAGTAGAAGTGTTCATCCTTTGTTAGATTTCTGCTATATTTATAGACAGAAGTTCCTCGAATAATGAAACGACACATTCATCTGACGGTTCGCCCGTTCATTAATGCTTGACGGTTCATCCGTTCGTTTATTACATTCATCCGATGGTTCACTTGTTCATTATCACATGACGTTTTGTCCGTTCATTATTTTCTATCAATTTATTAAAAAGTGGGGATTCGTTATTTATTACGTTTTCATAACCTCTATTTTTCTTTTGAGTTCCTACATATTATCACGTCCATGTTACCTCTGATAGTATTATGTACTCTAAATCAGAAAAGAAGATTTCATTATCTATCATGTCCACAATTCATCCAGATAGATATAAATCATTGAGCATAGAAGGATTATCATTTCCACTCTCATCATAAAAAGTCTATTACATTTTTTTAGACTTTCTTACAAATCATAATGGAAATCTATTACAATTTTGGATTTTCATACACACAACAAATAACCTAATAGAGATCTATTTTCTTCCTTGGATCTTCTCCGTCGGGTTCGTTGTTGGTGGCAATTCCTGACTGTCTGAGTTCCAGTGGCATCCAGAGCAGCAGGAATCAAACTCTGGTCTTATCTCTCAGACGAGAGGAGAACCACAGAGTATGGCAGCCCGAAGGCGTGTTGCTGCCAATACAATTGGTGGATTAGGAGCGGCCTTTCAGAGGAGACAGGAATGTATCCAACATTGGGATACAATTCCTAGTTCTGTCGTGAAAGGAACTCTACTACCCGATTCCTCGGGGTAGAGTTGACTCCACCGTCCAACTCTCCGTGTATAAAGGCTCTTCCGACCATCGGAGGAAGACCCTTCTATCCCACAAAGAGTTCTGAGTTGTCTGATTTGTGCGTCAAAAGCGCATGAGCTCCCTGATGTTGGTATCAGAAGAACGCTCCCCACAGCATCCAAATCGCCAATGCCAGTTCTAGAAAAAAATTTCAGCCAAGTTTCTGCAGAAAACAGCAAAGAAAAAGATTAATCAACGGAAGTGTCATTATCATTAGACACGCACTGGCCAGTCAGGCACACCCTGTTTAGTCAGAAACAAAAAGTTCATCTTCAACAGTGAAAAGTGATACGCATACTATGTTGGACTTACCATCGAGATCAAACAATTTTGTGCTAAGGGTTGGCAAACCAATGTCTGATGGTATAGTGCACAAGAAAACAACATCAGCAAGCATTGCTATCATCAATTTCTTGTTGAGAATGGAATCTTGCAAAAAGGTCATTCTCAGAGAAGAAGAAGAAGAATGAAGGAATAAGTATGCGTAAAACTCAGCTATCTATTTAAAAAGGGCCAAGGTGTGAGTCTATTTTTGGAAAGATACGAGTAAAAAGCGCTGATAACCACGGAATGAGTGTCACGTGTGCTTTGGAAAGACAGCATAACATTTGAAATAGTCAAAGAAGCCACCTAATACCTTTTCATTAGCGCACGCTATTCGGAGTAAAGCTAGTTTTCAGCACAGAGGCGTACCACAGAAATATTTGAGCACTGATGGCCTTACAAAAGAGGAAAAAAAGTGCAACATTTTCAAAAGAAAACTGAAACATAAAATAACGTGCTCTATTTTGCGGAATGACTGAGCTTGGCGCCCAATTCCTCTACGCTGTTGACCCCCATACGGTGTAACAGAGCATTGAGTGCTTCCCGCTGCTCTGCGAGACTGCGCCCGTCAGAAGAAGATGAGCCATCCAGACCAAAATGGCTCAGGAAGTTCTTGGCTAATTGTGTAGGGTCATCTTTGAACTCAAAAATTAAAGGCTCCGATTCCTTACCCCCGAGAGTAGGGTCGCCATGGGCACAAAAACCCAACTTTCGTGCATCTTCCTCAGCTTTCTCCTTCGGTGTCATGTTGACGTGAGATAAAGATTAAAGTCGAATATTCTCCCCGTTTATATAAAGAAGCACGCCGGCGGTTCATATTCCACCATAAATTGGATGCAATCAGTCTCGAATAATGAAGAGTCATCATGACATTTAATAAATTCATTTGCATATTTTCAAAGCATTAAGGAGTAAATATCTCTTTAAAGTCATCTCAGTGTGACTAAATTCATTTTATCATCTTAATTTCAAAGAATTTCGAAATAATTTATTATTTTTTGAAAACTTTGAAGGGGGTTTTGTAGGCCTTCAAAATAAAAGTCACGCTGAGTTGATCAGAACAAAGTCTCAAAGTCACGCTGAGTTGTTCAGAACAAAGTCTCAAAGTCACGCTGAGTTGATCAAGACAGATGTTTAAAAATTACGCTAGAGACAGCTCATCATTTGTCAGAACTGTCATTATGACTGACAGCACGACAGTCGAAGAATGTCTCCTCGTATGCCACGTGTGCACGAAATTCGAGAGATCACAGTCGACTTTGGCGTGACTTCTGAAATCTTCTTCAACAAGACTCAGCCTTCATCAAGTTGGCGTAGCAAAAGCGTTTCTTGTCATTTAATGCGACTGACAAAGTAATCACTGTCAGAAATTTTGTATCAGTCGAGGCACGTCGAATCAAGACAGCTGGCAGTCCTGCCTCAAGCTTGCGTATATTTTGAGCCTTCTGGCTCAAGTCTGCGTGTATTTTGAACTTCTATGTTCCTTCATCAAGACTGTATGGATTTTGAAGCTTTTTGCCCCAAGTCTGCGTGGATTCTGAAGCTTCCTTCTCCAAGTTTGCGTAGATTTTGAAGCTTTCTGAACCAAGTCTGCGTGGATTTCGTCTTCAATGAGCCTGCGTGGATTTCATCAAATTGGAGTACGTGGCAGCCATGCCACTGATCTCTCGCTTGCGTGTCCTTTAACTTGCACACGACTCATGCATGATTGCCATGTGTCCAACAGTTACAAGCCACGTCCAATAACTGCTCACAACCTTGCGTATGTTAGATCCTGCATGATTTTCAACTATGTACAGGCTGTGAAGACAGTTATCTTTTTCAGTTATTTTTGACTCTATAAATAGAGTTCTTTTCTCATTCATTGTACAGATAGATAGTGATCTAAATTACTGTCAAAATTTTGAGAGCTTTTCTTCTTCGTATCGTCCAAGGGATAAAGCGATCGTCTTCTAGATCGGATTCCTACAGTTGTAATTTTCCCAGATACACAATAAATAAAGTGAATTTATTTATGGAAAACAAATTGGCGACTCTGCTGGGGAAAACCATCTCCTCTTCTAAAATGGCAATAACTCAATACGACACTTCGTCAGTCGGCTCGACGAAGAAGGTGATATCGATCCAATTCGATCAACTCGCCTATGAAGAAATACAGCAGGCTAAGGGTGGCAAGCCCACTTCAGCCTCCATCACTACTGTCAAGTCGAAGGGACGATCTGTCTACGTCCCTAAGAATCAGTTGGCAACCAATGGTGACTTTTCTGCCACAGTGTCTACTAGTAACACTGGCAAGGAGTCTACTGCAAACACGTACACTCTTGTGTGTTCGAAGACAACAACAGCCAAAAGTCACGCTGGCAGCACTGGCTCCTTAGCCAAGCCTGTTCCAACGTGCAATCTTAATTCCAAAAGTCACGCAGGCAGCACTGGCTTCTTAGCCAAGCCTGTTCCAGCGTACAATCTTAATTCCAAAAGTCACGCTGACAGCACTGGCTCCTTAGCCAAATCTGTTTCAGCATGTATTTCTAACATCAAAAGTCACGCTGGCAGCACTGGCTCCTTAGCCAAATCTGTTCCAGCGTGTATTTCACCAAAATCTGGCTCTTTAGCCAAGACTCTATATACTGACAATACAGGCTCTTTAGCCAAATTGTCACCAGCATGCTCTAAGAAGAATAGCTCTTTAGCTATTTCTTCTTCTTTGCCAAGTTCTACTAGAACTGGGGGTGGTCTTGCTAAAACTCCTCCTACAGTTATAATTTTTCCAGATACACAATAAATAAAGTGAATTTATTTATGGAAAACAGTATCAGGGAAGACAACATATATGTTTTCTATTTGTTGGAAGAAACTAACATTTCAGGTAGATGCTTAATGGCTAAAAGTGATGAGAGTCATCTGTGGCATATGAGACTCGGTCACGCAAATATGGACACAATCTCAAGATTATCCACGAAGAAGCTAGTATACGGTTTAACGGACATAACATTCAAGAAGGATTCGGTATGCAGCCAATGTGAAAAGAACAAAGCTACCAGATCCACATTCAAGTCAGTAAACGCAGTATGTACTACTAGACCTCTACAATTGCTACATATGGACTTATTTGGTCCTAGCAGAGTTGCTAGCCTCGGATGTAAGTTATATGCTTTTGTAATTGAAGATGATTACTCTAGATACATGTGGGTATACTTTTTGACACGCAAGAATGATGCATTATCCGAATTTGTCGCCTTTTACAAGAAAGTACAGAATGAAAAAGGTTACATGATCACTCGTATTAAAAGCGATCATGGAGGCAAATTCGAGAATGCAGAGTTTGAGCAATTTGGTGACATACACGGTTTTGTACACGAGTTCTCCTGCCCTAGGACTCCACAACAAAATGGAGTTATGGAACGTAAGAACAGAACTCTATCCGAAATGGCCAGAGTAATGTTAAACCAGTTTAGCCTACCCAAATATTTCTGGGCTGAAGATGTCAATACAGCTTGTTTTGTTCTCAATAGAGTTCTAATTTGACCCAAATAGAAAAAGACTCCATTAGAGTTATGGTTTGATAGAATTCCATCAGTTTCATATTTTAGAATATTTGGTTGTAAGTGCTTTATTCTTAATACAAAAGATAATTTGGGAAAGTTTGACGAAAAGGCCGATGAAGGTATATTTTTAGGTTATGCGGCCAAGAGCAAAGGATACAGAGTCTTCAACAAATGAACTATGATCATCGACGAATCAATCAACGTCACCTTTGATGAATTAAATCAAATGACTATCGATGACAATGACGAAGATCAAACTGTACCAAGCTCAACACCAGCTGATTCTCAACCAAGCTCAGCACTAGCTGATCCTCCTAGAGAAGATCCATGAACCAGCTACCTTCAGAGTCTGCCGAAAAGATTAAAATTTACGGCTGATCATCCAAAGGATTTGGTAATTGGCGATATTACCAAAGGTGTAAGTACTCGTACATCCAGTAGAGATATTGTTTCTAGTGTTGCATTCATTTCACAGCTAGAACCTAAAATTATTGATGAAGCATGTAGTGATAATTTTTGGATAGATGCTATGCAAGAGAAAATAAACCAATTTGAACGGAATCAAGTTTGAAAACTTGTTCCCAAGCCTATTGATCATCCGGTCATTGGCACCTGTTGGGTATTCCGAAATAAACTGAACGTGAATGGTTTAGTGACTCGTAATAAGGCTCGACTCGTAGCTCAAGGATACAATCAGGAAGAAGGTATCGACTACGATGAGACTTATGCCCCAGTTGCGAGATTAGAATCCATTCACATGTTATGTATATTTGCATGTTTTCATAATTTTAAATTATTTCAAATGGATGTCAAGAGTGCATTTTTAAATGGTTTTATAAAAGAAGAAGTTTTTGTAGCACAACCTCCAGGTTTCACATATTTTAAAAACCCTGATCATGTTTTCAAGTTGAAGAAAGATTTATACAATTTAAAACAAGCCCCTCGTGCTTGGTATGATCGTCTGAGCTCTTTTCTACTTGACAACGGTTTTTTAAAAGGCAAGGTTGACACTACACTTTTTATTAAGTCTTTTAATGGCAAGCTTCTCTTAATACAAGTCTATGTTGATGATATTATATTTGGATCTACTGATGAATCTCTTTGTCAAAAATTCTCTAAGTGTATGCAGAATGAGTTTGAGATGAACATGATGGGAGAGCTAAAATTCTTTCTCGGACTGCAAATCAAACAAAATGACAATGGGACATTCACAAATCAAGCCAAGTACACAAAAGATTTGCTAAAGAAGTTTGATCTGGATAATGTCAAACCTATTGGCACTCCGATGGCAACTTCAACAAAGCTTGATATTGATGAACAAGGCAAGCCGGTCGACACACGTAAGTATCGAGGTATGATCGGTAGTTTACTTTATTTAACTGCTAGTCGTCCAGATATTATGTTTAGTGTTTGCCTGTGTGCACGTTTTCAAGCTAATCCAAAGGAATCACATCTGTGCGCAGTTAAGCGTATCTTTCGATACCTTAAGGGCACTTCTTTTGTTGGCTTATGGTATCCCAAAATTAAGTCCTTTGACCTTAATGGTTACTCGGATGCAGATTTTGCTGGATGCAAAGTTGATAGAAAAAGTATCAGCGGCCCATGTCATTTCTTAGACAAGGCTTTAGTCTCATGGTTTAGTAAAAAGCAAAATTTTGTAGCCCTATCAACAACAGAGGTTGAGTATATCGCCACAAGACGTTGTTGTGCTCAGATTTTGTGGATGAAACAAACCTTAGAAGACTATGATTTATTTTACACACACATTTCCATTTTCTGTGACAACACGAGCACTATTAATTTGACTAAGAATCCAGTATGTCACTCTCGTACTAAGCATATCGAGATTCGACATCATTTTCTTAGAGATCATCATCAAAAATGAGATATTGACCTTGTGTACATAGATACTGAGAATCAACTAGCAGACATCTTCACAAAACCTCTAGCAGAAGATCGTTTCAATTATTTACGTCGAAAATTAGGAATTTTGGACGTCAATAATGTTAATTAATTTTGTTTTATGATTTTATTTCAATACGAAAAAACTGTGTTAGAGACAAGCCAATAAAGAGTTTGTCTTTCACCACAACTACGATTGAAGCGAAGCGGTACTTAAGAGTTCCCCGGTGAACCTCCGCCAGCTGGGACAGTACTCCTACAGCTAATCTAAGATAGTCGCTGTGTAGCGATATTTAATCTATAAAATAACATTAATTATATTAATTGAATGTTGAAATTACTAATCTTTGAATTAAATCTTTAAAATGAGTCAATAAAAAAGAAAGTGTTCCAAACCAACCCCAGGCAAATTCGGCCAGAATTCGGACCAAACTCGGCCCGAGTTCGGTTAGTGGTGTCTAGTTATATAACCAGAACCCGAGAGCCTTTCTTCTTCATTGCTTCTAAACACCACCATCACAGCAACAGCAGCCGCACGAGAGCCCTCAAACCCTAGTTCTTCACCACTCTGTTTCTCCCAATCTACGTGGTAAAATCCATCCAAATTTTGGATTCGTGTGGAGATCGTTGTCCTCTACAACATACTCGAATCTCGGGAGGTATAACTCCGTATTTTTCCTCCTTTCAATTTTGTGCATATTTACTTTTATTGTACAATACCGCCTAAGGGATTTAACCCCTTCAAGAGGAAGAAGACGACCAATCCTAGTGAGGAAGGATGATCTTCGAATCCACCCAAAGATTCCCTTTTTTCACCAGTTCAATTGAGCGATGGCGCGTTCGATGGGTTTTATTTTCAAACCCTAGATCAAGCCCTTCTGTGGTATGGAGACTTTTCCATTAGATCCATATGCACATGCGCTCCTATCAAATGGACTGTGTTTCCAGAACACCGCCCTTATTTTCAGGCATTAGGGTTACAACACATTGTTAAACTTTGTTTCTCGGTAGCAACTAATGCCATTAGACTGTTCTACTGTAATATCATACTAAACACATTTGACGTAAGTACTCGTGTTGGCGGACTAGATATCGATTTCAATGATGTCCTCTTAGCGGAAATCCTTGGTATTCCTAACGAAGGTGAGCCGCTTGTTGATATCACTGAATTTGATTTTCCCGACGGCATGACACTTGCTAGTTTCAAAGCTGAACTCTGTGCCCCTGATCGAGTTCGCTCTGGAAAGTTCAAGGCAAATAACTTGAACTTGTTTAGTTATGAATTGCATCTACTCCACTCTCCTTCCGAAGTCTACTTCAAAGGATGATGTCACATCACTTGAACTATCTGCTATGTATCATATTCTTAAGGGGATTTCTTTTTCTGCCCCTAAGACTATTATACAGATGATGGGACGTTGTCGTGCAAGAGATAGAAATCTCTCTTATACGATGATTCTCCTACGCATCTTCCAAAATTTTGATATTGATTTGTCAACTTGTACTCAAGACCCTGAGCCCAAGTTTCTTAAGCTATCTCATCATAATATGACTGCTGCTGCTCCTCCTACTGCTCCACCTCCTCCACCTACTCAGCAGTATGCCATGACTTTTGAAGGCATACACCAGCATCTTTCTGATTTGTACGTCTCGATGACGGATATAGCCCACGAACGTGAGTTCCGCGATGTCACTCATTATTAGGCGATAGCAAATTCTCTCGCTGATCTTCGATTTGCTCAGACTGGACATTCTGCCGGTTCTATTCCTAGAGAACCAGCCTTTTCTGGTTACCGCTGTGAGGATGAGGCTGTTCATGCCTACTTTCAGCCCGGTAACGCATATGATTGGTACCGTTCTGACCGTGCTCCTACTCTAGACTATATCGGTAAGTTTTACACTGGCACTGGTACTTCTGGAGCTGGTCCCTCTGGATATGTCGGTCATGCTGATGATGATGATGAGGAGATGTGATATATTAGCTGATTTTTTGAGACTTAGATATTATCTACTGTACACTTGGAAATGCTTCGACATTCCAAGTTACTGTCTTTTCATCCTTTTATTATCAAACTTGTACTTGATATTTATTGATGTCTCTTGAACATCATTTTTGGGATGCGTAGTTTATCTTTCACATCAGTTTATTTATTTATTTATTTTTAGCATCTTTATCTGCTTCTATATTATAAACTGCCTGAGACAAATACATGCCTGTAAATGTTATTTTTTTACTGTCTTTACCATCTGTCATATTTTTTTATGTGTTTCTTCACTGTTTGTTACTTATACATTGATTGCGGGGGAGCTTTCTCTTTTGCAATTATTTTGTTAAGTGACAACGGGGGAGAAATAAGGATCTAACATCTTTTGAGAAAATGCATGCAGGATATGAACAATTTTACTTTACTATTTTTGATTTGATTCCAGGCTTAGATGTTATATCATTCATAGTTTGTCAATTATCAAAATGGGAGAGATTGTTGGCCCATTGGTCATATGGTCAAACTGATTTTAATAATTGATCAAACTCTGTCTCGATATATGGAGCTAGTCAGGATATCTCGGACTCTTGGACATGATCAAGAAAGGCTATCTACACAGTTCAAGATCGAAGCGCTGTTTGCCTGTTCGAGTCTGTATTTCTTTGAGCAATATATTTTTCATTTTATTTGAGTCTAGGAATACTTTGTACACGGAGTCGTACTGGAAAATAGGCTATTCCAAAATGATGTCAAAATGTTTTTAAAATGTCCTTAGTTTTGAAAAACATTCGTATTTACAAAAGCTCCAAAAAGGTTTTCAAAAAGGTTTTCAAAATTCCCCAAAAACTAATTTTAAAAACCATAACCTAACCCTGACAGAACTCGGCCAGAGTTTGGCCAGAGTTCGGTTAATGGCCGTTTTATTTTTAAATTCCTTGGAACTTGGTCCTTCTGCAGTTGCGAATTTGACCGAGATTTTTTCATCGAGTTCTGCCCAAATTCTGCCCGAATTCTGCCAGAATTCTGCCTTTGGAAAAACTATAAATAGAGAAGGATTTCGATCTTTTTAAGTCACTCATTCACTTTCAATCTTCTCTCTTCTAAAAAGCTTTCAGTCTTCCAAAGAGTTTTTCTAGAGCTTTCATTTTCAGATCCCAAGCCAGTTACAATCCTCTAGTCGTTTTGCCAGTGCGGTGCGGTCTAGAAGTTTCAGAGTGATTGTAATCAGAAGGCTTGATAGAAGAATACCTATTCACAATTGAAGTTGGACGAGTTCTTCATATCAAAGCTCGCGTTGTAGAAGTTACAAGGACTTCGTAAGAAAACTTACGATTTTGCCAATAGTGGACTCAACTGGTAGCAAGAGTTCTACCGACTGGACTAGTCCTCAACAGAGGAAAATCAGTATACATTGCTGTCTTTGCGTTTGCTTTTTTATCTCTGCCTTTACATTATTTAGTTGTAATTATTATTCTGTGATCTTGCTGCTAACAATTTTTAATTAGCATTATTCCGCTGCCAACTCTATTCACCCACCCTCTAGAGTATTGTGCTTTACGATTTCGTTCCTACATTCTCTACCGCTAACTACGATCTGACATGAGGAAAATACTCTATCTACTCCCACAAGTCCGTTACCAGTAAGTATATTGAGCCTTACTGATAATGACTCGGGCTCCAGTCCTACCCGTGTCGCGAATCGTGCAGACATAAATGAATACGATGCACCAGAGTCAAATAATACTGAAGCTGGAAAGGTGTTGACAAGAATAGTACCTGCCACTACCTCTCCTGGTGCTAATCCTTCTTTTCCCATGGTCAAGGCCGGTACTTGACCATGTCCTCTGGGTGCGGGTCCCCTCTGTTGAAAATTCCTCTGCCTGCTCTAGATCTGGGCTTGGGCTTGGACATACTACTGCGGTCTCTGCTGTTGGAATGCCTGGGCCTGCATCGGCAACGGCCTAGGAACGGGTACTGCAGCTGCTGCTGCTGCTGGACTGGTGCTGGTCCTCTAACTGAAGGACTAGAGAAGGCCGATGAACTCCCCCTGTTCGGGCAGTTCCCAACCCTGTGGTCCGGGGCACCACAAATCCTGTGCTCTGCGACACTCTGATACCACATGCCCTGACTTCCTGCAGTGTAAACATCCTACTGTGGAAGACTACTTCTACTTCTGCTGCTGAGGGTGTGTCGGGGTGGAATGCTGAACCGACGTCAATGAGGTCGCCCGTCTCGGAGCTCCAATGGTCAAAGTCCTGGCTGTCGGGGCTGGTGCTGATGACTGATTCATCTGGCCGTGAGATCGCTTCCGACCTCCGGTCCTATCATCGATCCTCTGGGAGGTATACTCATGCCTCCGGGCTGCTCTTAATACTGCATCAAAAGTTTGATGCTCAAACTGCTCCACCGCCAATAAAATCTCTAGGTGGAGCCCCTGCTGGAATCGCTGGGCTCTATCGAACTCGATCGCCACTAAGGTGGGAGCAAACCGACTAAGCCTGGAGAATTCGACCGCATATCCATCGACCGTCCTGCCCATCTTCTTCAGATTGGTGAACCTCGTCTCTAGATCGTACCGAGCTACAGCATCGAAGTACTTGGTCTGGAATCTTTTCCTGAATATTGCCCAGGCAATAGGGGCCACTAATCCAACGACCTGCGCCGTCCACTAGCTGCGGGCAAGATCTAATAACTACAGGCGCACCACGGCCACCTTCTCATTCTCTAGAGTCCTGGCTGCTTCTAGAATCACCTCTGTGTCCTGAAGCCATGCATCTGCAACGAACGCATCTTCACTGCCATCGAAGAAGGAAGGGTTCAAGTGCTTGAAGTTGTTGGCCGCACTATTACCCTGATGACCTCCTTTGGCCAAAGCGTCTGCCACCGCCTGGTACAAGACATCTCCTCGACGATCCTGGGAGGCTAATACTGACCTGATGAGACCCACCAAAGTGCCATCATCAGGCTCTACAGGCTGGACGGACTGAACTGGTGGCTCTCCTCCATTAGGCATGACTCTGGAGGCTACTCCTGAATGCTGGGCTTGATCTCCAGGTTGCTGCTGGTCCGCAGGAAGTGCTCCGCCTTGCTGATCGACAGGTCCAGGAACAATGCCGCTGAAGAAGATGACATAGGAAACAATAAGGAAGGACCAGGACAGATCAACGATACAAGCATGTGATTAGGTCAAGATTACAGGGATTCAGAAGATACGAGCAGAGATCAAGGGCGAGTACTGATTGAGACATCTATTCGATAAACCCTCACATATCTTGATTTATAAGGCCTGCATGGGCCACCACTAAAACCATATAACGCTCCAGAACCAGAATACTGGGGAGCGGGGGCGTACATAGCCAGCTACGTATATTGAAGTACAACCCACCTCGCTATACGGTCACGGCTGTCTAGATACATGAGGGTTTCACTACAAGCCAACAGTCTCCTATGGTCATGAACAAGCCTTCAAGCAAGCAATAATAGTTACAAGATGTCAGAGCACCAAATATATAATAGCAAGGTGTCCCATACATTACATATTGGATGATCATGAAGCTAGTCGTACAAAATATCAAGACTAGCAAGAGTTCAATCATACATGATCAACCCTAGGATCTGTCAATCATGTTACAGCCCGTAGGCAGACAGTAAATAAAGGTGCAATACGAGCTAACACGTGCTCGCCGGCTAAACGTCTCAAAAGAATAATCTTTACAATAAAGTGGAAGGACAAAAAGAAACCCACTCGTTGTCAGGGTTACGCCTGGTGGTCACCATCTGGCTGGAAGACAGGTGGATCCTCTGGTGCTGCTCCGATATCTGGCCACACAAAACCAGCAGGGTCAGACCCCAGAAAGAGCAAGTACCACAAAGGAGGCTTCACTTAGGAACTAAAACCAGCATATCATAATAGAATATTAAGGATAAATAATAAATAAAGAACTGATAATAATAGAGATAACAACAGTAAACTAAGTACGAAGAAACCATTCAAGTAGCCAGGTCGCAACCCTTAAACCAAATAATGACCGGGGTTGCAACCCTTCACCTGAACAGAAACCCGACTCAAATACTATTGGTACAGTGAAGACAATAAACGAAGAGAGGACACAGAACTGCTCCGGGAGCCAGGTTACAACCCTTAAACCAAATAAGGACCGGGGTTGTAACCCTTTGCCTGAACAGAACTGGACCCCTGATCTTTATTGCTAAGGCCAGTATAAATAATCATGACGAACATGACATGGGGTTGAAATAAGATATTAAATAAAGAGAGGACACAGAACTGCTCTAGAAGCCAGGTTACAACACTTAAACCAAACAAGGACCGGGGTTGTAACCCTTCGCCTGAACAGAACTGGACCCCCGATCGTTATTGCTAAGGTAAGCATCAATAATCATGTCATGTCATAATCTTGCACAGAATCAGGATAAGACTAAGCTGAAATAAACTCCATCCAATCAATCAGGGCCAATCAAGAGTACGGCTTGATACTTTTAACTAACTAGGGTTATCACAGGCCTAGTTACTAGCAAGATGTAATAAGATTATTCCAACAACCCCAAGCCCTGCAGACCATCCGGTTATCCAGGTCGAATGTCCGTTTATGAAGAATGCAACACGTGACTGTGTGTTGGAAATGTGCCCTACTCGTCGGTAGGCTACAAGTCCACTTGAGCGCCCAGATAATGGAACTGCCTATAGCTGGGAAATCTTTTCATGAATACTGCATTATTCTAGTTATTATCTTTAGTTGAATTTAGTAGGTACCCCTAACCATGGTATTCAAGAGTCCCTATCCAAGACATGATGTAAGACAAGGCTGGTTTATTTGTATAAGCACAATCGTCCACGGTATCAAGAGGAGGATTACTAGCATATCGAGATAGCCGTCGCAACGACGTTCCAGATTAGATGTCATGTTTACTTCTAAAGAGTGCGCCACGACGAACCACTATCATGTTCTATCCTTACATTATCATGAATGAGAGAAATTTGCATAAAATAGCTAATAACATATTATTGAAGCCAAGAAAAAGATCTATAACTTTCATGTTGGAAGTTGGGAAAAATTTAGGCCACAATTCAGCCAAAAAGGACTTAAAACAGCCAAAAATAGCCAAAAACAGCCAAAATAGGCCCTATGCGGTATTATACGGCACTATTCATACGACACTATTCATGCGGCACTATTTATCCATGCGGCTGCGGCACTATTCATGTGGCACTATTCATCCATGCGACTGCGGCACTATTCATGCAGCTATGGCACTATTCATGCGGCACTATTCAACCATGCGGCTGTGACACTATTCATGTGGCACTATTCATCCATGCGACTACGGCACTATTCATACAGCACTATTCATCCACGCGACTACAGTACTATTCATGCGGCACTATTCATTCATGCGGCTGCGGCACTATTCATGCAGCCACGACACTATTCATACGGTTGCGGCACTATTCATGCGGCACTATTCATCATCCCTGCCAAAATCAGGACTGATGAACATAGAAATGGCCAAAAATACTTTTGGCCATAATTTCCTCAAAACAAGTCGAAATCTAACTTTTTAAAGGTTTATTTTGGGTAAAATCGAATTCTCTGCAATATGGAACAATCAAAACATGAAAATAATGAAGTTTAATAGATCAAAACCCAAAAAAATCAAAAATAATATACACTTAGATCTACATGAATCCATCCACCAAAATAAAAAATGTCAAGTTCTAAAGTGGCTTAAAATCAAGTAAAGAAGAGAATAGAACAATAAAACTTGAGATCCATCATGAAGCAAGTTGTACTTGCCTAAGCTTCTCTTGGTAGGTAGAGAAGTTAAGAGGAAGAAGATGAAGAAATAAATAAAGAGTAAAGATGAGAGAGAAAGGGGGTTGGGTTTTAAATGATGATGGTGGTAGTAGGTAGGGGTTTTCTTTTGGTTCATGACGAACTCAAAAGCAAACCAAACCAAGCTCAACCATACCAAGCTAAGCAATAACCAATGAAATGCCAAAATAACCATGCCAATGCAACATGCTAAAAAATAAAATCATAACTAGCTGATCATGACTAATAAAAATACAGACCCAAAATATGTACACGTATACGAAAATACGTAACACGAATTTCGAGGGTGACAACTTGGGAGTCTCGATAGAAAGTTGGAAAGCATGGTCATGATTAAGGAAGGACTTGGTAGATCAAGTTGAGTCTTTGATGGTCATTGGACAACTTGCGTGCAAGGAAAAATTCCTCGAACGATCCCGGAACACCGGGTTCGTGTCGGCCTAGAAGGAATTACAGATATTGTACGGCTTTCATCGACGGTACGACTCGATTGAAGTAAACTGTTACAATATAGGCTGTGGGTCATTCAGTGGGAGCTCGTACCGCACACGTGAATGGTCACCGTATGCAAAGATCCAATATAGCTTGACATTGCTAGTGACCGCTCATATAGATGTGTCGGCATAAAAGCGGCTATCCGCATGTATGCCTTTGGATTGCTTCGAGTACTAGCAAGTTACGAGTTGGATTAACAAGGTATAATTATAGCAAGCGCTAACCTTAAATCGACGTGGGCTAGATGTGCACAGTTACAACACCATTCTGGAGCCTAAGATTTGGTTATAGCAAGGATACGTGCTTCGGCATGAATGTGGCATCGTCATCGAATCGTCTTGAGTTAAGTCAGGAAGGGCCGTAAGGCAAGTTGGTTAAGTCTGGTTGATCCTTGGGAGGCACGACCTCGATCTTAAGGCACGATCAAGTCTATTGGCATGACTAGCACGAGTCATCCCCTTGACGTTATTGGTACGAGAATGGTCTTGAGGCACATAAAAATAAGTAAAAGTCTTGGCACGACCGAGTTTGCATAAGTTTCTACTTGGTGAGGCATTGTTTTGAATATGTATTAAAGTCACGATAGAGTATAGCACGACCCTGTCGTTGCGTTCCCAATTCTAGGCTAAGGCGTCTTTGTCCTAAAGTTGATCTTAAGACAAGACTAGAAAGACAATCAAAAGGGAATTAAGCTGCACAAAGTAAATGAACGTATCAATTTTGTATGGGGGGCGAGGAGCTCACTCCACCAGTACATTGAGTACTGACACCCACACAATTTTCTTGTGCAGGAACAGGTAGAAGCCCGATGGCGCGAAGCTCGCTTGGATGCGTCGAGGCACGGAGTTCTTTGGCATTTTGAGGCATGCGGCCACATAGAGTCAGAACTTATATGGGACATAATGTATGGACATCGCCATTCCAAAGAATCTGCCACTCGTCGCCTTGAAGCTTGTATTGAGAAATGAGAGAGAGCAGAGTGACTTGTAATATGAGAAAAATGTGAGCCTGAAAGACTTATAATTTGGCCTCGTGCCCACATTGTAATTCATTATTCAATATCAATAAAAGAGTATTTTGCATGACTTGTGTTTTGCTTCTACTTTCGCTGCTGACTATTCAATATTTCTGCTTGGGACTTCTGTGCGACGATCCCCATCGCTTAGCCTGTAATCGGCCGTTATGGACCTGCCTTGCTTGAGCGCACTCTAGGCTCATGCGACATCATGCCTTAGCGAGGACGATCGCTCCTACGGGAGCGGGGCGTGACATAATGGTATCAGAGCACGGCTTTACGTCCTTGGACGTTTTAATTGAATTCTTTAACTTTGATGTTTCCACAAACTCTGATATTATTTTCATAAATTAATATTGTTGATGTGCGCTCTCTTAAATGTCCTACGGGATGTCCATACAATAAGTCTAAATATTTTGAAAAGTATCATGAAAGGGAAAACTGGTTGAACAAGTTAACTTTAAACAAACACGGTTGGCTAAGTCGGGCTGAGCATATACACCAAGAATCGTGTCGACCTTAGAAAAGTCGAGTGCGGGATTCAAATTATGTCGGACGACAATGAGTTAGACTCGATTGAGTATACGGGATGACTATAAATAGGGGTGCCATTAGACGATGTTATCGTCGATGTGATATAGATGAGCGTGCTTGGGCTGGAACAAAAATTTGAAGTATGATTCGAAACTTGTTTCGAAGATTTGTTGAATGACTTCATCCCTGAGTGGTGTATGGGATAGCTTCGGGGATGTCGAACGATTGAGGATATGGGGTACCAATGAGTCAATCAGCAAGCGTCACATGTATGCAAAGCCTTAGATCGAGTATCATTGAGTAAGTTATAATCTTAAAGATTTCGACGAGTTAATTCGAACGAAATTAGAATCGACGCGCACGGGATTGGAATTTGCATTGAGCACGAAATGCAAGTGATAAGGAAAGGATAAATTGAATCGAAGAAAAGTTAAGGTATAACGAACAGATGATTTGAACGAGGAAATTGATATATGAATCGTGTACGAAAAGTTAGCACGATTTGATGATAGCATGCGTGAAAATGATTCGAATATTCGAGAGTGACTCTAAGGATGTGAATCGATGTTGCTCGATAACTTGTGTTAGAAATAAGACAATGTAAATTGAAGAAATATGTTGCTGGATTACTTAAGATAGTCAGACGAATATACGTAATTTTGATTTTGGACGAATTGAACATATAACGGGTTTGGAAGATAATGATCGAACTTGATCTTGAATTTCGAGAAGATTATCCAGTTCGTACGATAGCATCAGTCGCACAACTCAAAATTTATTGCAAATGAAGATTGTCAGGTTACATATCTCATTGATGGTATTGAGGCATATTAAAGATCGATATGCGATAACTCAGGGGTACTCTGATTCGAGGAATGACGATCATACAAAATGTTATTGTTCCGATGGATGGTATGCTTGGGATTTTGATGAATTGAATGTTGGAAGAAAATGATCGTGTCTTGATGGTTATGCCGATAACCATAATGTCGACGTTCTTGTCTTACGCGAGCGCAACTCCAGCCTCGCCCATGCGACATATCGAATTTGGGGACGATCGTTCCGCGTGAGCACGGACATGGTGATTTATGTCGCAGAAACGATTGAACTCGGGAAATCAAGATGTGGCAATTTTGATTGCTTCGACTTGTGGTTTGAGGCGAAGGTAGATTCGAGGATTGATCAAACTCGTGATTGATGATTGAGTAAACTTGAGGATTGAGGACATCCAATCTGCGTATCGAGAATGAACTAGTCTAGACTCAAAATAAGAGTTACGCTGAGAACAATTATTTATCATGCCCCAATCTCACGTGAGTGCGATTATCCATGGTCGGCATGAAATCACCATGCAAAAACTTGAGGATTGAGGACATCCAATCTGCGTATCGAGAATGAACTAGTCTAGACTCAAAATAAAAGTTACGCTGAGAACGATTATTTTACGGAAGCATTGCATGGTGATTTCATGCCGACCGTGGATAATCACACTTGCGTGAGATTGTGGCATGATAAATTATTAAAGTCAGATGACCTTTTGATCGATTACGTGAATTAGGATAAATGACATAAGGAATATAAAATGAGAATTATGGTTTAGCGACAAGTCGTGCCGTAGAGTGCTTGACTTGGAAGGACTAAATAGGCAGATTATATCGAATACGTTTGAAAATATAGACTATGCAAGTTGCTTGTTGGATGAACGATATTGATATGTCGAGTAAATGGCTGAACATGACTCAGTGTAGGATGGCTTTGCTGAATGACTCGGACCCCTTGGACTAAGTATTGCAAGTGCGAATATGAGACATATATATGTATGCTCGATGTTTAAAAATCTGAGTGATGCAATCTTGGATAGAAAATCCTGTATTATCAACTTGGTTTGACCCTAGGATTGGGGTCATTGTTGGCATTATTGTTGGGAAACTACGATTCTAATCCTGATAATTGACATTAGTCTAGCGAGATGGCCTAGCAAGTTAGGCGAGACGTCCATGTTTCGAGAGAGTATTGGTATTGATGAATAGAATGATTCAAGAGTATGAAATACCCACTCACAAGACTCGGCTGACATGCATATATTTCAGGGACGCCTGAATATGTGCACGATATGACTCGAATGAGAATGACGAATTCTCTATCACATGGCATGGCTAAAATGTATGAATTTTGGAGACGCCTGGGATACGTGCACGATCCAACGAAGTAATACGTTGAATTCAAGTGAGACTTGAGGAATGGAGAAGTGTCGAGGATTTTGAAATCATATTTTAAAGTAAATATTGATGGTAGTGCGAGCGTGGCTCGGATTGAAGAAATGTATAGGCGTAGTGTGTACGAGAGTTATAGAATGTTGAATAAAATGATATGTTGATGAGTAAGTACTCAGTTAGGTTCGAGGATGAAACTTTTTCTGAGTGGTATATGATGCAGTGCCCCGTCCCGCTCAGTCAATTGGAGGAATCGAAACATCGACGGCGTTCGGACTTAGCCACGCAACGGCTTGCTCAAAGACTCATTCAGGTGGGTGGCTTCGGTAAACTTACCTCAGCTTGGCCTTCACACTAATAAAACGAAAGTTTTTAAATGCATAAGTAGGCTTGATAATAAAAGAGATGCATCCACATAACTAAGGGAATAATCCCAACTTGGGTCAGACTGAGTTAGAATATGGAAAGGTCCCACGGTCGGCTTAGAAGTTTGCTCAGTGTGCTTTCAAAATGACACTCGGTCCTTCATCCCGTGGCTTGGGAAAAGGAAGTTGGTCGAAACTGCTATGTTGCCACAATACTGGAATTAGCCTAAGTCATAGGCATCGCACGCATGAATGCTTGATAAAGCATGCACGGTCCCCATCGTCCAGGGCTTGACATTGCCTTGCTAGTCCTACGGGTTAAGTTATAGTGTATGTTGTAGAGCACGGCTTGTGGCGTAAGTCTAGGCACCTAAAAAACTTGGTTGTTCAAGTAAAATACGTACAGATCACGTTTCCTCGATGCAAGGCTTGACGCAACCCTTGCTCATCACGTCATTGCACGAACAAGTTAGACAAGAGTTTTGCTGGGCTATTGAAGTCATAGCAAGTACTGTCCCTTGTTCTCTGCGGTTGTAAAGTCACATAGCCCTACGATCTCAAGACTCGTCATATAAAGTATGTGACTTGAGCGATAGTGTCGCCTAGAGAACAAGTCAGTCTAAGGCACAAGCCACGGTTGGTTTAGGAAAAAGCATGCCACGGACAAAGGAATACGTTATGTTCAAGTTAAGATGAAAGACTACTTAGTAGTCATTTCCTGGATTTCAAAGGATAGAAGATCACAAGATCGGTCCCGCTACTTGGGAGTCTCGATAGAAAGTTGGAAATCATAGTCATGATTAAGGAATGACATGGTAGATCAAGTTGAGTCTTGCATGGTCATTGGACAACTTACGCACAAGGGAAAATTCTTCGAACGATCCCGGGCACCGGGTTCGAGTAAGCCTAGGAGGAATTGTAGATATTGTACAACCTTTATTGACGGTACGACTCGATTGAAGTGAACCGTTACAATATAGGCTACGGGTCATTCGATGAAAGTTCGTACCTTGCACACGAATGGTCACAGTATGCAAAAACTGTAAAAGCATAGAAAAAATATGATTGCCCATGCGGCTCAGAACAGGAAAACCCATGCGGTTCAAAATAGACGAACTTCATGCGTCTCGAGAGCATCATACGGTTCAAAAGTCACTAACTTGGACATGCGGCTCAAGCAACACCACGCGGCCTTCTGCGGTTCGCTTCTACAATTGGCCATTAAACAAAGGCCCTATTTAATGCTCTGACATGAAGGAAAACTGACAGCTCGGACATAAAGCTGCAATAATGACTCTGTCATAATGGTAGACTCCTAGGGAAACGAAGAAAATCTCTGACACAATCCTTCAAACTCCAAAATCCTTCATGCGGCCTTGACACGTGGACAGTCGCATGCGGCTCAGGCAGAGGCCACCCCATACGGCTTAGGCAGAGGCCACCTCATGCGGCTCAGGCAGAGTGTCACCCTCATTTCCCGTATTTTCTCGTATTTCATATTTATACTCGTATCTGGATTTTGGCATGTATTTTTATTTTTCTCATACTTGTGGAAATTCGGTATTTCTCGTATTTTGGGTTTTGACATGGCTCGGTTTTAATTGGATTGGGTTGGTTTGGTTTGGTTTATTCTGTATTGGAACACCTTAGCCTATACTCCACCCTCAACACACCACATTCCACCCTCTTTAAAACTCTACCAACTTTTTCTCTTTCCTCATAAACCTCCATTAATTCTTCTTCTCCTTCCTCTACACAACACTCTTCTCCTTCCTCTCCACAACACCCACCCATAGGCAAGTGTACCTTGCCACCACATGAGAACCCTCTTTTATTTGTCCATTTGCTTGTTTAGGACATGGTGATCAACATTAGAACTTAGTATTTTGTGATTTGGAGACCCCATTGTTCTAGATCTAAGTTTTCTCTATTTTCGGTTTTGCATGATTTTGATCTATTTAAGTTGGATTTTTATGGGTTTTGATGTTTCCATGTGGAAGAGAGTTCAATTCCACCCTGGTTGGAACTTTGGAAATCCGGATTTGGAGTTCGGATGGCCAAGTTGTGATACTTTGAAGTTTTGGGAGCCATTGGAGCTTCTTTTCAGCCATGGAGAAGAAGACCCTTTCCCTGCATGCGTGCTTTTGCGCGTACACAGCTCTCCTGTGTGCGTGTCTTTACGCGTACGCAGCTCTCCTGCGTGCGTGCCTTTGCGCGTACGCAGCTCTCCTGCGTGTGTGCCTTTGCGCGTACGCAGCTCTCCTGCGTGCGTGCTTTTGTGCATACGCAGCTCTCATGCGTGCGTACTTTTGTGCGTACGCAGCTCTCATGCGTGCGTACTTTTGTGCGTATGTAGCTCTCATGCGTGCGTGCTTTTTGTGCATACGCAGCTCTCATGCGTGCATGCTTTTGTTCGTACGCAGCTCTCATGCGTGCGTCCTTTTGTGCGTACGCCGCTCTCCTGCGTGCGTGACTTTTGTGCGTATGCAGCTCTCCTACGTGCGTGACTTTTGAGCGTACGCAGCTCTCCTGCGTGCGTGACTTTTATGCGTACGCAGCTCTCCTGCGTGCGTGACTTTTGTGCGTACGCAGCTCTCCTGCGTGCATGACTTTTGTGCGTACGCAGCTCTCCTGCGTGCGTGCCTTTATGCGTATGTAGCTCCCCTGCGTGCGTGCCCTTGTGCGTACGCTGCTTCCCTGACCCTTTGCTTAACCTATTGGCTCTTAGAGTATTGGTTTTATTTCTCGACTTGGTTTCTCTTTTGTGGATTGGGTTTTTCCTGAGATCTGTTCAACACAGCACTACTATTTTGACTCGACACAGCCTAACACAGTTTTCAAGTAATTGTTATAACTAGTACGGTTCTCAAGATTTTCTGGTATTCTCTGATCTCCTTGCTAGTGACCCAGTGGGGTGCACACCTAACTTATAACTTTTAATTAATCTTTGTGACTTGATAACTTGATAGTGGCCCATGGTGGTGCACACCTAACTTGTAGCATGACTTGATAACTTAACTTGACCTGTCTTGACACCGTGGGTAGTTCTTCTTGCTTGCTTGTTAAATCCACTTGTCTTATCTTGCATCATGTCTAGGATGGAACTCCTGAGTACCACGGTCAGGAGTACCTACTAAAATGGATTAAGGTTAATAACTAGAATAACTCAGTAGTCATGAAGAGATGACACAGCTACAGGCAATCCCGTTACCTGGGCGCTCTTGGGATCTGTAGCCTGCCGACGAGTAGGGCGCATTTCCAGCACACTGTCATGTGTTGCACCTTCTAAGTCACCTAAGGGTACATGCATTCTTGGACGATGTACCCACCTGAATTCAACCTCTAATTTTTGACCTGGGTAACCTGGATGGTCTGCAGGGCTTGTGGCTGTGGAATAATCTCATTGCATCTTGTTAGTAATTAGGCCTGTGATAACCCTAGTTAGTTAAAGTAGTAAGCCGTAGTATCTGCTTGGCCGTGATTGATTGAATGAGGCATAACCAGTCTAGCCATGTCTTGATCCAGTACAAGATTGTTTCCTGTCTTGATCTCTTATATTATTATCTTGCCGATAAATGGTGGGAAACCAAGTTCTGTTCAGACAAAGGGTTACAACCCCGGTCCTTGTTTGGTTTACGGGTTGTAACCTGGTTATCGAAATAGTTTCATGGTTATCTCGTCGTATATCATCCTGACATATTTTCGTAAATTCTATTTTTAATATTAGATTTCTTGTGCTAATTGCTGGCTTTTGTTCTTATTTCGTGGCCCCCTTGTAGTACTTGCTCTTTCTGGGGTTGACCCAGCTGGTTTTGTGTGGCCAGATTTCGGAGCAGCTCCCGAGGATCTACCAAGCTTCCAGCCCAATGGTGACAACTAGAAGGAACTCGGGCTACGAGTGGGTTTTCTATTTTATTTCGCTCACTCTATTGTAAAATTATTCTTTTGAGGCGTTTAGCCGACGAGCACCTGTTAGCTCTTTACTTATTGTCTGCCTACGGGCTGTGAACATGATTAACAAATCCTAGGGTTGATCATGTACGACTAAACTCTTGCTAGTCCTAACATTTTGTAACGACTAGCTTCATGATCAGCTGAATATGTAATATTTAGGATGCCTTATTATTGTATATTTAATGATCATACATCTTGCGACCTTACTTACTTGTTTGTGATTAAGACATTAGGCTTGTTCATGACCATAAGAGACTGTTGGCTTGTAGTAAACCCTCATATATCTAGACAGCCGTGACCGTATATCGAGGTGGTTTCCATTTCAATATACGTAGCTGGCTATGTCTGCCCCCGCTCTCCAGTATTCTGGTTCTGGAACGTGACATGGTTTAAGTGGTGGCCCATGCAGGTCTTGTAAATCAAGATATATGGGGGTTTACCAGATAGATGTCTCAATCAGTACTCGTCCTTGATCTCTGTTCGTATCCTCTGAATCCCTGGATTCTTGCCCTGATCCTGTGCTTATATTATTGATCTGTCCTGGTCCTTTTTTTATTGTTCTCTGTGTCGTCTTCTTCAGCGGCACTATAACTGGTCCTACCGATCAACGAGGTGAAGCACTTCCCGTGGGTCAGCAGCAACCCGGAGATCAAGCCCAGCATTCTGGGGTAGCCTCCAGAGTTGTGCCTACTGGAGGAGAGTCACCAGTTCGGCCCGTCCAGCCCACAGAGCCAGATGATGGTACCTTAGTAGGTCTCATCAGAACCTTGATAGCTTCCCAGGATCGTCGAAACGACGCCCTGCACCAGACAGTTCAAGATGCTTTGACCCGAGGCGGACATCCAGGGAACCAGGTGGCAAACAGCTTCAAGCGATTGAACCCTCCTTTCTTCGACGACACTGAGGATGCGATTGCCGCAGATGCATGGCTTCAGGATACCGAGGTGATTCTGGAAGCAGCTAGGACACCCGAGAATGAGAAGGTAGCGGTGGTACGCCTGCAGTTGTTGGACTTGGCTCGCAGTTGGTTAGCGGCGCAAGCCATGGGATTAGTGGCACCCATTGCTTGGGCAGTGTTTAAAGAGAAATTCCAGATGAAGTATTTCGATGTTGTGGCTCGGTACGACCTGCAGACCAGATTTACCAACTTGAAGCAAGGAGGTAGAACAGTCGACAGTTACGCATCGGAGTTTTCTAGACTTAGTAGGTTTGTCCCCACCTTGGTGGCGACCGAGTTTGATAGGGCCCAGCAGTTCCAGTAGGGACTGCATTTGGAGATCTTGTTGGCGGTTGAGCAGTTCGAGCACCAGACGTTCGATGCAGTCTTGAGAGCAGCTAGGAGGCATGAGTACACCTCCCAGAGGATCGTGGATAAGACCGAAGGTAGGAAGCGGTCCCACAGTCAGATGCACCAATCATCAGCTCCAGCCCCAGCAGCTAAGGGATTGACCATTGGAACTCCGAGGCGGGCGGCCTCCGTAACGTCGGTTCAGCATTCGACCCCGACGTACCCGCAGCAGCAGAAGCAGAAGCAGAGTACTTCCGCGATAGGATGTTCTCATTGCGGGAAGCCAGGGCATGTGGTGGCAGACTGTCGCATGGCACAGAGATTGTGCCTGGCTTGTAGAGCAGCAGATTATAGGATAGGGGCTTGCCCGAATTGGGGTGGTTCATCAGCATCCAACCCTTTTAGCTCTTCGGTGAGAGGACCGGCCCCAGCACCAGTTCAGCAGCAGCAGTATCAGTCTTCGAGACCTTTGCCGTCTCAGTCTCATGCATTCCAGCAACAACACCCCCAGCAGTATGCATAAGCCCAAGCTCAGACCCAGAATAGGCAGAGAGGTTTCCAGCAGAGGGGACCAGCAGCCAGAGGACAAGGTCAGGCCATGATGATGGCTATGGAAGAAGAAGTTGCACCAGGTGAGGTTGTGGCAGGTACTATTCTGGTCAACTCCTCTCCAGCGTCTGTATTATTTGATTCTGGTGCATCGTATTCATTTATGTCTGCACGATTCGCGACACGGATAGGGTTGGAGCCCGAGTCATTATCAGTGAGGCTCAATATACTTACTGGTAATGGCCTTGTGGGAGTAGATCGAGTGTTTTCCTCGTGTCGGATCGTAGTTAGCGGTAGGAAGTTCCCCGCTAGATTCATAGAGTTTCCTATGGCAGACTATGATGTAGTCCTAGGCATGGATTGGTTGAGGAACCAGTATGCTAGGATAGACTGCCATATTGGCAGAGTTGTCTTTAGTATCCCCGGCGAGCCAGAGTTTTTGTTTTCCAGAGGCATAGTGGAGCCATCTTCCCCAGTATTGCGGATGGCAGTAGCAGCAGTGCAGTTACCCCGGATAGTTGAAGAGTTTCCAGATGTCTTTCCAGAGGAGCTTCCAGGGATGCCGTCGGAGCGGGAGATTGAGTTCACTATAGACTTGATTCCCGGGACAGTACCAGTATCAGAGTGAGTCTACAGGATGGCGCCTTCAGAGTTGGAAATTTTATACAAGATGATTGAAGAACTGAGGACCAAGGGATTCATCCGTGCTAGTGGATCGCCTTGGGGAGCCCCGATGCTTCTTGTGAAAAAGAAGGATGGTACGTCCAGGCTATGTGTTGATTATCGTACCTTAAATTCGGTAACAATCAAGAACAGATACCCTCTTCCGAGGATAGATGACTTGTTTGATCAGCTCAGAGGGGATTCAGTGTTCTCGAAGATAGATTTGCGGTCGAGATACCACCAGATCAGAGTCAGAGAGCAGGACATCCCGAAGACAGCATTCAGATCGAGGTATGGACATTGGGAGTTCCTTGTTATGCCTTTGGAGCGACCAATGCGCCGGCCGTATTCATGGACCTCATGAAACGTATTTTCATGCCTTACTTGGATCAATTTGTGATCGTGTTCCTAGATGACATCCTGGTCTACGACAAGAGTGAAGCAGAGCATGAGCAGCATCTCAGAGTCGTCCTCCAAACGCTTAGGGAGCATCAGTTGTTCGCCAAGTTCAGTAAATGCGAGTTCTGGCTCGATCCCATTTTATACTTGGGTCACATCATTACCCGAGGAGGAGTGGAAGTGGATCCCCAGAAGATTGTGGCTATCGAGTCATGGCCGGTACCCAGCTCAGTGGCAGAGGTTCGCAGCTTCCTTGGATTGGCCGGCTACTACCGGCGGTTCGTTTCAGATTTTGCAAGGATTTTAGCGCCGATGACCCAGTTGACTCATAAGAATGTGCCGTTTGTTTGGACAGTAGAGTGTCAAGAATCGTTTGAGAAGTTGAAGCAAGGTTTGATAACGGCTCCCATTCTCACCCTTCCAGATGGGACCGGAGGATTCACAATTTATTGCGACACTTCAGGCAGAGGATTGGGGTGTGTCTTGATGCAGCATGGAAAGGTAATATCTTATGCGTCACGTCAACTATGTGATCATGAGAAGAATTATCCGACCCACGACTTGGAATTGGCGGCGGTAGTGTTTGCTTTGAAGTTGTGGAGACACTACTTGTACGGAGATAGAGTGGAGATCTTTACTGATCATAAGAGCCTGAAGTATGTTTTCACCCAGAAGGACCTTAATATGCGGCAGAGAAGATGGCTCGAGCTACTGGTGGACTATGATGTGGATTTGCAGTATCATCCAGGGAAGGCCAACGTTGTAGCAGATGCATTGAGCAGGAGAGCCGGAGTTTATTTCCTGACGGCGCAACCAGAATTATTGGCAGATCTTCAGAAGATGGGAATTAAAGTGGTTCTTCCAACCAGCGTGGCATTGATGGCCAGCCTACAGGTTCAGTCCAGCATAGTTGAGAGAATCCGGGTGGCGCAGTCAACAGATTCCAAGATCCAGCGACTCAGAGCAGAGTGTGAAGCAGAAAGAAGGCCAGAGTTATGTATCTATGAAGACGGTACACTTCGGCACGACACTCGTCTTTGTGTACCCAGTGGAGATATCAGACAGAAAGTCATGGCAGAAGCCCACAGTTCGCAATATTCTATTCATCCGGGTGGTACGAAGATGTACCGTGATATTTGTCAGCATTTCTGGTGGAATGGCATGAAGAGGGAGATAGCCCGGTTTATCTCTCGGTGTTTGGTTTGCCAACAGGTTAAAGCTGAACATAGAGACCGGCTGGACTTCTTCAACCCTTACCGATCCCAGAATGGAAATGGGAACATATAACCATGGATTTCGTGACCGGATTGCCCAGATCTCCGGCCGGCAGAGATGCTATTTGGATAATTATGGACAGGCTTACCAAGGTGGCACACTTTATCCCATTCAGAGTTGGGCAGTCGACAGCCCTGTTCGCAGAGATGTATCTCAGGCAGATCGTCAGGCTTTACGGTGTGCCAATCAGCATTACCTCGGACAAGAATTCAAGATTCATATCCCACTTTTGGTGCAGCTTGCAGAAGAGTTTGGGGACTCGCCTTCAATTCAGCTCAGCTTATCACCCGCAGACGAATGGTCAATCAGAGCGCACAATCCAGACCCTTGAAGATATGTTGAGATCCTGTACCCTTGACTTCGGTGGTTCATGGGAGAATCATCTGTACCTGGTGGAATTCTCGTACAACAACAGTTATCAGGCCAGTATCCAGATGGCACCTTTCGAGGCTCTTTATGGCAGAAAGTACAGATCCCCGCTAGCATGGGACGATGTCGGGGAGAGGCAGATGCTCGGACCCGAATTGATTTCCCAGACGGTTGAATTGGTCAGGAAGGTCAGAGATCACCCCCGAGTTGCCCAGGATCGCCAGTGCCATTGGGCCGATGCTCATCGGCGCCCCTTAGAATTTGCTGTCGGCGACCATGTATTCTTTAGGATCTCGTCTAACCGCGGCATTATTCGCTTTGGTGTACGGGAAAAGCTTAGTCCTAGGTATATAGGGCCGTTCGACATTCTAGAGCGAGTAGGAGATGTATCCTATCGTCTCGCTCTTCCGCCGTCGCTAAGTGAGGTGCATGACGTATTCCATATGTCCCAATTACGACAGTATATTCCGGACCCGAGCCACATCCTAGACCATTCGGAATTGGTTGTTGGTACCAACCTTTCGTATGAGGAGAGGCCCGTGTCTATATTGGATCGGAGGGAGAAGATACTCAAGAACAAGACTATTAAATTAGTCCGTGTTACTTGGGGTCATCACTCTCTAGGTGAGTCAACGTGGGAGCGTGAGGACGACATCCGATCGCGATATCCCTACCTGTTTGACTCGTGAGGTATAATATCTTTCTTATGCCTTACGTTTTTCCCTTCCTTGCTTGCATTGTATGATTGTATGATTGAACTGCTTAGTGTAACTTGCCTGTGCTTAATGTAGCTTGTTGTGACAATCTCTAGCTCCTTGATTAAATTCCAAGGACGAAATTCTTTTAAGGTGGGTAGAGTTGTCACCCTAATTTCCCGTATTTTCCCGTATTTCGTATTTATACTCGTATCTGGATTTTGGCATGTATTTTTATTTTTCTCAAACTTGTGGAATTTCGGTATTTCTCGTATTTTGGGTTTTGACATGGCTCGATTTTAATTGGATTGGGTTGGTTTGGTTTGGTTTATTGTGTATTAGAACACCTTAGCCTATACTCCACCCTCAACACACCACATCCCACCCTCTTTAAAACTCTACCAACTTTTTCTCTTTCCTCATAAACCTCCATTAATTCTTCTTCTCCTTCCTCTACACAACACTCTTCTCCTTCCTCTCCACAACACCCATACATAGGCAAGTGCACCTTGCCACCACATGAGAACCCTCTTTTATTTGTCCATTTGCTAGTTTAGGACATGGTGATCAACATTAGAACTTGGTATTTTGTGATTTGGAGACCCCATTGTTCTAGATCTAAGTTTTACCTATTTTTGGTTTTGCATGGTTTTGATTTATTTAAGTTGGATTTTTATGGGTTTGATGTTTCCATGTGGAAGAGAGTTCAATTCCACCCTGGTTGGAACTTTAGAAATCCGGATTTGGAGTTCGGATGGCCAAGTTGTGATGCTTTGAAGTTTTGGGAGCCATTGAAGCTTCTTCTCAGCCATGGAGAAGAAGACCCTTTCCCTGCGTGCGTGCTTTTGCGCATACGCAGCTCTCCTACGTGCGTGTCTTTGCGCGTACGCTGCTCTCCTGCGTACGTGCCTTTGCGCGTACGCAGCTCTCCTGCGTGCGTGCCTTTGCGCGTACGCAGCTCTCCTGCATGCGTGCTTTTGTGCAAACGCAGCTCTCCTGCGTGCGTGCTTTTGTGCGTACGCAGCTCTCATGCGTGCGTGCTTTTTGTGCGTACGCAGCTCTCATGCGTGCGTGCTTTTGTGCGTACGCAGCTCTCATGCGTGCGTGCTTTCGTGCGTACGCAGCTCTCATGCTTGCGTGACTTTTGTGCGTACGCAGCTCTCCTGCGTGCGTGACTTTTGAGCGTACGCAGCTCTCCTACGTACGTGACTTTTGTGCGTACGCAGCTCTCCTGCGTGCGTGACTTTTGTGCGTACGCAGCTCTCCTGCGTGTGTGACTTTTGTGCGTATACAGCTCTCCTGCGTGCGTGCCTTTGTGCGTACGCAGCTTCCCTGCGTGCGTGCCCTTGTGCGTACGCTGCTCCCCTGACCCTTTGCTTAACCCATTTGCTCTTGGAGTATTGGTTTTATTTTTCGACTTAGTTTCTCTTTTATGGATTGGGTTTTTCCTGAGATCTGTTCAAAACAGAACTACTATCTTGACTCGACACAGCCTAACACGGTTTTCAAGTAATTGTTATGACTAGTGCGGTTCTTGAGATTTTCTGGTATTCTTTGATCTTCTTGCTAGTGACCCAGTGGGGTGCACACCTAACTTGTAACTTGTAATTAATCCTTGTGACTTGATAAATTGATAGTGGCCCGTGGCGACGCACTCCTGACTTATAGCATGACTTGATAACTTAACTTGACCTGCCTTGACACCGTGGGTAGTTCTTCTTGCTTGCTTGTTAAATCCACTTGTCTTATCTTGCATCATGTCTAGGATGGAACTCCTGAGTACCACGGTCAGGAGTACCTACTAAAATGGATTAAGGTTAATAACTAGAATAACTCAGTAGTCATGAAGAGATGACACAGCTACAGGCAATCCCGTTACCTGGGCGCTCTTGGGATTTGTAGCCTGCCGACGAGTAGGGCGCATTTCCAGCACACTGTCATGTGTTGCACCTTCTAAGTCACCTAAGGGTACATGCGTTCTTGGACGATATACCTACCTGAATTCAACCCCTAATTTTTGACCTGGGTAACCTGGATGGTCTGCAGGGCTTGTGGCTGTGGAATAATCTCATTGCATCTTGTTAGTAATTAGGCCTATGATAACCCTAGTTAGTTAAAGTAGTAAGCCGTAGTATCTGCTTGGCCGTGATTGATTGAATGAGGCATAACCAGTCTAGCCATGTCTTGATCCAGTACAAGATTGCTTCCTGTCTTGATCTCTTACATTATTATCTTGCCGATAAATGGTGGGAAACCAAGTTCTGTTCAGACGAAGGGTTTCAACCCCGGTCCTTGTTTGGTTTACGGGTTGTAACCTGGTTATCGAAATAGTTCCATGGTTATCTCGTCGTATATCATCCTGACATGTTTTCGTAAATTCTATTTTTAATATTAGATTTCTTGTGCTAATTGCTGGCTTTTGTTCTTATTTCGTGGCCCCCTTGTGGCACTTGCTCTTTCTGGGATTGACCCAGCTGGTTTTGTGTGGCCAGATTTCGGAGCAGCTCCCGAGGATCTACCAAGCTTCCAGCCCAATGGTGACAACTAGAAGGAACCCGGGCTACGAGTGGGTTTTCTATTTTGTTTCGCTCACTCTATTGTAAAATTATTCTTTTGAGGCGTTTAGCCGACGAGCACCTGTTAGCTCGATGCACTTTACTTACTGTCTGCCTACGGGCTGTGAACATGATTAACAAATCCTAGGGTTGATCATGTACGACTAAACTCTTGCTAGTCCTAACATTTTGTAACGACTAGCTTCATGATCAGCTGAATATGTAATATTTGGGACGCCTTATTATTGTATATTTAACGATCATACATCTTGCGACCTTACTTACTTATTTGTGATTGAGACATTAGGTTTGTTCATGACCATAAGAGACTGTTGGCTTGTAGTAAACCCTCATATATCTAGACAGCCGTGATCGTATATCGAAGTGGTTTCCATTTTAATATACGTAGCTGGCTATGTCTGTCCCCGCTCTCCAGTATTCAGGTTCTGGGGCGTGACACAGAGTCTACCCTATGCGGCTCACGAGGACTATCTTCATGCGGCTCACTGAGAAGCCACCCATCATGCGGTCGCCTATGCTCATGCGGCTCAGATCATTTCCATACGTGGCCAGTCTTATGTGGCTCAGTAGGAAACAATCCTCATGCGGTTCAGATTTCCTAAGTGGCTCGTGGTTAAGACATGTGGCAGAAGATTAGTTTTTCCCGCGTCCCTACAGCTAGTAGCATAATAATAGTGGGACACGTGGTATCAAATCGATCAAGATTCGTCAACAAATTCCAACAACCAGGTTTAGTGCCATCCTCATAATTACTGGGATCAAATCAGATCATTTACAATCATACAAATTGAACACGTAGCGGGAGATCCGAGCTTGGCATAACAAATCATGAGAATTTATGGCAATCATCATTAATTGCCTACAGAGATTTGATACAATCCCCATTAATGGCCTAGATTTGCTACAATCAGAATTAATGGCCCAGATTAATTGATCTTTAACCGCCGACTTCTCGAGGGTATCCCACTCCTATAAATAGCAAGGTGCCATTCCTTTGCAAAAAAGGAAGAAAAATGAGAGGATTTTTCGAGAGCACTAGAGCACCTGGAGAGACCTGAAAAGAGAGCACAGAGAGACAAAGACACACACAGAGGGCATCCTAAGGGCATTTCTTCCCCGGAGCCAAGGCTGCATCCGATCGTCCAAGGAGTAAGGCAGAGCTGCCTTCGCTTTCCTGAGCCTCTACCGTCGTCCCCCATAATCTAAAATAAATAATTGTACTTAGATTGCTGTACCTAGGTTTTCGTCCCTAGGCTTTCTTTGTACAAGCGAGTTTGTATTGTGAAGTAAAAGTCCAGTCCTCCGATATAATTGTTCTGTTCTTTTATAATTTTATGGCAAACACGATGGCGACTCTGCTGGGGACAAACTTCTCCACGGCTGAGGAGTTGGTGACGCAATCGGATGCAGCCAAGCTTGGCTCCACACAACAGAAGATGGTTGTCCGCTTCGACCAACAGGCGTTTGAAGAAATGCTCTCCGACGGGAGCGCTGGCCCGGTCCAGAAGCGAACCCGCATGAAAAAAGCTCGCAGGAAGTGGAGGCCAAAGTCATTTGCTCCACTCCAAGCTCTGGACAGAGTACTCTCTGCTGCCCAAGACGGCGAAGGCAAGTCTCATGCGGCTCCACTTCAAACCATAGAGGACTCTGCTGTCCCAAGTCCGGCAGAGGAAAGCACTACGATGCTGGACTTGCAGGGGCAAAGAGTGATTCTATGTACACCAGGAAGAAGCCGAACAAAGGCACTAGCCGCAGAACGAAGACTCATGCAGCCGAGATTGCCAGCCGTATGTATGATGTCTATGAGGCCGAAACTACCAGCCGAATGCATAACACTCATGCGGCTAGGATATCCAGCCACATGGAGAAGACTTATGCGGCTGAGACTTCCAGCCGCATGAAGAAAGCCCATGCGGCTATGACTGCCAGCCGCATGAAGACTGTTGATTCTAGACGCATGCCGCCTGCTCCAAGCGGCTCGGTCTTCGATCGCCTCTTCTATGGTCCTGATCTCTCGTACTCCCGAGAAAACATGTCTGACTCTCTCCAGCACCACTTAGACTCTTCCTATTTGGTGCCCTCACGCACCAGAGTGAAGAAGTCTAGGGCAGCGCGAGCTTGGCGAGCTCAGTCCGCTGTCCCGACCTCTGACCATCCGAGCGTTCCACATACTGTTATGCGGGCCTCTGATGGGAAGTTGTACAGAACCACTCGAGTCTAGCCCCCGGCGGTAAATGAACAGAGTGGTTTCCAAAAGTCTTCCAAAATCCAGGGAGCAAACATGGTCTTTCCGGACCCATCTGACTTGCGTGAGGCTATCCTCCACAAGCGCAAGGAAAGAGAGGGGGCCTCGGGGTGCAAAAAGTCCTCCCATGGACGTCACTGCACCCAAGTCATCGTCAACTGCTGTTGCAATAGCGCGACGGTACGAAAAGACCGGCAGTCCGTCTTCCAAAGACCGCAACAACCATGTTCAGAGGATGAGGCACTTCCCGTCGTCTCCTGCAACTCTGCTCAGAAAATTTTCGCCGATGGGAGAGGGAAGAAGATAAACGTTTCCAGCCCAAAGATTTCAACCACTATGACTAAGAGACTGTCGTCTAAATGGTTGCCCACCACCGAAGTTTTTCAAGGTACCCGTTCAAAGATGAAATCTGCTACAGTGGGAGATTCATCGTCCACATCACTGGGTTACTGGAACTGGGGGTAGCACTCCACCGAAGCTCCACAACAATTCGATGTTCCAAGGAGACGAGCTAGGGAAAATAACTCTCCCATTAGATGCAGCAAATCCCGACGTCCCCGAGAACGTCCACAACTCCCAAGACGAGGCGAACTCGGAAGCTGGAGGTACTGTTCCTTCTGAGTCCGAATCAGAGGAGAATATTTCCACATACCCCGATGACTTCTCGGTACAGGGGTATGATTCGGAGGGTACGTCATCCCCCATCCCTTCCACTTCTACTCATGTTAGGACGGCGTTCATGACAAACGACGAACAAGATGGTCCTGGTGATTGCCAATGCATCGACACTCTGGAGGCCATACTGCGCACTTTGGTCAAATCCGTAGACGAGATCATAGCAGCCCTCCCTACTCTGCAAGGAGGGACGCCTGGCCAAACAAACTTGGGTCCCGCAGTCAATGCAGACTCGAACTCAGCGGCACCAAACCCGAGCAATATTCCTCCTGAAATGTCGACTCCTACCGCTGCAGACGAAGCCAGAGAGGCAAAAAGAGAGGTCCAGGAGCTCCGGGCTATGTTCCATGCCCGAGAAAACTGCCAAGACCTCAGGATACGACAATCGTATCCCGCTGCATGGAGAGATGTTCCCTTCCCACCAAAGTATAAACCATTCCACATCAATCCATATGATGGAAAGACCTCCGCAAGTCGGTACATCACTTACTTCGAGGTTACCACCGACCATCTGCCCCATGACGATGCCATCCTTACACGATTATTCATCGGGGTATTGGAAGGGGTCGCCTTCGACTGGTACCGTAACCTGCCAGACAACTACATCCACTCCTTCGCCAACTTCAAGCGCATGTTCTTGGAGAGATTCTACAAAGTAGGACAGGACATCACAATGTCTACCCTCATGGACGTCGTTCAGGGGGAGAAAGAGCTGACAAGGAACTATATTGAGCGGTTCCGCCAAACCGTCATGAAGTTACCGTCTGGTAATCCGGATTCCTCCTTAATTAAAATTTACCAAAAGAGACTGCTCCCAACAATCAGCCTCTGGATGGGTGAAAGTCAATTTAAGGACTGGAAGACGTTTATCATCAGTGCCACTAGCGCTGAAGATAGGTTGAAGAAGGCTCGCCAACTGGGATTGCACATCTCGGAGGGAGAGGAAAAGGGCAAGCGCCCTAATACCAACAACAACAATGGTGGTAACTCCTCCAACAATCGGGACAACAAGGGTAAGCAGGCTATGGTGGCCGACACAGCCCAGAAACCTGAGTCAAAACTGGCAGACAAGCAATGGCCACAAATGACCTACTCCTTCGAAGACGGTCATGTCAAGCCCATCTTGGACATGCTCATACAAGGAGATAGAATTCAGCTTCCTCCACCAAGACGGGAACCTTGGCCGACGGAATTGGAAAACCCAAAGTACTGCCATTACCACTGCTACGTCCACCATGCTACATACGACTGCTACCAACTAAAGCGATACATCCAACTTCTCATCGATTCGAAGGCTCTGGCCATTGATTTCGAGGAGGTAACCGTGGCAGCCAATATGGTGTCCATATAATTTGGCAGCTTCCCTCTGACAGAGACTCAAGACGTCGTGATACCCATCCCTCGGGCGACAATGGAGATTGCCAATCTTCCACCTCCTCGAGATCAGGCTACTGGTCTAGTACCCCTTACCACGTCACGAGGGGTAGTCAGGTGGGTCCATCCAGACTTGGTACCTGAAGTAACTCAGTCCGTACCACTCCCCATTGGCAGGAAGAATGATGGAAAGGTCAGATCCTGCCGTACAATCTCTGTAGATGTCGAAGAAGCTACAGCTGTCGTCACTCGGTCTGGTGTGTAATCCTAACCTACGCCAGATAACTCGACTGAAGAGCATCAGCCGGCCACTGCTGACACTCCGGGACCTTCCTAACCTCCGACGACCGACAAGCCTAGGCCGAAGGAGACTCGCTTTAACAAATTCCTCCTAAAAAAGGCACCTCATGGGCTGGAAAGACCTTACAACTTTGACATCTTGGCGGAATTGGCCAACACACCGGCCAAATTATCATTATACGAGCTCCTGAGACTCTCCAAGGATGTTCGTGCGGCTTTGAGCGACGCACTCCAGAACGCCGACGCATATCTAGCTCAGGTCAACCTCACGGGAGAGAGCCCGCCTGCAGATCTCCAAGACAACGCTTGTACGGGAGCGATGCCCAATATTGTCTTCACTCCACAGGATATGCTCATCAAAACCAACCTGCACGATCGACCGTTATATTACACTGGATACATCGGTGACGTAAAGGTGGATCGGATGCACATTGATCCTGGTTCTTCCATAAGCATCATCCCGAAAGGTCTGTTACATCATCTCCGTATTCCTATGCATCGTCTGACGCCAACAAGCACCGCCATCAGCGGTTTCAATTCGGAAAGGAGCTACCCGATTGGGAAGATTCGCTTGAGGTGCCAAATTGGCGATCTGCAGTCAGAAGTAACCTGTTACGTCATAGATGCGGACACTTCCTATAATATCCTCTTGGGGCGCCCTTGGATACACGATTACATGATCGTGCCTTCCACGCTGCACCAGTGCTTCAAGTATGTCGACAAATATGGCTTCGTAAGGACAGAATTTGCCGACATCGATCCCTTCAAAGGGGTCGAATCCTACTACTCAGACTCATGCCGATACGAAAAGTCGAAGAGGCACCTTGGTGAAGGAGATGTGCAAGCTCGTACTGAGACGGCCACAGGATCAGAAGAACCTCTGATGATCCACCTCCAAGCTCGCAAACGTGGCAAAATCGTACCCCTTACGGCCGCTCTGCGTAAGGATGCAATCAGTCTCTCGGCACAAGAGGGGCAAATGATAATCCGACGGCCAAGGTCCGGCCAAGCGCCAAGACCCACAATGGAGCCACTGACAATCAGACTGCCTAGAGTCGGCCGGCCACAAACGGAGAAGCTCAATCCATCTGACAAGCCAATGACGATACGTCTTCCTAAGAAGAATCGTCACTCCGATGCAAAGACGGGGGCTTCCAGCGAGCCAACCACTCCCTGTCCAGCATCAAGTACCAAACTGGGGGTTGCTAGTTTGCCAATAACTCCACGTTCTGCTCCACCAGCAGAACCCATAATGATCAAGTTGTCCAAGTCATCCTCTCAGTCTTTATTTATACAGGGGGTGGCCGAAGAAGAACCAGAACTGGCCAAGTATGTGGCTGCTCACACCGATGTTCCATCCGCAGATGATGTAATCCCGCTAGAAAAGATACCTTACTTCATCAATAAAGGGCTATCTTTGAACTACACCGAGCTTAATAAGCTTTGTACTATGTATTCTATGGAACACGGTATAGGCACTCACCTACATACACAGGTGACAAATGTTTACACCACAAATCAGCTCACTTCCGTGGAAGAAGCATACTGCATAATCGAGGGAGAAGATCATCCAATCATCTTCAGTCGAAAAAATGATCTATAGCCCTTCACCATAGAAGAAGTCGATCTCGAATCGGACACCGGGAGACTGCCACTCTATCTATATAGTCCCCAATCCAAATATTTCATACAAAAATAGGGGTATGATATGGAGACTACGCCAGGTTTGAAGTATGGCACTGGTCGACGATTACCTTTAAAGTTATCGATCCCGGTTGGCAAACCACATGACTGCTACAACAAGACCCGATGCGGACTGGGGTATGTTACGCCTATAACGACCCCTGAAAGCTCAGATGAAGAATGCGACTGGCATTCACACTCAACCGGATCACCAACTTCTGATTCGGATATCAGCATCGGAGAAGTATTCAGGCAGGTCCTGTCTGTCAATATGGCATTCGCTGATGCTTACGAAGAAGGTGAAGACTTTCCTAAACTCCTCGAATTAGAGCCGTGGGCCCAACAGCTGGATGCGCAATGGGAGAAGCGGTTTGAACAAAGAGAGCCTCCTACTGAGGATGAGGTCATGCAAGTGGATCTCGGCAGCGACTCTTCTCCAAAACCAATCTTCGTTAGTAAAAGCCTGACAGACGAAGAGCAGAAATCGCTATTAGAATTCGTCAAAGAATATATTAATGTGTTCGCCTGGAACTATGAAGACATGCCAGGGTTAAATTCCAATATTGCTCTTCACAAACTCAACATTCGGCCAGATGCAAAGCCAGTCAAACAACAACAACGACGCTTCCGCCCAGGTATCATGGATGCGATCAAAGCCGAAGTCAACAAACAGATAGCCAGCAGCTTTATTCGTGAGGAGCAACATCCGGACTGGGTCGCCAATATAGTACCGGTCCTCAAGAAGAATGGAAAGATTTGAATCTGCATCGACTTCCGTAATCTGAACGAGGCGTACCCCAAAGATGAGTTCCTCCTCCCTATCACAGACATCATGATTGACAACACCTACGGCATCGAACGTATGTCGTTTATGGATGGCTTCTCGGGATACAACCAAATTAAGATGTCTCCCGACGACAAAAAGCATACATCGTTACGAAAACCAATAGGCTGCTACACAGTCATGCCTTTTGGTTTAAAGAACGCTGGCGCTACCTATCAGAGAGCTATAAGCATCATCTTTAGAGACCACTTGTGCAAAATAGTGGAGTGCTATGTTGACGACATCGCCGTCAAAAGCCGCTCTAAGGAAGATCATCTGCATGATCTAAGGACAGTGTTCGACCTAATACGAGCGCACAATTTAAAAATGAACCCTACGAAATCCTTCTTGGGCGTATCTAGCGGGAAGTTCTTGGGTTTCATTATCACCTCCCAGGGTATCCACGTAGACCCTAAGAAGACAAAGGCAATCATGGAGATGGGTCCCCCGAGAAATCTCCGAGAACTCCTAGGCCTCCAAGGGAGGTTAGCTTACATCAAGAGGTTTATTTCCAACCTCTCCGGACGATGTCAGCCATTCACCCATCTCATGAAGAAGGACGTCTCATTCGTATGTGATGAAGAATGCCAGCATGCCTTCAACAGCATCAAAGAATACTTGTCGAACCCTCCAGTCCTGGTGGCCTCGGTTGCTGAAAAACTATTCCTGCTTTATGTACGAGCAATGGAGCATTCCCTTGGCGCTCTGCTAGCACAAAACAATGATGCAGGCCATGAGCAAGCTATATATTACCTCAGCCGTATGATGATTGGGCCAGAGCACCGATATACCACCATGGAAAAGGAATGCCTTGCCCTGGTGTTTGCCATTCAAAAGATGCGACACTATGTCACGGGGCAAACCATACATGTGATATCACGAGTCAACCCCCTCAGGGTCCTCATGACGAAACCAGGGGCACTCAGCTCTCGCCTCGCTACATGGGCGATATTACTGTCCCCCTACCATATGATCTTCGTCCCGCAAAAGGCTGTTAAAGGCCAAGCTCTGGCAGACTTTTTAGCAGCCCACCCAGGCCCGGAGTCGGCCAGAATATACGAAGACATCCCAGATGAGGTCGTCGACTGACATGCGACCTCTCACGATGATATATGGCGAATGTTCTTCGACGATGCCTCAAGGACCGGACCTAAGGGCAACATCGTCGTCAGAGTCGGAGTGGTGCTAATTTCTCCTTCCGGACTGGTGATCAATCGTGCCTACTCCCTCACAGAACCTTGTTCTAACAATATGGCAGAGTATAATACGTTAGTCATTGGCCTCCAACTTGCAAGAGAGCTGGATGTAGAATATCTTGAAGCATACGGCGATTTACAGTTAATCGTCAATCAGATCCAGGGTTCATACGAAGTCCGCCATGAAGATATGATCCCCTATCACCAAAAGCGATCAACATCATCTCGTCGTTCGAGGGGTTCTTCATCGAACACGTTCCTAGACTCCAAAATATCGAAGCCGATGCCTTAGCTGGCCTTGTCGCTTTCCTAGCGGTTCTGAACTATGCTCATCAATCGGAGGATGTAATAGGCCATGAACTGGTCTGTCCCAAGAACAACGTTCAATTCGTGGCGAGTTATTTCGCTCAGACGATCGACGAAGCACCAGACTGGAGACAACCATTCATTGACTTCGTAGTCTATGACATCCTGCCCGAGAACCCAAAGGAAGCCACCTCTATCAGAAGGCGTTCTCTCAGATTCTTCTACGATACAGAGACGAAAATTCTGTATCGCCGATACTACGATGGATTATTACTTTGATGTCTGTCAAACGCAGAAGCCAAAAAAGCCGTACGTGAATCTCATGATGGTGTCTACGGGGCCCATCAGCCCGGTCCAAAATTGCAAGATCATCTTCGCCGAATGGGCTACTACTGGCCCACGATGGAAAAGAATATGATTGCCCATGCGGCTCAGAACAGGAAAACCCATGCGGTTCAAAACAGACAAACTTCATGTGGCTCAAGAGCATCATGCGGTTCAAAAGTCACCAACTTGGACATGCAGCTCAAGCAACACCACACGGCCTTCTGTGGTTCGCTTCTACAATTGGACATTAAGCAAAGGCCCTATTTAATGCTCTCACATGAAGGAGAACTGACAGCTCGGACATAAAACTGTAATAATGACTGTCACAATGGTAGACTCCTAGGGAAACGAAGGAAATCTCTGACACAATCCTTTAAACCCTAAAATCCTTCATACGGTCTTGACACGTAGACAGTCGCATGCGGCTCAGGCAGAGGCCACCCCATGCGGCTCAGGCAGAGGCCACCTCATGCGGCTCAGGCAGAGTCTCCTCTATGCAGCTCACGAGGACAATCTTCATGCGGCTCACTGAGAAGCCACCCACCATGCGGTCGCCTATGCTCATGCGGCTTAGATCATTTCCATACGTGGCCAGTCTTATGCGGCTCAGTAGGGAACAATCCTCATGCGGTTCGGATTTCCTAAGTGGCTCATGGTTAAGACACGTGGCAGAAGATTAGTTTTTCCCGCGTCCCTACAGCTAGCAGCATAATAATAGTGGGACACGTGGCATCAAATCGATCAAGATTTATCAACAAATTCCAACAACCAGGTTTAGTATCATCCTCATAATTACTGGGATCAAATCAGATTATTTATAATCATACAAATTGAAGACGTGGCGGGAGATCCGAGCTTGCCATAACAAATCATGAGGATTTATGGCAATCATCATTAATTGCCCACAGAGATTTGATGCAATCCCCATTAATGGTCTAGATTTGCTACAATTAGAATTAATGGCCCAGATTAATTGATCTTTAACCGCCGACTTCTCGAGGAGGCTATCATTGCAAACCCTAATGATCGCATTCCACTCCTATAAATAGTAAGGTATCATTCCCTTGCAAAAAAGGAAGAAAAAGGAGAGGATTTTTCGAGAGCACTAGAGCACCTGGAGAGACCTAAAAAGAGAGTGCAGAGAGACAAAGGCACACACAAAGGACATCCTAAGAGCATTTCTTCTTCGGAGCCAAGGCTGCATCCGATCGTCTAAGGAGTAAGGCAGAGCTGCCGTCGCTTTCCCGAGCCTCTACCGTCACCCCCCAGAATCTAAAATAAACAATTGTACTTAGATTGCTGTACCTAGGTTTTCGTCCCTAGGCTTTCTTTGTACAAGCGAGTTTGTATTGTGAAGTAAAAGTCCAGTCCTCCGATATAATTGTTCTGTTCTTTTATAATTCATGGCAAACACGATGGTGACTTTGCTTGGGACAAACTTTCCCACGGCTGAGGAGTTGGTGACGCAATCGGATGTAGCCATGCTTGGCTCCACACAACAAAAGATGGTCGTCCGCTTTGACTAACAGACGTTTGAAGAAATGCTCTCCGACGGGAGCGATGGCCCGGTCCAGAAGCAAACTCGCACGAAAAAAGCTCACAGGGAGTGGAGGCCAAAGTCATTTTCTCCTCCCCAAGCTCTGGACGGAGTACTCTCTGCTACCCAAGACGGCGAAGGCAAGTCTCATAAGGCTCCACTTCAAACCATAGAGGACTCTGTTGTCCCAAGTCCGGCAGAGGAAAGCACTACGATGCTGGACTTGCAGGGGCAAAGAGTGATTCTATGTACTCCAGAAAGAAGCCGAACAAAGGTACTAGCCGCAGGATAAAGACTCATGCGGCCGAGATTGCCAGTCGCATGCATGATGTCCATGCGGTCGAAACTGCCAGCCGAATGCATAACACTCATACGGCTAGGATTTCCAGCCGCATGGAGAAGACTTATGCGGCTGAGACTTTCAGCCGCATGAAGAAAGCCCATGCGGCTACGATTGCCAGCCGTATGAAGACTGTTGATTCTAGCCGCATGCCGCCTGCTCCACGCGGCTCGGTCTTCGATCGCCTCTCCTATGGTCCTAATTTCTTGTGCTCCCGAGAAAACATGTCTGACTCTCTCCAGCACCACTTAGACTCTTCCTATTTTGTGCCCTCACGCACCAGAGTGAAGAAGTCTAGGGCAGCGCGAGCTTGGCGAGCTCAGTCCGCTGTCCCGACCTCTGACCATCCGAGCATTCCACATACTGTTATGCGGACCTCTGATGGGAAGTTGTACAGAACTAATCGAGTCCAGCCCCCGGCGGTAAACGAACAGAGTGGTTCCCAAAAGTCTCCCAAAATCTAGGGAGCAAACATGGTCATTCCGGACCCATCTGACTTGCGTGAGGCTATCCTCCACAAGCGCAAGGAAAGAGAGGGGGCCTCGGGGTACAAAGAGTCCTTCCACGGACGTCACTGCACCCAAGTCATCATCAACTGTTGTTGCAATAGCACGACGGTACGAGAAGACCGGCAGTCCGTCATCCAAAGACTGCAACAACCATATTTAGAGGATGAGGCACTTCCCGTCGTCTCAAGGATACGTGCTTCGGCATGAATGTGGCGTCGTCATCGAGTCGTCTCAAGTTATGTCAGAAAGGGCCGTAAGGTAAGTTGGTTAAGTCTGGTTGATCCTTGGGAGGCACGGCCTCGATCTAAAGGCACGATCAAGTCTATTGGCACGACTAACATGAGTGGTCCCCTTGACGTTATTGGCGCGAGAATGGTCTAGAGGCACACAAAAACAAGTAAAAGCCTTCGCACGACCGAGGTTGCATAAGTTTCTACTTGGTGAGGTATTGCCTCGAATATATAATAAAGTCACGATAGAGTATAGCACGACCATGTCGTTGTGTTGCCAAGTATAGGCCAAGGCGTCTTTGTCCTAAAATTGATCCTAAGGAAAGACTAGAAAGACAATCAAAAGGGAATTAAGCTACACAAAGTAAATGAATGTGTCAATTTTGTATGGTTGGGCTAGGAGCTCACTCCACCAGTACAGTTGAGTACTGACACCTATATAGTTTTTATGTGCAGGCACAGGTAGAAGTCCGATGGCATGGAGCTCACTTGGATGCGTCAAGACACGAAGTTTCTTGGCATTTTGAGGCGTACGGCCACATGGAGTCAGAACTTATATTTGACATAATGTGTGGACATTGCCATTTCGAAGAATCTGCCACTCGTCGCCTTAAAGCTTGTATTAAGAAATAAGAGAGAGCAGAGTGACTTGTAATATGAGACAAAAGTGAGCTTGAGAGACTTATAATTTAGCCTCGTGCCCATATTATAATTCTTTGTTCAATATTAATAAAGAGTATTTTGTATGACTTGAGTTTTACTTCTACTTTTGTTGCTGGCTATTCAATGTTTCTGCTTGGGACTTCTGTGCGATGACCTCCGTCGCTTAGCTTGTAATCGGCCATTATGGACCTGTCTTGCATGAGCGCACTCTAGAATCATGCGGTATCACACCTTAGCGAGGACGATCGCTCCTACGGGTGCGGGGTATGACACAATCTATACACCTTTTGGCTGCAGGTCTTCGGCTTGAAATACCTCTGGTATTCATTGTCCACTACGGTCTATCAACATCTGGATACTCTGCTTGAGAATAAGATCTCGTTGTTGCTGTGACTCCGTCATACACTTTATGATCCCTAGGAATGTATGCACATCGGGATGATCTGATACTACCTCTGCTCGGACTGTTGACTGTACTGGTGATACATAATGCCCTGACTCTGGCGATACCTCATCTGGATGATGATCTATCACTAGTACTGACTGATGAGACTCTGGCTGAACTGGCAATACTGACTACACGGGAATAATTGGCTGATCGAGATGAACGAACATCACTACCCTCAGGTCGACTCTCGACTCTGCTCCTAAATGTTGATACTAATCGTCCAAAACTGGCCTAACAAAAGGATGGTGACCTACAATCGACAGAACCCGAAAAAGTTGATCGAAAGTATTAAGAACAGTGCCTTTGAAAGTTAAAGGACATAATGATCAAATCGAGGAAACAAGAAAGATCAACGATCAAGGCAAATATTAAGTCAAAGGATCAGAGATATAGAATAATACGAAGGATATCAATAAAAGAGAATTGTGACTGAGATATCTAAATATCAGTAACTCCCATGTATCTAATAAATCAGACCTGCATGAGCCACCAATAAAACCTATGTCATATCCCAGAACCAAAATACTGGCAAGTAGCGACGGACCAGGCCAGCTACGTATTCCAAAGTACTTCAGTACCCAAAATAACGTATAAGCTTACCACTACAATCCAATAGTCAATCCTAGGTCAAGCAATCCTAGGTATCTTAGTCACAACTAAAATATACAAAGTACAAGAAGTATGATCATCATACATAAAATAGTAAAGCATTCCAAACTATATACATGGATGATCATGAAGCTAGTAATACAAAGTGAAGAACTAACAAGAGTAATAGTCATACATGATAAGCTCTAGCTATAGTCTATGTCACTTCCCAATTCCAATATACGTATTCTTTCATGAATCCTGTACATGGTATCCTATATTTAGCATGTGCATAATTCTATTATGATTTATTAATGGTTGCATGTAGCCTTTAAGCATGCCATTAGTGGAATGGTTAGAGCATGTTTAGAGATTAGGGTTTTCTTAAGCCAACCCAACCCTATTATATATATTCTCTTTCTTTTCTCTCTCCTCATAACCATTCATTCATTTCCCTCAACCATCACCCTTAGGCAAGTACAACTTGCTCAAAAGTGGAGATTTGTGCATTTTTATCCTTAATTTTTTTCTTTGATATTATTTGTCTATATTGTTCTTCTTATCATCCTCTACAAGTTTAGTACTTGCTATTTTCGATTTTGATGGATGGATTCTTGTAGATTTAAGTTTATGTCATTTTTGGTTTTCTTTGGTTTTAATCTATTAAACTTGCTTGTTTTCAAAATCTAATTGTTTCATGTGGTAGCGCATTTCATTTAACCCAAATTTGACCTTTGAAAAGTTAGATTTTGTTTTGTTTTGGCCGAGTTGTACAAGTTTGTAGTTCATGGGTTCCATGGCCATCTTTCTCGGATTTTGGAGAAGATGAGCAGTTTGGACGCAGGAGTCTTTGGCCGCATACAGTTTGGCCGTATGAGTCTGGCCGCATGCAGTCTGACCGCATGATTCTTTGGCCGTATGCAGCCTGGTCGCATGCAGTCTGGCCGCATGAGTCTGGCCGCATGCAGTCTGGCCACATGAATCTGGCTACATGCAGTCTTTGGCCGCATGAGTCTTTGGCCGCATGTACTCTGGTCGCATACAGTTTGGCCGTATGAGTCTGGCCGCATATAGTCTGGCCGCATAAGTCTTTGACCGTATGAGTCTGGCCGCATGGGTTTGGCTGTATGAGTGTGGTCGCATGAGTTTGACCGCATAAGGCTGGCCGCATGAGTTTGGCCGCATGCAGTCTGGCCGCATGAGTCTGACAACATGCAGTCTGGCCACATGAGTCTGGCTGCAAGAGTCTTTGGCCGCATGTGTCTGGCCGTATGACCCTTCGACCGCATGCGTCCTGCGGACTGCATGTGTCCCACAGACCGCATGAACCCTCGGCCACATGCGTCCTTGGGTCTTGATTCTTATTTCTGATCTGACTAAGTATGCGAGTGCTGGATAAACCTATGTGTGTACTAAGGTACAATCTATGTGAGCACCAAGGTGCTATCCTATGTGCTAAGTGTTCCTACGTGATATCTGCCAGTACACCCAAGAGTCCAGTATTTACATAACGAATGGTCGGTAGCAAAGACGTGGTATTGTTGTGTGTTGTATTACACCAAGAAGGGGTACATAAGTATGACTCTATGAGCCAGTACGAATCCCTTCTTGGGGTGATCCTACATTGTACGACATCTAGGAGAGGGAGCATGTGACCACGACTTGTGAACTCCGAGGATAACCTAGGAATTAACTAGGCAACTAACTTAGTAGATGCATTAGGTGGGAATAATCCTGAGATTGTGCCATACTAGCCACCCCAGGTCCAGTTCTGACGTGTCGGGTTGGCCGCCACAGATATGGTTTTATTCGCCTTTGGCAGATGACTATATCCGACTTCTACGAGCTATGTATTATATGTTTTAGCGTCGCAGCCCTCCGGGGGACCGGTGCATAATCAATGTGCTATATGTCTAATGGTTTGGATAGCCCTGCTGGGTTGGCACAATCTGAGAATCCCTTTTAATCAGTATCGCGAGGATAACTCTGCCAAATATAGAAAGCCACATGAATGAATGACCGCTTGGAAAATGACTTGACTGTGTCTTGTACCTTCCATTAGTAGCTGTGGGACATGGACTGTCATGGTGCGTGGTCTAACCCGTGTCCTTGTTTGGTTGTTGGGTTGGTCTATCGTGCTATGACAGGTTGTGGACCGAGGTTACGATCGAAAGCCTTTATTATTACTAGTATTATTATTTTATGCTTGGGTTTTATCTCACTCTTTTGTGCTCTCTTGTGGTACTTGCTATTCGGGTCTGATCCTGCTGGTTTTGTTTGGCCAGATCACGTAGCAAAACCTGAGGATCCGACCTTCCTCCATGACGTCAATGGTGTATACTAGGAGCATAGCTGGCGGGAGACTTGAGTGGGTTTCTTCTCCACCACTCTAGTTTTTATTCCTTATGTTCTGGCGTTTAGCCACCGGCACCTGTTTAGCCGATTAATCTAGATATTTTGTCTTTTGCATAATTATAATTAAATCAGACTGCAGCTGAATACGATTATGTACCTATGACTCTCTGGGCTAGCTAACTTATAAATCTAGATCCCCATGATTATTTTGATGAAGCGTCGGGGATGCCTTACTGCTTTATCTCAAATGCTCAATAATTAATATTTTCTTGCTTTGAATGATTGAGACATAGATGCTCTGTAAGACCATAGGAGACTTGATTGTAGCATGCACCCCCTTGTCTCTTGACAACCACGATCGTCGTATGACGTTTGTATACCTCATATGAAGTAGCTGGCCTAGTTCGTCTCCATATTCCGGTACTTGGACGTGATAAGGTTTTATTGGTGGCCCATACAGGTCTATTTTTCAGACTTGAGGGGTGTTACTATTATAGGAGTCTCAATCAAAACTTGTTCCCTTTGAATATCTTGCCTCGATTTCTCTTTCCTCACCTTGATTGATAACCTGAATTGCATCCTCGAATCTTCCTCGTCCAGTTATTTGACATTATGTGTCTTTCTCCATAGGGGTGCTTCTTTTTCAGTAGCTGGCGAGGCCAACATGGAGGAACGTCCAGTAGAGCATGGTTCGACGGGGCAGCTGCAGGAAAGAATACCTTCTCCTGACCAGATTCGAGTGGAAGTGAGATCAGAGCTAGTGGAACCGCAGGTTCTAGAAACTCCTGCACCCCAACCGGTACCGGCAGCGACGACAGTACCTGATGCTGCAGCACTCCTGGAGGTCATCTGGAGATTTCTGGCCACTCAACAGCGTCAGGAGGCAGCCCATCAGCAACAACAGACCCAGCATCAGGAACAAAATATACTAATGAATCAGGAGTTACAATTATCCCTTGAGAGAAGTGTCAGGAATGATTCGGGAGCGTCGAAAAGGTTTTGTCGACTTAACCCGAGATACATTGACGGCACGGAGGATGCCATCATGGCGGATGATTAGCTTTAGGATATTAAGGCCATATTGACCGCAGTAAAGGTTCCAGTAGAAGAGATGGTTGACCAAGTCAGACTATTACTTCAGGATCTCGTCCGCGACTGGTGGGCATCGAAAGAGCTTGGAATGGGGCATCATGTTGCTTGGGATAGCTTCAGTACCAGATTCAAGGCCAAGTACTTTGGCGTGGTAGCGCGGTATGAGCTACAGCAGAGGTTTATCAGTCTCAAGCAGGCTGGTAAGACGGTAGATGGATATGCAGCGGAGTTTTGCAGACTGAGTCGGTTTGTACCGACGATGGTGGCTACAGAGGCAGAGAAGGCACTAAGATTCTAGCAGGGTCTTCATTTGGATATTCTACAGCTAGTAGTAGGGCACGACTATCAGACTTTTGATACCGTTTTAACGGCAGCTCGGAGGCATGAACTCACCCAACAAAGGTTGGCAACAAGACATGGGGGCCAGAAAAAGTCTCATCCCCAGAGTAGGGGCAGAGGAGCAGTACAGCGAACATCGACGCCAACACCAAGCATCCATATTTATGAGTCAAGAGCACCACGGAGGACGACGATATCAGATACAACAGCACCAGCTCGACATCAGCAGCCGATGAACCAGCAGCAGCGCCAGAGGGTGCCCATTAGATGTTTTACTGCGGTAAGAGAGGACACACTAGGGATATGTGTCGTTCAGCTAATGGATTATGCATGAGATGTGGCAGTCTAGACCACAGGATTGCTATTTGTCCTATGATGCAGAGGCCAGGAGGGCCAGTTCAGCAGTTTTCGACGTTGCCAGCTCTGGGGGCAGCACCAAACAGAGGACCAGCATTGGCCGTAAGACTGTTAGCCCAGCATCTGCCGACGCAGGCTCAGATGTTTCGCTAGGTGCAGAACCAGGGAGGCCAGCAGAGGCCACAACAACAGCGTGGACAAGGAAGACAACAGCGGAAAGCTCAGCAAGGCCAGGGCCAGGCCTTCACCTTATCACTAGAGGATGTAGTAGCTTCAGGTGATGTAGTTGCAGGTAATGTTTCTGTAACCTCTTATCCTGCAGTAGCATTGTTTGATTCGGAGGCTATCCACTCTTTTATATCTGCACGATTTACGATACGTATTGGACTGGAGTTCGAGGCATTGCCAGAGAGGATGAATATACTCACTGGTGATGGGCTCGTAGGAGTTACCAGAGTGTGCTTAGCGTGTTCGATCGTAGTGTATGGACAATTATTTCCTACATCTTTGATTGAGTTCCCTATGAAAAACTTTGATGTTGTCCTAGGCATGGACTGGTTGAGAGACAGTCATGCGACGATAGATTGTCGAGGAGGTAGGGTAGTGTTTAATGTACCTGGTGTTGAGAAGTTTGCCTTTGTTCGATCATTAGAGGATCGATCCAAGGGCATTGTTGTAGAAGCATTGACAGAGTAGGAGCAGATTCCAAGAGTTGTCAGAGAGTTTCTTGATGTATTTCCAGATGAGCTTTCTGGTTTACCACCGATGAGAGATGTGGAGTTTTGCATTGAGTTAAATCCTGGAACTGAGCCTAAGGTTGGCAGAGTTTACAGGATGTTGCAGTCAGAGTTGGACAAGTTGTACCAGCATAAAGAAGAACTGAAAGTGAAGCAGTTTATCCGAGACAGGGAATCACCTTAGACAGCACCGAAAATTTTAGTACGCAAGAAGGATGGATCGACGCAAATGTGCATTGATTACCGGTAGTTGAATGCAGTAACAGTGAAGAACAAGTATCTGTTACCAAGGATTGGTGACTTGTTTGATCAATTGAGTAAGGCCTGTGTCTTCTCAAAGATTGATCTTCGATCCGGATATTATCAAGTGAGGGTCCGGGAGGAGGACATACCCAAGTAGATTGCGATATCGATGTTATTAGTTTCTGGTAATTCTATTGGACTAACTAATGCCCCAGCAGTATTCATGGATTTGATGAATCACATCTTTATACCCTATTTGGATAAGTTTGTAGTAGTGTTCATAGACGATATCCTCATCTATTCCAGCAATGAAGAAGAGCATGAGAAACATCTTGGGACAGTTTTACAGACTTTTAGGGAGCATCAACTTTATGCGAAGCTTAGTAAATATGAGTTTTGGTTGGATCGTATTTCGTTCCTGGAACACATTATTTCTGGGACAGGAGTGTCAATAGATCCGAAGAAGGTTGAGGCAGTAGAGAATTGGCCAGTTCCGAAGACGGTAGCAGAAGTACGTTGTTTCTTGGGATTGGCAGGTTATTACATGAGGTTCGTGGCAGATATCGTCGGGATTTCGGCACCCTTGACGCGTTTGATGCATAAAGATGTAGAGTTTGTTTGGTCAATAGAGTGTCAGACATCATTTGAAGAGTTGAAGAAGAGATTAATGTAAGCCCCGATCTTGACACTTCCAGTAGGATTGGAAGGGTTTACAGTATATTGTGACGCATCAGAGAGGATGGCTGGAATTACTGAAGGTCTTTAATGTGAATCTTCAGTATCATCCATGCAAGGCGAACGTGTACTACCAGAATCTGTCGAATTAGCTACGTTCATAAACGTAGCTAAACCCAGTAAAGATGTCGCTAATTTTTTTTAGCGACATTTCTAGCGAAGTTATATAAACGACGGAAAAAAGCGTGTCGCTAATTGAAAAAATGTCACAAAATGTCGCTATGGCGACGTTAATTAGCGACGTTGTTAACGTCGCTGGTTAGCGACGTTATTTACGACGTTCTCATGTGGTCGCTAATTAGCGACGCTATTAGCGACATTAGTGTGTGGTCGCCGTTTAGCTACACTTTAGCGACGTTTTGGCGACAATGTACTGACATGAGATTCGGTGCCACGTCAACAATTTAGCAACGTTTTTAGCTACGTTCATTAACGTCTCTATTATGGTTATATACTAAAAGCATCACTTTTGTAGTAACCTTATTTCCTTAAATTTTGAATGAGAATCATATGGGCAAATGTTTGCATATTGTATTTGTTGCAAGTGTTAATGAAAATGTTTGATATTCTATATTATAGATAATATGGTATGTGGTGTCACACATAAGATCATATTATCAGTTCCCTATGGGGTATATAAATAGTTCACAACCTAGATGGACTTGGACAATCTATTGGAAATGTTGTAGTGTAATCTGGTATTAGTCTATCTTGACAATAGGTTTATACTAGTACACTTTGTGAGTATTGAACAAGACCACTTGAGGTTGTTCTCTTTGTACTGACGACATAAGAGAACAAACACCTCTGTTATTATGGATGCTTGTGCTCTTAATTCGGATATAATAATGGACATGTATATGCAGTGTGCATTACATTGACTCATAAAAGAGTGAGATTCATTATGGATCAACAACCTCTATGAATTGGGTAATAACTTTGTATGTATGATGGGCTGTTGATTTTAAATGGAATCCATGTCCCGATACATCGGGTTGATGATGTCCCCTTAAGGAGCTCATATGTATTGTCATGTAAATCCTGCAGGTGCATTATATCCGACATGACAAATAAAGTTGAGCGGTACTACTTAAGGATAAAAGATGTCGAATCATTATAGTTGTCAGTAACTTAATTTGATCGACGGACATATGATATCTTAACATGGGGAGCCAAACGAGCATATAATAAAATGAGCCCACAAACATAATTTGGGATTAGGGAGGCAGTGCAACAATAGCTCATTAGTGCACCCAGCTATTGTTAATGGGCCTGGATTGTGTGTTTGGGCTGAACACGGGATATCCAGATCCGTTAGGAGGCCTAACCAGAATTTCTTCTCATGGTCCCTGCCGTAGCCTATATATATCCTCTATTCTCTGGCCGCCAGATTACTGATCAGAAATCTGAAACTTTGAAAGAGAGGGCTGCCAAGGAGAAGAAAAAGTTGGGAGATCGTCGCCCACACGACGTCCAACTCGAGAAAGGAATACGTGCAGAAGATCTTGGGATCGTCCGCTCGAGATTGCGAGGAATTACTTGTCTCCTTTCCACCGCAGGTTTAATTCATGAACCCTAGTTTTCGCCTATGAAGGGTTAGAACACGTATTAGATCTGTTTAACTTTCTATCAATCAATACGCACACTAAAGAAAGGGTCCTGGGAATCCCCAGTTCCATCAGTCGCTACAGTATAGCGACGCTTATTAACGTCTCTAAAAATGTCAATAAGTTAAAAAAATATAACAAAATAGATTCCAGAATGCAAATGGAGCTGGAGCTTGAGCCAAAATACAGAATCCAATCCCTGGGTTCGTCGACCCCCTCGGTGGAACACTCAACACCGGTACGCACAATACATTCCAGAATAGACAAAAAATATAAAGAACAAATAATATCCTCAACGAACAAATTTAATAATATCCTCAACGAACAAAGTCAATTTCCTGAAATATGTACAAAGTCAATATCCTCAACGAACAAATTCAATATCCTCAAATACGTACAAAGTGAAAATATAAGGTACAAATTCTGAAAATACAAAAAAAACTACTGATCGCTTGGAGCTGGAGCTGGTGCTGGAGCTGGAGGAGGAGCGCCACCAGATAACTGTCGTCACAACGCCAGGATCGTCTGATACTCCTCTAGTGACAATAGGTTGACGAGCATGTCCTTCCGTGCACCGTCGGATGTAGACGATGCTCTCGGCGTACCAACAGACGGTCGTTCTGTAGCCATCTCGCGGAACTGCTGCATCTGCTCGACCAACCGCTGCGTAGTCTCCTGCGTAGCGTGGGTTATCTGTCACAGCGCCTCAGTCGTCTCCTCCAGCCTCTCAAAACGTGAGATAAGCGCTAAATCATCCGTATGCGACTGCAGATGCGACTGCGACACCACCATCCTCTGTAGCATCTCGTCACGCAGACCTGCGATCTGTGCATCGACACTCTACTGGTGGAGGAGCGACTCCTCAGTCTGTACGGGGCCGAGCACACTAGTGGCGGTCGTAGAGGCCTGTGATGCAATAAAGGCACCATAGGAGCCTGTACGTACCCCTATGCATGCCACCAACGGTCCTCATCCACAGCTCGTCATCTGACTAAGCTACGACGGTCGGGGGCTGCTGGGAAGTGCTAGCACCAGCTCCCTCTGACTGTGTCGGCCCGGCCTCCCTAAGTCTCAAAAACTCGGCCTAGAAATAACATCTATATAAATTATCTACGTAACTAAAAATTAATATTAATGACGATATCCGTAGATGCATTGGGTGGAAAGAATTCCGAGTGAGCATGTGACCACGACATGTGAACTCCGAGGATAACCTAGGGATTAACTAGACAACTAACTTGGTAGATGCATTGGGTGGAAATATTCCTGAGATCATGCCATACTAGCCACTCCAGGTCCATTCCTGACGTGTTGGGTTGGCCGCCACGGATATGGTTTCATTCGCCTTTGGTAGATGACTATATCCAACTTCTACGAGCTATATGTTATATGTTTTAGCACGGCAGCCCTCCGGGGGACCGGTGCATAATCAACGTTCTATATGTCTAATGGTTTGGTTAGCCCTGCTGGGTTGACATGATCTGAGGATCCCTTTTAATCAGTATCGCGGGGATAACTCCGCCAAATATAGAAAGCTGCAGGAATGAATGTGTAATGCCCCAGTCCCAAAATACGTAGGACCAAGTAAGTAAACATGCCAGCTGCACATATACGAAGAATATTCTACTATATAAAATCCTCAAATATGCACATAAGCTGTAAATAAAATAATCACAGGCCAAAATAACATATCTAATCTCATCACAGCTCAACACAGAAGATAATAGAGTCCAAATGAATAAATAAGTATCTCAAAAGATAGCCGGGTGAACATACTCACTCCAAACAGCTATAAAAAATAGTCTCACAAGATTGGAGTCCAACCTCCGCAAATAGAAAGAAAGGAGATGTAAAAATAATGTCCACTAATTTCTCAAATAAAGAATTGACTAGACGTCAGTAAAGACTGCCTCGTCATCGATGTAGGATAGCTCCAATGCCGCTCCGTACTCCTGTGGAAAATTGTCTAAACCTGGAGAGATAACCAGGTCCTTAGGGGACATAGCAAGATACAAGAAAATACCATGCCATATAAACTGTGATAATATAATAAGAGAAAAGGTATGCATGTAATCGGGTTCCTGACCATTCTACTGTGAATATGCAGTTGAGATACAATCCTTCGACGCATGAGCCATGGCTGTAAATGGGATCGGCATAGTTTCCATAGAAGGCACCAGAGGCCTACGTCCATAACGCTCTGGAAGCGTCAGAGGGCACCATGTGCAAGGGGCTACGTCCATAACGCTCTGGAAAACGTCAGAGGGCGCCTGGAGCCTGCGTCTCCGAAGGAGCGCACAGGTAATCAGGGAAGTGCAAATAAGCCCATACGTTAGGTATTATTCTCCCCAACCAATGCCTAGTATCATCATCTCCATGACTGATATGAACCTCTAGTAACCGCCAAGTCTTCTAACATGCAATACTATTGGCAGTTACTCCTATCCGTCGCACGCTCCATACGTATTGGTGGCCAGCCGACTACGTGGGTACGTGTCCTACATGTGACTTACATCACGTGATACAACAAATGTCAAGGCCGTATGAGATATACCAATACCTCAACATCCACGGGGGGTCACAAGACTAAGTCAATGCAAGAGAAATAAATAAGGCGAGGTAAACGACCGATATAGTCGCTTGTACCCAAGTATGACTTGGACGCTCAGTTTAAATACCAAGAAACAAAATGCTGATAATAACAACTGAAAATAAGAAATATAATAATTACAGAGTAAGGTGGCAAGGTATCTTGCATGATGGTACAAAGTGGCAAGCCCAAGAAATCACAATGTCAGCCAAGAAACGTCACAGTCTCCAAACAACTCTGGGCACTGAAACAAACATCAAAAATGCACTCGGTGTAAAAGATATACAAAGAAAACACCTGTCCAAAAGTCAAATTCTGGAACAGGAGCAAAATCGTAATTTCGGGTCAAAACGATGTTCGACGTTGGACCCGCTTTGCACCGAAATACGTGCCAAAGTCTATGGTCTCTAAAGTCGTCAAACTACATGTCTACGGTTTCAGTTTGAGGAGAGGAACTTAATGGTATGTCCAGTTTTGGATTCCGATAAGCCGTGTACAAATTCGCCCGTTTGAGTGGGTCGCGGGCCCGCCAAAAATAGGTTCTGATTCGACCTCCTCAGAATCGAACCAAACTTGGCACACAGGACCAGAATGTTAATTCGGACCTGTTAGCGCAAGTTTTGTCTCGATCCGACGACTGTACACGAAGTTATGGGCAAGTTTGCAAAACGTCGATACGGGGGTATCTCGACGGATACGCTTTGATTTCGTAGCGCACACGCGACGAAACTGAGTTCCGTCAGTTCTCCACGTTCGTAAAGTCCATACGCGCCTTTCGATGCATATAGCGCACGACCACGTCGCCCGGTTTGTCGGGACGCACGTCGTATCGGAGATAATTTTCTGAAATCTACTATTTTGAAAATAGTTTTTCGCACAAGTTTAACATGGATTTAGTTCTTACACAGAAATTGAAATAACGATCTACCAGTTGTGTTTTAGTCATGGTTATGTTGTCTTCACACATGTTCAATTAGTCTCTGAAAAATCTCGACATACAGATCGAAATCTGGCTTCTAAGTTGTGGTTTTGGACTAGGTTCAAACTCTATTTTCAACAGTTTTTTGGGGCGACTTTGTCTCGATTTTTCGAGCAGTCCCTTGGGGTTCTCTGGATTCTATTTGAAGGAGATTGGTGGGGTTCATATAGGATACACACAGGAGTTTATGTTTCGAGAAATCATCGAACGAGCATGAAGAAAAGAGGATTGGAAGAAGGGTACCTCGCTGTTGGCAAATCTGGAAACGTTCCAAAGTGTGGTAGGTCTGGGCTCTCCGACGGTGTTTGCGCGGTGGTGCGGCGCCGCCAACGGCCAGGAAGTTCGCCTGGGGTTCGAGATGGGGAGGAGATATGGAGGTGAAATTTTTTGGTGGGTTAGGGTTTCGGTTTTGACGAGCGGCGTATATATATATACTGCCGCCTGCTACTACTAATCTGAATAGGACTCAAATGGGGGGCTCGGGTTACAAGTATAGCAGCTGTGCTGCTAACTATGTTGCTTAAGGGGGGGTCGGCTGAGGTGGACCAGCCCCACGTGGGTTGGTCCCCTCCTCATCACTATTTTTTTTTTAACAAAAGCTGCGCTGAACTGAGGCTGGCCCGCCCCCTTCCTGGGTGTGGCCGAGCCCACCAATTAATTCTTTTCTTTTTTTTAACAATTATATATATATATATATATATATATATATATATATATATATATATATATATATATATATATATATATATATATATATATATATCAAACTATAAGTATATATATATTTTAGGCTAGTAAAAATTCCTAAAAATATACAAATAGTTTCCTAAAATCCTCGATTCTATTATTCCTTATTTAATAGTAATACTAACATGCACACATATAATATATACACACATACATTTATTTATACTAATAAGCAAGTAGCAATAAATTTATAATTAATAAAATGTATAACAACATTAATTAATTTATAAAATCAATTAAAAATTATGGGAATTTACATCCTACCCAACTTAAAGAAAATTTAGTCCTCGAAATTGAACTAATGTCGGGGGATCAATGCAATGCAAGGGAATTTATAGTACTTAAAATGCAAGACATACCTTCGCCTTCGAACAAATACGGGTAGCGATTTCGGATGTCATCCTCGCGCTCCCAAGTAGACTCCCCTGGCGAGTGATGCTTCCATGCCACGCGAACCAATGGAATAGATTGATTCCGCGACACCTTCACTCGACGATCGAGGATACCTACCGGTTGCTCTTCGTACGACAAACTTGGTCCAACTGTGATCTCGGAGTGATCAAGCACATGGTTGCTGTCCGCCAAGTACCTCCTCAACTGAGATACATGGAATACGTCATGCACTCCCTCTAGCGACGGTGGCAAGGCCAATCTGTAGGCAACCTCTCCAACACGTTCCAAGACATCGAAAGGCCCGATGTACCTTGGACTCAACTTGCCACGTCCTCCAAATCGAATCGTACCTCTAGTGGGGGATATCTTTAAGAACACATGGTCGCCCTCTTTGAACTCCAAGGGTCGACGATAATTATCTGTCCACGGCTTCTGACGATCCTGCGCTGCTCGCAGGTGGCCCTGAATTTTCTTCACTTTCTCCACTATGCTCAAGACCAACTCGGGACACAATAGCTGTCGCTCTCCTATATCGCTCCAACAAACAGGAGACCGACACTTCCTACCATATAATGCCTCAAACGGAGCCATTTGAATGCTCGCTTGATAGCTATTATTGTAGGAAAATTCAACAAGATGAAGATGGTCCTCCCATGAACCGCCAAAATCAAGCATGCACGCTCTCAACATATCTTCTAGCGTCTGAATGGTACGCTCCGACTGGCCGTCTGTCTGAGGATGTTATGTCGTGCTAAACTTCAATCGAGTACCCAAAATCTCTTGCATGCTCCTCCAAAAGTGCGAGATGAATCTCGAGTCACGGTCTAACACAATACTAACAGGCATACCGTGTAGTCTCACAATCTGTTCCATATACATCTCTGTCAATACCTCTATCGACTGGCCCACTCTAAAAGGTAAGAAGTGGGCTGACTTTCTAAGTCTATCCACAATCATCCACACTGCGTCATGTCCCCTAGGACTCTGAGGAAAACCCGTAACGAAATCCATAGTAATGTGCTCCCACTTCCACTCGGGAATGGGTAGCGGCTGTAATAATCCGACCGTCCTCTGGTGCTCCGCCTTCACTTGTTGACATACCAAGCACTTGGCAACGAAACGAGCTATCTCCCGCTTCATTCTGTGCCACCAATAATACTATCGTAAGTCGGGGTACATCTTGGTTCCTCCGGGATGAATAGAGTAGGTCGAATTGTGAGCCTCTATCATCAGCTCCTGCCGTAGCTGTCCATTGGGAACATAAATGCGATCACCACATCACAATGTCCCATCAGGGTGGATCCTCAAACCCGTCTGCTCTCCTGCTTCAGTCCTCTCTTTGAGCCGTCGAAATCTAGCATCATTGGGCAATGCGGCCTTGATGCGCTCTACCAATGATGATTACACTTGGAGGTTGGCTAATACGCCATCTGCTCCAGGCAATACTACCTCAATACCAAGCTGTTCCAAGTCTCTAATCAACTCCTTCTGTGTAGTCAAAAAGTGTGCCATGGGCTTGCGGCTCAATGTGTCTGCCACGACATTAGCCTTGCCCGGATGATAATGAAGCTTGATCTCATAATCCTTTATCAACTCCAACCAACTTCGCTGTCACATATTCAACTTTTTCTGTGTGAACACGTACTTGAGGCTATTATGATCAGTGTAGATATCAACCTTCTCGCCGTACAAGTAGTGTCTCCATAGCTTCAAAGCAAAGATAACCGTTACGAGCTCTAGATCGTGGGTCGAATAATTCTTCTCATGCACTCTCAACTGTCGCGATGCATATGCTACTAAATGCCCGTGTTGCATCAATACACATCCTAATCCCTTCCCGGATGCGTCGCTGTAGATCACAAATCCTCCCGGGCTCGATGGTAGTGTCAATATCGGTGCTGTGGTCAGTCGCTTCTTTAACTCGTTAAAAGTGGCTTGACACTCGTCTGTCTATACAAACTCCTGATCCTTGCAAGTCAATCGAGTCATAGGCCCCGCTATTCGAGAGAAATCTTCTACGAACCATCGGTAGTAACCCGTAAGTCCGAGGAAACTTCTCACCTCAGAAGCTGATGTGGGAGCAGGCCATGATTCGACTGCTGTGATTTTCTCTGGGTCTACTGATATACCATCACCCGTAACAACATGACCAAGAAATGATACCTCCTTGAGAAAGAAATCACACTTGCTAAGCTTCGCAAAAAGTTGCTCATTCCTCAACGTTTCCAAAACTATCTGTAGATGCTGCTCGTGCTCCTCTTGACTCTTGGAGTAAATCAAGATATCGTCTATAAAGACTACTACAAATTTGTCCAAGTACTGGTGAAAGATCTTGTTCATTAAATTCATGAAAACTGCGGGAGCATTGGTCAAACCGAAAGGCATGACCAAGAACTCGTAGTGTCCATACCTCGATCGAAAGGCCGTCTTTGCAATGTCTTCCTTCCGAACCTTCAATTGGTGATAGCCTGATCGTAAGTCAATCTTGGAGAATACTTTTGCTCCACTCAGTTGATCGAATAGATCGTCTATACGCGGTAAGGGATACTTGTTCTTCACCGTCACTGCATTCAATGCTCTGTAGTCGATGCACATGCACACTGTCCCGTCTTTCTTAGGCACAAAAAGAACGGGTGCTCCCCATGGTGACGCACTGGCACGAATAAATCCCTTCTCTAATAAGTCATCAATCTGCGTCTTCATCTCTACCAACTCCTTGGGTGCCAGACGATATACTCGAGATAAAATAGGCTCGGCTCCGGGAATAAGCTCAATAGAAAACTCAATATCTCGGTCAGGTGGTAGTCCTGGCAATTCTTCGGGGAATACATCCTCGAACTCGGTAATAATAGGGTATTGAGGGGTGTCATGCATCATCATATGAGTCCCCGAAGCGGGTGCATCACAACTCTCTCCGTCTTCTTTGGTGAACTCAAACTCTGCCGCATTCGGTGGTCTAAAAATAATACTGCTCCTATGGCAGTCTATGAGAGCAAAATGCTGGCTCAACCAGTCCATTCCAAGAACCACATCAAATATCGGCATAGGGAATACAAAAAGTCGTGCCATCATCTCTCTGCCACTTATCACTACAGGACAACGTCTAAAAACACCACTAACAGGTACAACTCCTCCTCTAGTGAGGATTTTAACATTTTTAGCTAAGGGTATGATGGAAATACTGTGTCTAGTGGCAAAACTAGTGGCTATAAATGAATATGTGGCACCAGTATCAAATAAGGTAACAGCAGGAAAAGGTGCAAATAAAACTATACCTGCTATAACTTCTGCCTCTGTCTCTATATCTTCAACAACAAGTGAGAATACCTGTCCATAATTCTGTCCTGGGCCCTCAGCTCTGGCCTTGTTGTACTGTACGCCTTGGGGAGGCAATAGTGGATGAGGTGCTCCTGCTACGGGCCGTGGGGCGGGAAGAGCTGGGGCTGTGGGCCTCGGGTTCTTCCGAGCTTCTACTATCGTCTGTTGCTCCGGACAGTCCTTGAGCATGTGCTGATTGGATCCACATCTCAAGCATAATCCAAGGCGAGTCCTGCAGTCGTTCTGGAGATGTCCTTGTTTTCTGCAGTAATGGTAAACGAGCTTCTGATAAGGTGAGCACCTCTGCTGGAACTATCCTGTGGCCCTCCTAATAGGTCCACTCTGGGTGGCTCGGGCCGGTGTAACTGCTGGGGTATGTCGTCTCGATGTTTGTTGCTGCTCCTTGTAAAGAATCTCCTGAGCACGAGCTTCTTCCAGGACAGCTGAATGGAAGACTCGAGACTGGGTAGTCGTATAAGACTTGAGCTCTGGTTCAAGCCCCTGGTGAAATCTCCTCGCCTTCTCTAACTCTGTAGGAATCAATCCCGTACCAAATCGACTCAGGCGATTGAACTCCGAGTCATACTCATCAACTGTCATATTCCCTTACTTCAGATGTAGGAACTGGTCATATAGACCATCTCGAACATGAGAAAGAATCTCTCATAAAATGCATCATAGAACTGCTTCCAGGTGATCCCAGTTCCTAATCGTCTCTCTTTCGCCTTCCACCAGTGGTGAGCATTGTCTTCTAACAGTAGGTCCACTGCTGTCATCTAATCTCGAGCTGGCAACTGGGATGCCTTCAGTAGCTTCTCTGTACTAATAAGCCACTGTGACACCTCTAATGGCTTCTCTATTCCTCTAAAGGCCTTGGGGTTCATATCTGTAAAATTCTTGATAGAGCCTTCATAAGGATGCAGAGCCGGTGCTGGTGCTGGTACTGGAGGTGGTGGTGGAGGTCTAGCTAATGCTGCCATCATCGTTTGTCTCATCAGCTCAGTCTGCTGCCACTGAGCCTGCATTATGGCGTACATAAACTAAAAAGTAGGGCTCCCATCAGTCGGTGGTGGAGGCATCTGAGGTCCCGACTGTAGAGGAAACTGCTGAGGGAATGGTTGTGGTGGTAGCAGTGGTACATTCCCTTCTGGTGGCATGGTAGTGGTCTGCCCAACCTGGCTGCCTGAGGGTGCTGCGATCTCTGGGTGCTCTGTCGTCGGTGTCGTAGTAGGCTGCGACTGTCCTGGCTGGTATGGTGTCGCTGGTGTCATGGGAGGATTCTGTCCCTCCGGGGTAGCCTCTTCACCAGATGTGAGGGCCAAGGCAGAAGTGCGTCCGCTTCTTAAATGCATACTGTAGGCACGAGGAAGATAAGTTGATATTAGGAAGATTAGATATGAAGTAAATCGAATAATCAAGGAAGTTTTGAAAAGATTGGAAGTCAAGAGATAGTAGTAGTTCTGGATGAGATATTCCTATTCCTAAATATAGGCTTGTTGGACACAGTCATGTAACCCAACAATATTTTCGTAGACATGCATGGGCCACCATAAAAATATATAACGCTCCAGTCCCAAAATACGTAGGACCAAGTACGTGAACATGCCAGCTGCACATATACGAAGAATACTCCAATATATAGAATCCTTAAATATACACGTAAGCTGTAAATAAAATAATCACAGGCCAAAATAACATATCTAATCTCATCACAGCTCAACACAGAAGATAATAGAGTCCAAATAAATAAATAAGTATCTCAAAAGATAGCCGGGTGAACATACTCACTCCAAACAGCTATGAAAAATAGTCTCACAAGATCGGAGTCCAACTTCTGCAAATAGAAAGAAATAAGATATAAAAATAATGTCCACTAATGTCTCAAATAAAGAATAGACTAGACATCAGTAAAGACTGCCTCATCATCGATGTAGGATAGCTCCAATGCCGCTCCGTACTCCTGTGGAAAATCGTCTAAACCTGGAGAGATAACCAGGTCCTCAGGAGAGATAGCAAGATACAAAAAAAACCATGCCATATAAACTGTGATAATATAATAAGAGAAAAGGTATGCATGCAATCGGGTTCCTGGCCATTCTACTATAAATATGCAGTTGAGATACAATCCTTCGACGCATGAGCCCTGGCTGTAAATGGGATCGACATAGTTCGCATAGAGGGCACCAGGGGCTACGTCCATAACGCTCTGGAAGCGTCAGAGGGCACTATGTGCAACGGGCTACGTCCATAACGTTCTGGAAAACGTCAGAGGGCGCCTGGAGCCTGCGTCTCCGGAGGAGCGCACAGGTAATCAGGGAAGTGCAAAGAAGCCCATTCGTCAGGTATTGTTTTCCCCACCCAATGCCTAGTATCATCATCTCCATGACTGATATGAACCTCTAGTAACCGCCAAGTCTTCTAACATGCAATACTATTGGCAGTTACTCCTATCCGTAGCACGCTCCATACATATCGGTGGCCAGCCGACTACGCGGGTACATGTCCTACATGTGACTCACATCATGTGATACAACAAGTGTCAAGGTCGTATGAGATATACCAATACCTCAACATCCACGGGTGGTCACTAGACTAAGTCAATGCAAGAAAAATAAATAAGGCGAGGTAAACGATCGATAGAGTCGCTTGCACCCAAGTGTGACTTGGACACACAGTTTAAATATCAAGAAACAAAATGCTAATAATAACAACAAAAATTAAGAAATATAATAATCACAGAATAAGGTAGCAAGGTATCTTACCTGATGGTGCAAAGTGGAAGCCAAAGAAATTACAATGTCAGCCAAGAAACGTCACAGTCTCCAAACAACTCCGGACGCTGAAACAAACATCAAAAATGCACTCGGTGTAAAAGATTTACCTAGGAAATGTCTATCCAAAAGTCAAATTCTGGAACAGGGGCAAAATCATAATTTCGGGTCAAAACGATATCCGCCGTTAGACCCACATTGCACCGAAATGCGTGCCAAAGTCTATGGTCTCTAAAGTCGTCAAACTATATGTCTATGGTTTTAGTTTGAGGAGAGGAACTCAACGGTATGTCCAGTTTTGGATTTCGATGAGCCGTGTACAAATTTGCCCGTTTGAGTGGGTCGCGGGCCCGCCAAAAATGGGTTCCGATTCGACCTTCTCAGAACCAAACTTGGCACACAGGACCAGAATTTTGATTCGGACCTATTGGCGTAAGTTTTGTCTCGATCCGACGACTGTACACGAAGTTATGGGCAAGTTTGCAAAACGTCGATACGGGGGTATCTTGACGGATACGCGTTGATTTCGTCGCGCACACGCGGCGAAACTGAGTTTCGTCAGTTCCCACACGTCCGCAATGTCCATACGCGCCTTTTGATGCATATAGCGCACGACTATGTCGTCCGGTTTGTCGGGGCGCACGTCGTATCGGAGAAAATTCTCTGAAATCTACTATTTTGAAAACAGTTTTTTCGCACAAGTTTAACATAGATTTAGTTCTTGCACAGAAATCGAAATACCGATCTACTAGTTGCGTTTTAGTCGTGGTTATGTTGTCTTCATACGTGTTCAATTAGTCTCTGGAAAATCTCGACATACAAATCAAAATATGGCTTCTAAGTTGTGGTTTTGGACTAGGTTCAAACTCTGTTTTCAACGGTTTTTTAGGGCAACTTTGCCTCAATTTTTCGAACAGTCCCTTGGGGTTCTCAGGATTCTATTTGAAGGAGATTGGAGGGGTTCATATAGGCTACACATAGGAGTTTACGTTTCGAGAAATCATCGAACGAGCATGAAAAAAAGAGGATTGAAAGAAGGGTACCTCGCTGTTGACAAATCTGGAAATGTTCCGAAGTATGGTCGGCTTGGGATATCCTGCGGTGTTTGCGCAGTGGTGCGGCGCCGCCAATGGCCAGGTAGTTTGCCTGGGGTTCATGATGGGGAGGAGATATGAAGATGAAAATTTTTGGTGGGTTAGGTTTTCGGTTTTGACAAGCGACGTATATATATACTGCCGCCTGCTACTACTAATCCGAATAGGACTCAAATGGGGGGCTCGGGTTACAAGTATAGGAGCTGTGCTGCTAACTATGTTGCTTAAGGGGGAGTCGGCTGAGGTGGACCGGCCCCACGTGGGTTGGTTTCCTCCTCATCACTATTTTTTTAACAAAAGCTGCTCTGAACTGAGGCTGGCCCGCCCCCTTCCTGGGTGTGGCCGAGCCCACCAATTAATTCTTTTTTAATAATTATATATATAAATATATATATATATATATATATATATATATATATATATATATATATATATATATATATATATATATATATATATATCAAACTATAAGTATATATATATTTTAGGCAAGTAAAAATTCCTAAAAATATACAAATAGTTTCCTAAAATCCTCGATTCTATTATTCCTTATTTAATAGTAATACTAACATGCACACATATAATATATACACATGTACATTTATTTATACTAATAAGCTAGTAGCAATAAATTTATAATTAATAAAATGTATAACAAAAATAATTAATTTATAAAAATTAATTAAAAATTATGGGGGTTTACAGAATGGCCGCTTGGAAAATGACTTGAGTGTGCCTTGTACCTTCCGTTAGTAGCTAAGGGACATGGACTGTCATGGTGCATGGTCCAACCCATGATCTTGTTTGGTTGTTGGGTTGGTCTATCGTGCTATGACAGGTTGTGGACCGAGGTTACGGCCGAAAGCCTTTATTATTACTAGTATTATTATTTTATGCTTGGGTTTTATCTCACACTTTTGTGCTCTCTTGTGGTACTTGCTATTCGGGGCTGACCCCGCTGATTTTCTTTGGCTAGATCATGTAGCAGAGCCTGAGGATCCAACCTTCCTCCATGACGTCAATGGTGTATACTAGGAGCATGGCTGGCGGGGGACTTGAGTGGGTTTCTTCTCCACTACTGTAGTTTTCATCCCTTATGTTCTGACATTTAGCCACTGGCACCTGTTTAGCCGGTTAATCTGAAAATTTTGTCTTTTGCATAATTGTAATTAAATCAGACTGCAACTGAATACGATTATGTACCTATGACTCTCTGGGCTAGCTAACTTATAAAGCTTGATCCCCATGATCATTTTGATGAAGTGTCGGGGACGCCTTACTACTTTATCTCAAATGCTCATTATTTGATGTTTTCTTGCTTTGAATGATTGAGACATAGATGCTCTGTGAGACCATAGGAGACTTGATTGTAGCATGCACCCCTTTGTCTCTTGACATCCACGATCGCCGTATGACGTTTGTATACCTCATATGGAGTAGCTGGCCTAGTTCGTCTCCATATTCTGGTACTGGAACGCGAGAAGGTTTTATTGGTGGCCCATGCAGTTCTATTTTTCAGACTTGAGGGATGTTACTATTATAGGAGTCTCAATCAAAACTTGTTCCCTTTGAATCTCTTGCCTCGATTTCTCTTTCCTTACCTTGATTGATAACCTGAATTGTATCATCGAATCTTCCTCGTCCTGTTATTTGACATCATATATCTTTCCCCATAGGGGTGCTTCTTTCTCAGTAGCTGGCGAGGCCAACATGGAGGAACGTCCAGTAGAGCATGGTTCGACGGGGCAGCAGCAGAAAAGAATACCTTCTCCTGACCAAATTCGAGTAGAAGTGATATAAGAGCCAGTAGAACCGCAGGTTCTAGAAACTCCCACACCCCCAACGGTGCCGGCAGCGACGACAGTACTTGATGCTACAGCACTTCTGGAGGTCATCCGAGGATTTCTGGCCACTCAACAGCGTTAGAAGGCAGCCCATCAGTAACAGCAGACCCAGCAGCAGGAACATAATGTACTACTGAATCAGGGGTTCTAATTAGCCCTTGAGAGAAGTGTTAGGAATGATTCGGGAGCGTTGGGAAGGTTTTGTCGACTTAATCCGAGATACTTTGACGGCACAGAGGATGCCATCACGGCGGATGATTGGCTTCAGGATATTGAGGCCATATTTACCGCAGCAAAGGTTCCAGCAGAAAAGAAGGTTGACCAAGTCATACTGTTACTTCAGAATCTCGCTCGCAATTGGTGGGCATCGAAAGAGGTTGGAATGGGGCATCATTTTTCTTGGGATAGCTTCAGTACCAGATTCAATGCCAAGTACTTTGGCATGGTAGCACGGTATGAGCTACAGCAGAGGTGTAGGAGCGTAAAAAGTGCTTCAGAGAAAGAGTCAAAGAGATGAATCATTTTTTATTCATAAGTGATTGGTTTTACACCAAACAGAGCGGTTAATCCCTTTACGCCACAGAGAGGCTAATCACTTTACGCATGTGCAAGCTGATCGTTTTACGCTTGGGTCTAAACTGATGGCTCTTTACGCCTATGACTAGCCAACTACTCCTTTTACGCTAGGACAAGGCTGTCTAGTCTCGCATTTAATGCAGAACCTGACATGAAGATATTAATGATGGCATTTACCACAGAATCCAAAGGAATTTGTCTCATACAAAGACCATTGTTGTCGTTTATGTGGATCGAGCTACTTTACGCTCACTATATGGTTTCTTTTACGCACGGAGTTTTACACGAGTTCTTACGCTCATAAAATAATGTGTGCGTAAAGTCTATTTGAGCCATTTTTATGCTCAAGGTTATTCAATAACCCCTTTACGCAGGAAACCTATGACAGAGCTATTTTACGCTCATCTTACTGCTTTGATGTTGGGGCTATTTTTACGCCATATTCTTTCTGGCCAGTTTGGAACGTGGTTTACCTACATGGCCTTCATGCCACATATTTCGAAGAACGTGTGTACATGTATCCTATTCTCACTGAAATGATGGGACGCGTGTCAACGTATGCAAAGGATGACTCTGATCATGGGTGGCAGTTGTCAGCGTAAAGACCGATTTTGATGCTTTTTACTCACAGAAGCCCCAGTCTATAAATAGACTAATTTTTGAACGATAGACACACACAGAGACAGGTGAGAATACAGAGATCAGAACTTAGAGATTTTGATTCTCCAGAGCATTCTTCTTCAACCTTTCTTTCAGAACAGAGTGAAGCAAAGAAGGAAAGCATTCGGCATCGCCATCAGTGCCCACGTGCGTCGATACCTTTCTGGTGACTTAGTTCTTCCAGTTGTTCTACCTCAAGCAGTGATCTTCATCATCATCATATGGTCCAAGGAACAAAGTTATCATTTACGAATCAGACTTCCATAGCAATACTTTCCCAGAATCAAATTTGTACTTCTTGTACTTTTCCTTATTTTATTTTCAAAAGCCAATTCCTCCAAGGCATTTTGTTAAGTGAAACAAGAGGTTTATCAGTCTCAAGCAGGCTGGTAAGACGGTGGATGGAAATGCAGCGGAGTTCTGCAGACTGAATCGGTTTGGACCGACGATGTGGCTACAGATTCAGAGAAGGCTATGAGATTTCAGTAGGGACTTTATTTAGATATTCTACAGCTAGTTGTAGGGCACGATTATCAGACTTTTGATACCGTTTTAACGGCAGTTCGGAGGCATGAACTCACCCAATAAAGGTTGGCAACAAGACATGGGGGACAGAAGAAGTCTCATCCCCAGAGTAGGGGCAGAGGAGCAGTATAGAGAACATCGGCGCCAACACCAGGCATCCATATTCATGAGTCAAGAGCGTTGCGGAGGACGGTGGTATCAGAGATAACAGCACCAGTTCGGCATCAGCAGCCGAGGAACCAGCAACAGCGCCAGGGAGTAACCATTGGATGTACTTACTGCAGTAAGGAAGGGCGCACTAGATATGTGTGTCATTCAGCTAATGGGTTGTGCGTAAGGTATGGCATTCCAGACCAGAGGATTGCTATTTGTCCTATGATGCAGAGGCCATGAGGGCTAGTTCAGCAGTTTTCGACGTTGCCAGCTCTGGGGGCAGCACCAAACAGAGGACCAGCATTGGCCGTAAGACTGTTAGCCCAGCGTCTGCCGACGCAGGCTCAGATGTTTCGCCAGGCACAAAACCAGGAAGGCCAGCAGAGACCACAACAACAGCATGGACAAGAAAGACAATAGCGGGAAGCTCAGCAAGGCCTTTGCCAGGCCTTTACCTTATCACTAGAGGATACACTAGCTTCAGGCGACGTGGTTACAGGTAATGTTTCTGTTACCTCTTTTTCTGCAGTAGCATTGTTTGATTCGGGGGCTACCCACTCTTTTATATCTGAACGATTTACGACACGTATTGGACTGGAGTTCGAGGCATTGCCAGAGATGATGAACATACTCACTGGTAATGGGCACGTAGGAGTTAGCAGAGTGTGCTTAGCGTGTCCGGTCGTAGTGTATGGGCAATTATTTCCTGCATCTTTGATTGAGTTCCCTATAGAAAACTTTAACATTGTCCTAGGCATGGACTGGTTGAGAGACAGTCATGCGACGATAGATTGTCGAAGAGGTAGGGTAGTGTTTAATGTACCTGGTGTTGAGGAGTTCGTCTTTGTTCGATCATTAGAGGATCGACCCAAGGGCATTGTTGCAGAAGCATTGGCAGAGTAGGAGCAGATTCCAAGAGTGGTCAGAGAGTTTCTTGATGTATTTCCAGATGAGCTTCCTGGTTTACCACCGATGAGAGATGTGGAGTTTTGCATTGAGTTAAATCCTGGAACTGAGCCTAAGGTCGGCAGAGTTTACAGGATGTTGCAGTCAGAGTTGGACAAGTTGTACCAGCATGAAGAAGAACTGAAAGTGAAGCAGTTTATCCGAGACAGGGAATCGCCTTAGACAGCACCGAAAATTTTAGTACAAAGAAGGATGGATCGACGCGAATGTGAATTAATTACCGGCAGTTGAATGCAGTAACAGTGAAGAACAAGTATCTGTTACCAAGGATTGATGACTTGTTTGATCAATTGAGTAAGGCCTGCGTCTTCTCTAATATTGATCTTCGATCTGGATATTATCAAGTGAGGGTCCGGGAGGAGGACATACCCAAGACAACATTTAGATCGCGATATGGATGTTATGAGTTTCTGGTAATTCCATTGGACTAACTAATGCCCTAGCAGTATTCATAGATTTGATGAATCACATCTTTATACCCTATTTGGATAAGTTTGTAGTAGTGTTCATAGATGACATCCTCATCTATTCCATCAATGAAGAAGAGCATGAGAAACATCTTCAGACAGTTTTGCAGACCTTGAGGAAGCATCAACTTTATACGAAGCTTGGTAAATGTGAGTTTTGGTTGGATCGTATTTCATTCCTGGAACATATTATTTCTGAGACAGGAGTGTCAGTAGATCCGAAGAAGGTTGAGGCAGTAGAGAATTGGCCAGTTCTGAAGACGGTAGCAGAAGTTCGTAGTTTCTTGGGATTTGAAGGTTATTACAGAAGGTTCGTGGCAGACTTCGCCGGGATTTTGGCACCCTTGACGCGTTTGATACATAAGGATGTAGAGTTTGTTTGGTAAGCAGAGTGTCAGACATCATTTGAAGAGTTGAAGAAGAGATTAATCTCAGCCCCGATCTTGACACTTCTAGTAGGATCGGGAGGGTTTACAGTGTATTATGACGCATCCGGGAAGGGACTTGGGTGTATATTGATGCAGCATGGTAAGGTGATAGCATATGCATCTCGTCAGCTTCAAGATCATAAGAAGAACTATCCGACCCATGACCTGGAATTAGCAGCAGTGGTGTTTTTGCTTAAGTTATGGAGGCATTATTTATATGGAGATCGAGTAGAAATTTACACTGATCAAAAGAACTTAAAATATGTATTCACCCAGATGGACTTGAACATGAGACAAAGAGGATCGCTGGAATTACTGAAGGTCTTCGATGTGAATCTTCAGTATCATCCAGGCAAGATGAACGTGCAATACCAGAATCTGTCGAATTAGCGACGTTCACAAACGTCGCTAAACCCAGTAAAAATGTCGCTAATTTTTTTAGCGACGTTTCTAGCGACGTTATATAAACGACGAAAAAAAGTATGTCGCTAATCGGAAAAACGTCGCAAAACGTTGCTATGGCAACATTAATTAGCGACGTTGTTAACGTCGCTGGTAGCGACGTTATTTGCGACGTTCTCATGTGGTCGCTAATTAGCGACGCTATTACCGACATTAGTGTGTGGTCGCCCTTTAGCAACACTTTTGTGACGTTTTGGCGACGATGTGCTGACATGAGAATTGGTGCCACATCAGCAATTTAGCGACATTTTTAGCGACGTTCATTAATGTCGCTAAAGTGTAGCGACGCTTATTAATATCGCTAAAAACGTCGCTAAGTTAAAAAAATATAAAAAATAGAATCCATAATACAAATGGAACTAGAGCTTGAGCCAAAATACAGAATCAAAAATACAAAATACAGAATCCAATCCCTGGGTTCGCCGACCCCCTTGGTGGAACACTCAACACCGGCATGCACAATAAATTCCAGAATAGACAAAAAATATAAAGAACAAATAATATCCTCAACGAATAATTTCCTCAACGAACAAAGTCAATAATATCCTCAACGAACAAAGTCAATATCCTCAAATACGTACAAAGTGAATATCCTCAACGAACAAAGTCAATATCCTCAAATACGTACAAAGTAAAAATAAAAAGTACAAAGTCCAAAAATGTAAAAACAAAACTACTGATCGCCTAGAGCCGGAGCTGGAGCCGGAGCTGGAGGAGGAGCACCACCAGATGACTGTCGTCGCAACTCCAGGATCGTCTGATACTCCTCCGATGACAACAGGTTGACGAGCATGTCCTTCCGTGTACCGCCGGATATAAACGATGCTCCCAGCGTACTAGCAGACGGTCGCTCCGTAGCCATCTCGCAGAACTGCTGCATCTTTAAGACCAACCGAGCGTAGTCTCCTGCGTAGCATGGGTCATCTGTCGCAGAACCTCAGTCGTATCCTTCAGCCTCTCAAAATGTGAGATGAGCGCAGAATCATCCGTATGTGGCTGCGGATGCGACTGCAAAACCACCATCCTCTGCAGCATCTCGTCATGCAGAGCTGCGATCTGCGCATCGACACTCTGCTGATGGAGGAGTGACTCCTCAGTCTGTGTGGGGCCAGGCACACTAGTGGCGATCGTAGAGGCTTGTGATGCAATGAAGGTACCATAGGAGCCCGTACCTAGTACGTACGCCTATGCATGCCACAATGGCCCTCATCTACAGCTCGTCATCTGACTAAGCCGCGACGGCGGAGGGCTGCTGGGAAGTGCTAACACCAGCTTCCTCTGACCGTGTAGGCGCGACCTCCCAAAGTCTCAAAAACTCGGCCTAGAAATAACATCTATATGAATTTCCTATGTAACTAAAAATTAATATTAATGAAGATATCCGTAGATGCATTAGATAGGAAGAATTTTGAATGAGCTTGTGACCACGACATGTGAACTCCGAGGATAACCTTGGGATTAACTAGGCAACTAACTTGGTAGATGTATTGGATGGGAAGAATCCTGAGATCGTGCCATACTAGCCACCCCGGGTCTAGTCCTGACATGTCGGGTTGTCCGCCACGAATATGGTTTCATTCGCCTTTGGCAGATGACTATATCCGACTTATACGAGCTATGTGTTATCGCAGCAGCCCTCCGGGGGACCGGTGCATAATTAATGTGCTATATGTCTAATGGTTTGGCTAGCCCTGCTGGGTTGACACATTTTGAGGATCCCTTTTAATCAGTATCGCGGGGATAACTCCGCCAAATATAGAAAATCGCAAGAATGAATGGCCGCTTAGAAAATAACTTGACTGTGCCATGTACCTTCCGTTAGTAGCCGAGGGACATGGACTATCATGGTGCATGGTTCAACCCATGTCCTTATTTGGTTGTTGGGATGGTCTATCGTGCTATGACAGGCTGTAGACCGAGGTTATGATCGAAAGCCTTTATTATTACTAGTATTATTATTTTATGCTTGGATTTTATCTGACTCTTTTGTGCTCCCTTGTGGTATTTGCTATTCGGGACTGACCCCGCTGGTTTTGTTTGGCCAGATTACGTAGCAGAGCCTAAGGATCCGACTTTCCTTTCTGACGTCAATAGTGCTTACTAGAAGCATGGCTGGTGGGGGACTTGAGTGGGTTTCTTCTCCACCACTCTAGTTTTTATCCCTTATGTTCTTGCGTTTAGCCACCGGCACCTGTTTAGCCGGTTAATCTGGATATTTTGTCTTTTGCATAATTGTATTTAAATCAGACTGCAACTGAATACGATTATGTACCTATGACTCTCTGGCTAGCTAACTTATAAAGCTAGATCCCCATGATCATTTTGACGAAGCGTTGGGGATGCCTTACTTTTTTATCTCAAATGCTCATTAATGATATTTTCTTGCTTTGAATGATTAAGGCATAGATGCTCTGTGAGACCATAGAAGACTTGATTGTAACATGTACCCCCTTGTCTCTTAACAGCCACGATCGCCGTATGACGTTTGTATACCTCATATGGAGTAGCTGGCCTAGTTTATCTCCATATTCCGGCACTGGAGCGTGACAAGATTTTATTGGTGGTCCATGCAGGTCTACTTTTTAGACTTGAGGGCCGTTACTATTATAGGAGTCTCAATAAAAACTTATTCCCTTTGAATCTCTTGCATTGATTTCTCTTTCCTCACATTGATTGATAACCTGAAATGCATCCTCCAATCTTCCTCGTCCTGTTATTTGACATCATGTATCTTTCCCTATAGGGGTGCTTTTTTCTCAGTAGCTGGCGAGGCCAACATGGAGGAACGTCCAGTAGAGCTTGGCTCGACGGGACAATATCAGGAAAAATACCTTCTTCTGACCAGATTCGAGTGGAAGTGATATCAGAGCCAGTGGAACCGCTGGTTCTAGAAACTCCTGTACCCCCAGCGGTGCCGACAGCGATGACAGTACCTGATGCTGCAGCACTCCTGGAGGTCATCCGGGAATTTCTGGCCACTCAGCAGCATCAGGTGGCAGCCTATCAGCAACAGCAAACCCAGCAGAAGGAACAGAATGTGCTACTGAATCAGGGGTTACAATTAGCCCTTGAGAGAAGTGTCAGAAATAATTCGGGAGCGTCGGAGAGGTTTTATCGACTTAACTCGAAATACTTTGATGGCACGGAGGATGCCATCACGGTAGATGCTTAGATTCAGGATATTGAGGCCATATTGACCGCAGCAAAGGTTCCAACAGAAGAGAAGGTTGACCAAGTCAGACTGTTACTTCAGAATCTCGTCCGCGACAGGTGGGCATCGAAAGAGGTTGGAATGTGGCATCCTGTTCCTTGGAATTGCTTCAGTACCATATTCAAGGCCAAGTACTTTGGCGTGGTAGCACGTTATGAGCTACAACAGAGGTTTATTAGTCTCAAGCAGGCTGGTAAGACGATGGATGGATATGCAGCAGAGTTCTGCAGACAGAGTCGGTTTATACCGACGATGGTGGCTACAGAGCCAGAGAAGGCTATGAGATTCCAGCAGGGACTTCATTTGGAAATTCTATAGCTAGTAGAAGGGCACGACTATCAGACTTTTGATGTCATTTTAACGACAACTCGGAGGCATGAACTCACCCAACAAAGGTTGGTGACAAGACATGGGGCAAGAAGAGGTCTCATCCCCAGAGTAGGGGCGGAAGAGTAGTGCATGGAGGCCAGAAGATGTCTCTGGGCTAGCTAACTTATAAAGCTAGATCCCTATGGTCATTTTGATGAAGCGTCGGGGACGCCTTACTGCTTTATCTCATATGCTCATTAATTGATATTTTCTAGCTTTGAGTGATTGAGACATAGATGCTCTGTGAGACCATAGGAGACTTGATTATAGCATGCACCCCTTGTCTCTTGACAGCCACGATCACCGTATGATGTTTGCATACCTCATAAGTAGTAGTTGTCCTAGTCCGTCTTCGTATTCTGGTAATGGAGTGTGACAGTCTAGAATAAATAAATCATGTTTAGGCCCGTGGGCTAAATATCAAGATCCAAAACACGAGCTAAACACGTGCTTGGAGGCTAAACACCACAAAAGAATAATGTATATAACTAGTAGAAGAATGATATAGAAAAAATATACTAAGGCACCCTAGTGCTCCGGGTAGTCACCGTCGAGTAGATGGAACGAAAGATCCTCCGGGCTCCTCTATCATATCTGGCCAAACAAAACCAGTGGGGTCAGACCCCCAATAGCAAGTACCATAAAGGAAGCCAAACTATGAACTAAAACCAGCAATAACTAACATAGCAATGGATAGAGACAAAAATAAGTAAATATGGATCGAGACTCTTGCACTATCAATGTACTCATCTCGAGAATATGAAGACAATAAGCAAGGCAATATGGAGCATAGAGTAAATCCGGACACTGCCTGAACAAAACTAGACTAGACTGGACTCTATACAACAATCACGGCCAAGCAATGAGTACAAATTTATACATTAGCTAACTAAGGTTATCACAATCCCAATTACTAACAAGATGCTGTTAAGACATTTACCGCAGTCACAAGCCCTGCAGACTATCCAGGTTATCTAGGTGAGGTTACAAGAGTTATCAAGAATTATTAGGTGACTTAGAGTGCAATACATAGCAATGTGCTGGAAATACACCCTACTCGACGGCAGGATACAAGTCCACTGGTGGGGCCGGGATAACGAGATCGTCTTTAACTAGAAAATCTTTCTATATGAACTACTTGATCAATCTAATCGTTTAACCTAGTCAGATTCATTATAAATTCCTGACTGTGGTAACCAGAAATCCATGTCCTAGACATGATGCAAGACGAGACATGTAGCTTGTACAAGCACAATCAAGAAAATCAACCATGGTGTCCAGATAAGAGTAACACTTAACAAGTCAGGACTGATTATCGTAATAGCAATCAAGATTTTACATGTCATGTTAGGTTTACTTGTCTTGTCAAGAGTACTTGTCAGGAGTGCGCCTCGACGGGCCACTATCATATAATTAAGAAAAGACATGTACAAGAGTGCTCCACGACAGGTCACTATCTAGTAAGCAAAGAAGGCATGTAACATGGGTGCGCTACGACAGACCACTATCTAGTAAGCAAAGAAGACATGTAGCATGAGTGCGCCACAACGGGCCACTATCTAGTATGCAAAGAAGACATGTAACATGAAGATTATCAAGATGAGATCATGTTGTCATGTTCAAGTTAAGTTCAATAGTAACAAGTTATCAAGTCGGGTCGTTGCAAGTTAGGCCAAGTACAAAAACACACAAAGAAGATCAAAGATATTCATGGGTGATTTGAAACTATCAATTACATATGAACTCCAATTAAGGTGAAATAAGAAGATTCTTGAAGCCAAGACAAAGATCTACAAATTTTATGTTTTGAGTTTTACAAGATTCTAGCTACAAAACAGCTTAAACAGGCAAAAATGGCTAAGTACAGAAAAGCGTAGTACAGTCCGTACCGGAAAGAGCAGTACAGTACAGTCTATGCAGGAAAGTACAAATGCAATCTACGCAAGAAAGAGCAGGTGCAGTCTGCACGGAAAGCGCAGGTACAGTCTGTGCAGAAAAGTACAGGTACAATCTGCACAGGAAAGTGCAGGTACAGTCTGTACAGGAAAGCGCAGGTAAAGTCTGTGCTGGAAGGTGCGCAGGCTGCACAGGAAGGTGCACAGACTGTGCAAGAAGGTACCGGCAGTGCGCAAGTGTGCAGGTGCAGGCTGTTCATCTTTCCCAAATCAGTACCGAAGTGCATAGGGAAACCATAAATTCAAGAAATGCCATAACTTCCTTAAAATAAGTCAAAATCAAGCGGTTTAAAAGCCAAAATTGGGTAGAATAAAATTTCCCACAACATAAGACCGTAATATTTCAGAAATAACAAACTTTAAGAGATCAAAACTAAAAAAAAGATAAAAATCTTAAAACTTAGATCTATAAAAATGTAAACATCAAAACCAAAAACTCTAATTTCCAAAGAGGCTTAAATTCAAGCAAGGAAGAAAATAAAATAATAAAATTTGAGGTCCATCATGAAGCAAGTTGCACTTGCCCTGGGTTGGTGGGAGGAGTAAATAAAAAAGAAGAAGAAGAAGAAGAAGAAGAAGAAGAAGAAGAAGAAGAAGAAGGTGGAGAAGTAAAAACCTAGACCATTCTAAGCATTTAATACCAAAGAAAACAAAAATGACAAAAGAATAATATTGTTCAAGATTTGGCAAGATGTACTTGCCTAGGTTAAGCTCTAAGCCTCATCTTCAACTCTACCTCCAAGAGGGGTACGAAACCACACTCTAGGTCTCAAGGCCAAGCTCTTGGCAAGCTCCAAGGGGAGAGAAGAGAAAAAGAAATGAAGAGAGAGTGAAGAGAAAGAAAAAAAAAGAGGAGAGAGAAAGTAAGAGGGTATATATAAAAGGAAGAATTAATCATAACCGTTGGATGGTGATTCATGTGAAGATCTAAGTCAATCCTAGCCATCCAAAGAAAATTAAGTATCCATTGGATAATAGGATGCATCTACACTATTCATAAAAATATCTAAACACTTTTTACCAAAATATCCAAAATACTATTCATGAAAATATCTGAAATCAAAAATATCTAAAATATGCAAAATCTGTCCGGACGGTATACCGTCAGTATATACTGGTATACTTGCGATATGTGTCACTACCATATTTTTAGCCTAAGGGAATTTTGGTCATTTGTAACTTTGTGCTTAATTTGAATTTTGATAAATTAATAATGTGCTAATTAATATATTAGGCCTTAACCTAGAATTGCCCTAATCTAGATGTTAGTCATGAGCCTAGATATTTAGTTAGAAGTTTCTAACTAGATGACAAGATTAGAGATATCTAGAAATTATAGCTAAGTAGGATATTTAGCTTGAAACCCTAAGTTACTTGGACCTTTAGCTAGAAGGCTTAGATTTCACATGAGGGAATGCCCTTAGCCTACCATTGAAACTAGACCCTAACCCTAGACTAATGTGGCCGGCCAAGCAAGTCCCCCTATATAAGCATCACGTTGATGCATCTTGCCTCTTTTCATTACACACATATTCTTCCCCAAATCCACCCCATTTTTCCAAATCAACTCTAAATTGAGCCTAATCAATTGCAATACACTCTTCTACTGTAGAGGAAGCCTCTAGAAGCTAGCTAGCAAGGATTTGGTGTTTATTGACCATTGGAAGTTGAGGGATTTGGCTCTCATGTGCACTTATATTGAGATTCCAACTCTCAATAGGTAATAGCCTCTAAACTTGTTTATTTCCTGATTTCTTTCTATAGATACATTCATTTAGGGTTCCCCTAGCCGTAGACCAAGTTGGTGAGAAATCAAATCCCTTTGATATGCGTATTGGAGGCGTATCGGAGTGTAGTGCAAAGTCTTTGGTGAAATGCCAGTTAGGAATTTATATTACTGTTTTTTAAAACCAATTTCATAATTTTATAGCTCTATATGTGGGGGTTATGATTCTCTGTGACTGAGGTGATTTGGATACGTTTTTTGTGTCCAAAATTGGACACAAGAAACCGCACGATACAGTGGTGCGCTGCCCTGATGACACGAGTCTCGTGCACAGTAGATAGGCCACTTGGACACGAGATAATTGACAAAGAGGAATGGGCAATGACTGTCAGGCCCCTCCCAAAGTTTCAGGTGAGTTGGTGTCATGTCGAGTGAGTTGTGACAGTCGCACAGATTCGTCCACACACGCACGCATACGCACAGTTTTCTCTGATACGTGTTCGTATCTCGGATACGAGACACTTAGGACACGATGCATGTACATAGAAACCAAGCCCTAGACCTAGGCTACCTGTAGACACGACCACGAGACACAAATTTGTGTGTGTCGTATCCTAGAGGACTCGACATGCGTGTAAGAGATGGTGCACTGCACTGTCTCTGATACGAGCTAGGCACTTGGGATTGGACATGAATCAGACACTAGTTTCGATACGAATGACACCCCCTTTGCTGACATCATGTGTGGTCTAATACCCCCTTCCTATTCTTCCAGTTTCACTTGAATTTGGGGTTCAAATGTGCTATTTTGAGTTGTTGGGTTGAGTTGCACTTAAATGAATAGTGAGATAGGTTTGGTTTTTCCAGTTTTATAAAGATTGTTTGAGCTAGGGTTGTTCAGTAGGCTCATGATGTTGTTAGTTTAGATTGTAATAGGTTATATGTTATACTTTCATATATATATATATATTTTATATATATATATATATATATATATATATATATATATATATATATATATATATTTTATATATATATATATATATATATATATATATATATATATATATATATATATATATATATATATATATATATATATATATACATACATAGAGTATATAGCTAGTTAGTTAGTTAGTTAGTTAGTATATATAAAATATATATATATATATATATATATATATATATATATATATATATATATATATATATATATATATAGCTTCTTTTTATATATATATTTAGATGGGTTGGTTTTTTCTTTAGCTTAGGGTTGTTACCTGGGGGTTATTTCCAGGTTTGGGATTTTCTAACCTCTTCACAGTACCACACCCTCACACACACACATGTATACATTTTCTTACCCCTCTTTCCTATATATATATATATATATATATATATATATATATATATATATATATATATACTATGTATATAATATATATATATATATATATATATATATATATATATATATATATATATATATATGGTTTATATACATAGTAGTTGGTTAGACTATATTTGACCCCTATGGGCCTATTTGGTCTTGTAGACTTGAGTTTGACTAAACCCTAGACTAGTTGACTAGTTTGACTAGAGTTTGACCTAGTTTGACTTGATTGTTGACCAGGGTTGACCAATAGTTGACTTTGAACTACAATGACCTAGAATCATGTAGAATGTATTGTAAACTTTATTTATTACATCTTGGATATATTATAACATGTGTTGCTCTAAATAGGACTCAGTTACTCTAGTTCGAATATCTATTCTCATCAGTCATTCAGAATATCAGGCGAGTACATTCTCTGATCGTTTCAAACTTGCTAGGACTTATATTCTTACTCTAGACTACTTTACTTATTGTTGTCACATTGTTATCATGGATTAGTACTATGTAGATCTTTTTATGAGATATTATCCCCCTCGGGTGCATCGAATATTTTATGTCATGTACTTTATCATGTGTATCATGTACTCCTTGTACTCGTATCTCTTCATGTACACTCATGTGCTCTCATGTATACTCATGTTTATATGAGCTTCATATATAAAACTAGTTATTCATGTGCAATAACGTAACTTGACTGGATCCTTGTGTATTGATTGGGATAGGGGTGAGTAGAAGTGGTTATGTGATCATTATCCCCAGTAGGTATTCATGTGCAACTCTGTAGCTTATTCATGTACAACCCAACATGTTTACATAATCATCTTGTGCTCTAAATCACTTAGTCACTTACAGTTCTTACTTCCATATATATATATTTTCAGTTTCCAGATATCTCTCTTACTCCTCATGTACATTTCTTACAACATTTTATGTATCTTATTCTATTGCTTGTTTTATATTTTCTGTCATGATATAAAATGCGTGAGAGTTATGTATTTGCTCCTGTCCTGACTGGACCTGTTGAAAATATTACAGAGGATCAAAAGGAGTTCTGCCCCACCTATTACGGAGCTGGTATAGATAACTCTTGCGACCTGGACCCACAGGAGGATCCAAGAGTAGCAGAGGATACTAACCTATTGCCAAGGCTAGACTGCTAGGCTACTTATCTTATTTCATTTGTGTTTGACTTCTGAGTTGTATTATTTTGGATGTTGAAATGTTGGTGTTGTTTAGACACTTGGACTTATTTCTTCTGGCTGTATTGCACTCTGTGATTTCATATCTATCTTATCGTGCTATTTTTATCTTAGAATTGTGATTGAGTTGTACCTTTTATATTGTTCTCTGATTGGAGAGTATATCTTGTACAGGTACATTTATAATGTGTTAGATGTATGTGACCTAGGACAGTGTTCTACCCTGATACTACGACGTAGGCTGGACGTACTCACTTCTCATGCCCCTATACTGGGTACGGGTTGTGACACATTTTTAGTGGTGGCCCATGCAGGTCGAGATTCGCATTAGTACGAAGTTGTGGTTGTGCGACGATTAGTTGTACTGCTACGAGCCTACGATAGAGTATAGGAAGTAAGGTATTAGAATGAGAGGATACTCAATAACAATTAGAATTCCTTGAGAGATTCCTGGGATGACCCTTGAAAATATTATTATAAATTATCTCAAAATTCGATTCCAACAGTTCTGTCTACTTTTCTTGTTCATTGTTAAATTTGATTCTTGGTGTTCATTGTTGACTTAATTTTCTACCAAGATAAATTTTATGGGCTATGTCACCTCAGTTATGGAATCTAGAGTCTTCTACATCCATATTAGCTAGTATGGCGAAGATATAGAGTCTAATTTTGGATATATTTCTCAGGTGTGAGAATTTAAAGTTTTCGCAGCCAAGCATAGGACAATGCAAAAATTTTAAATACCATGGATTCTAAAGGTGTGTACCTTAGTTTCAGACTCTATGGATTATCGCAGCCTTGCTTACTAACATGGCAAGGATTTTGAGTATCATGATTTTGGACAGACGCATATGATTATCAGATTATATCTCAAGAAGGTTTTTAAATATTTCATTGTTTGCAAAAACAAAAAGTTTATTAGAAACTAAAAAAAAGAGTACAGGAGTACAATTGATTTCTGAGAAAGTACAACTATAGAAATCTGATCAGAAGACGATCACTTTATCCCTTGGATTATGTGAACTTGAAGACTAAAGCCTCTGGAGAATGCAGCAGCAATTTTGCAAGAGTATTTGATCTCTGTGATGTCTTGATAATGATTGAAAACTCTATTTATAGAGTTCTAAAAATAACTGTTTTAACAGTTATTCTGATGTGCGCGAGGCTGGATTGTGCCACTTTGGGTTGTGCCAACCTTATGTTATGCCAACTTCTATTCAATTAACAATCGTGTACTAACTGTAATTAGACGCGTGGCATCATGTGATTGAGATGCGCATGGTTGTGTACAGAATAGTGGACACATTTTGAGAGATTAGTGGCATGTGCGCCACATCATCTTGCTTTAGAATGTAAGTTATTTCAACTTCATCAGGTTGCGCGAGCTTCAGTCAACGAGTCAAACTGCGCCTGAATGGGCCGCGCCTAGACACGTGACAGCTTTTGAATATATGAGAATAATTTATCCGAATTGTGCCTAGGCGCAACTAAGGAATTTATTTTAGATTGTGCCTAGGCGCAACTCACAAGATGTGCAGGACAGTAGTCAAAATTTCCTTAAGCGACACGTTTTGAGGGTTTCGAAGAGATTTTCTTCGTTTAATGTGCTGTCAACTGTCAGTGATGTCAGGTAATGATGGCAATTAAATGTCAAACGCCACGTAGACTTTGGCGCAATATGACTTAGCGCAGTCTAAGATATGGCATAGTTTGATCTCTGATCTTCATAACAGTGGCGCAACTTGATTGTTTGGTGGTAAAAATATGGCGCAACTTAATTTTTAGGCCCTACAAGACCCTCTTTAAAGTTTTTGAAACTTAAAAGTACTTCAAAGTTTTGAAATACTTTGAATTATGCTTCTGACTGAGTTAAGTTTTGTTTAGATTATGCCAGTCAAATGCCCAGCCATCATAATTTAATTTCTTTCTCGTAAACATTTGATCTCCTCTTCGTCTTCCCGAGTTTCATTGATAATTTTTGATTTTCTATGAGGAATATGAAGAGTTAGTTTGATTATATATATAGGGGCTGGTCTTTATACTCATTTTTTAATTCTGTACTTCGATGACACCTAAGAAGAAAGAGATGGAGACCTATGCTGACACTGAAGTCAAGTCCCCTGAAGCAAAACCTGATGTCATGCCTACGACTTATTTGTTGGAGGCTGACCCGTCACTGAGGGCGGTGAACTTTTTAGACTATTTTGGTTTAAACCTCACAGTCTTTAATCACTCGAGTGGTGGGCCATCACTTTCCTCTGAAGAGTGCGGCAATTCGGAGGGATTCTTTAGTTTGATGCGTCGCTCGGGGATCCACAACATGCAAGAGTTGGATGCTGCCCTTCGTCAGACCAATGATGAAGACGAGAAAAAGTAATAATGTTAAGCGTGCCATCTTTTTATTTTCTTTTTATGTGTCCTTTCCTACTTGTCTGTAGGGGTCTACCCCTCTTTATGAAATAAAATTTATAATTTTTGGCATCTTTATTACGTGGCTGTGATTTTAAGTGGCACATGTAAATGTGCTCTTTTGACTAATTCAATGCTTACTGTTTCTTTAAGAGACACATGGCAGTCATCATGTGGTTCATAAGCGCCTATTGTTTAGTTCTTTTCCGAAATAAACTTCTAGAACAACGTATTGTTCACATCTTCAACGCTTTTTAAAGGATAGCCAAAAGGGAAGGAAAGAGACATTCAGGCTTTCTCATTTTATTAAAAGATAATTTCTCACAAGGTCCTACTGTCAAGCAAAAATTCAACATCCACAAGTTTACTTGCGCCACTTCAACCTGATGCTATTCTTTTGCATGCCGCACTTTCGAATGTTGGTTTGCTGTGCTCTATATTATTGATGTTCTTCAGAACACATACCGTTAATTTTGATGGTAAGTCCTAACAAAGAACCAGTGGTTTCCATTCATGAGCGTCATTCATGAGTTGTGTTTACTTTGCGCCACTTTTTATTAAGACAGTCTTGAAGATAGGTGCTGACTTGTAGAAATAAAGTGCATGTTGTAGATACACGCTGAAATTCTGAGAAGAAGTGTGCACTGTAATCCAGTGCCTGACTTCGATCAGAGGCACGCACTGTTGATATGTGCCTGTTTGTTCTGAGAATAGGCGCACAGTGCAATCCAGTGCCTGACTTCGATCAGATGTGTGCACTGTTAATATGCGCCTGTTTGTTCTGAGAATAGACGTGCAGTTTTGATAGATTTAACTAACTTTTTCTTCTTTGTTAATATTTGCAGAAGTTTGGTTGGCAAGCTTCCTAAAAACTGGCATCGGAGACCTGGATGCTATGAAGAGCATTCTTCTGACACCCACATCAGATAGCTCATGTGATTCTGACACTCAGATCAGACAGCTCAGGACTCTCTATGTTCTAGAAGGGTCTTCCTCAGATGGTAGAAAGAGACTTTATACATGAGACTTGGATGGTGGAGAGACAGAATTAGAAATCGTATCACAAGGGTGATATCATTCCTAGTTCTCATGAAGGGCCGTCTCTGCTCCACCAGTTGTATTGACAGCAACTTATCTTTGAGCTGCTGTACTCTAGGGTTCTCCTTTGGTCCTTTCGAGAGAAAAGACCAGAGTTGATTCTGTTGCCTTGCTCGTTGCTTCAGGATGAGATGACAAGGAACAAGCATTAATAAGAAGATCCAAAGATGTAATAGACCTTCATTTGTTATATTTAGAATGAAAATCCGGGATATAGTAGATATCCATTAAGATGTATCTATATTATTAAAGAAGGAATAAAGAATAATTTTCTCTTCTTTATAATTTTGATTTTGATGTGATGATATGGAGAATAGAATTCAGGAGAAATGTAGATGTGACAAATTGCTGATGTAAATAATCAGAATTCAGAGGTATAGAGGACCCGAATTCATATTACTTAAGATAAGAGACAATCAATGCCAAATGAATGATAAGTCAAAGAAAGTAAATGAATGAACAGTCATTTCGGTTTTCGAGAAAAAGATGTTGAATGAACGAACAGTTGTCTTGATTCTCGAGGAAGAGCGTAAATGAATGAACATTTATAAATGAATGAACCGTTGGACTTCTTTCAGAAAGTCGCATCAGTTCTCGAAACCAACTTTCTAGTCATTCTGTCTATAAATAGAGAAAAACTTTCGAAGATATCGTCAATTTCTTTTCTTTCTGTACAAAATGTCTTCCAAAGATTTGTTCACTCCGAAGATCGAAGGAAAGACCGATAAACCTCCTGCTGAGCCTCCGAAGCCTTCTCAGAAAGAAAGGGGTGAAGGTTCAACTGCTCCTGCACCAGGACATGACTTGATTGCCAAGCTAGTGAAGCCTGAAAAGACTGTCAAAGAAGAGGCATTAAGGATGGCCGCTTGTGAATTTCTAGTGCGTTCAGACAATGAGATGTTTGAACTGTTGGCAAACTATGTATTTAATCATGAAGGATCGGGGCCTCCTCCCCGTCCTTAATATTATGTAATTCTATTCTGCTTTTGAATAGAAATGAACTTTATTTACATTATTTCTCTGAAATGAAGTATATTTTGCTTTTATACATAATATTTCTTGAGAAATTTGCCATTGATAGGTATCATAGCAACTCTGCCATCCATATCTATTAATTGATAGGCTCCATTTGAGAAAACCTTATTTACCACATACGACCCTTCCCATTTTGCCTCAAACTTGCCTTTGCTCCTAAGAGTCATAGTCATAGGACGTCTGACTGTAAGAACTAGCTCGCCTTCCCGAAATGTTCGCACTCTAACTTTGCGATTGAAAGCTTTTGAAATCTGGGCTTGATAAAGTTCGATATGCTGTTGATCCAGTAGCCTTTTCTCGTCGAGCGCCTCCAATTCTTGAAGCCGAAGACGATCATTATTTTATGTAGTAAGTTCATTAGCAATGGCGATTCTCAATGAAGGAATTTGAAATTCTAATGGTAAGGCAGCTTCACATCCATATACTAGAGAAAAAGGTGTGCAACCTATGGGATTACGGACTGTAGTACAATAATCCCATAGATATTCCCCACGTTTCTCCCTCCAATTATGTTTGTTAATAGAAACAAACTTTTTGAGGAGCTTGATAATAGTTTTGTTGAATGCTTCGGCTAACCCGTTAGCTGCAGGATTATAGGCCGTAGAAGCAATATTATTGATTCTGTTGTCATCACAGAACCTAATAAACTTCTGACTGACGAATTATGGCCCATTATTATGGATAATTCGACGAGGTACACCAAATCTGTATATCACATGATGTTTGATGAAGTTGATGACACTACTAGTTTTTACTTCAGCCAGAGGTATAGCTTCAGCCCATTTAAAGAAATAACCGATTATAGCCAGGATGAACCGATGTCCTTTAGATGAAGGAGGATTAATGGGACCAATTATATCCATGCCCCAAGCTTCAAAGGGCCATGGAGCAGCAGTCGGATGAAGAAACTCCGACGGTTGGTGAATAAAATCTGCATGAATCTGACATGGTCGACATTTTCTTGTATAATCAATGGCATATGATACCATAGAGGGCCAGTAATAGCCCATACGTCGGATACGATCCTGTAATTTAGGATCAGGCTGATGTGCTCCACAAACACCATCATGAGCTTCACGTAATATCTGTTTTGCTTCATCACCAGCAAGACATCTCAAAAGTAATCCATCAAAGGTTCTTCGATAGAGAGTTTTAGTAGTATGATTATAATAGAATCGAAGTGATCAACGACGAATACTTGTAGCTTCCTTAGGATTTTCTGGAAATATGTCATATACTGCAAAGTCAATGAAAGGTGTTCTCCTGTCCTCGCTAATGACATTAACTTCAGTTGAATTACTGAATTCAATGTTATGATTGTTTTCGACACAAAATAGTTCTCTATTAGATACGACAACCATTTGTTGTCTTTTGACTGGAACTGCTAATACCGCAGCTAAGTTAGCTAAGGCATCAGCTTCTGTATTACATGCGTGACGTACATGTTCGATAAAGAACCCTTTGAACGATAAAGCTATTCTGATTGCTGCTTCATAGTATGGTACCAGATCTTGATGTCGGACTTTATATATACCTCTAACCTGATTAACAATCAGTTTAGAATTACCATATCCTTCAAGATATTCAATATCTAGTTGTTTGGCTAATTGGAGTCCAATAAGCAAAGCATTATATTCTACTACATTGTTGGAGCACGACTCATCTAAGGAATAAGCTCCCTGAATAGCTAATCCATCCGTTGAAACAAAAATAATTCCTACTCCAGCAACCAAGGTGCCTCTAGGTCCAATTCTAGACACTCCGTCAAAGAATAAATGCCAAGTAGGAAATTTTTTTGAGATCATATTTGATTCCAATGTTTCGTCTGGAATCTCGTCATAGAGTTTAGATGTTTCAGGGGCAGGATGAGCTGCTAAGAAGTAAGCAAGTGCTTGACCTTTCACAGACTTTTGAGGAACATACACCATATCATATTGTGCTAATAATATGGCCCATGTAGCAAGCCTAGAATTGAGTGTACTTGGCTTCTTTATTAAGACCCGAAGACGATTGACTCGGGATATAACATGAATAGTTTGGCCTATGATGTAATGTCTTGTCTTCTGAACGGCAAACATTAAGGCTAAACATTCCTTCTCTACCGGACTATAACGATGTTCAGCTCCAATCATCGTTCGGCTAAGGTAGTAGATTGCTTGTTCATGACCTTCCTTGTTCTTCTGAGCTAGCAACGCTCCCAATGAATGGTCCATTGCCCGGACATACATCAAGAAAGGTATTCCTGAGATCGGTGGTACAAGAACCGGTGGACTCATTAAATACCGTTTTAAGTCATCAAATGCTCGTTGACATTCTTTCGTCCAAACGAAAGATACACCTTTCTTCATCAACTGAGTAAATATTCTGTAACGTCCAGATAAATTCAGAATAAACCGCCTGATGTACGCAAGTCGACCTTGGAATCCTTGTAGCTCTTTTAGGTTACGTGGATGACGCTTCTCTTGAATGGCTTTGATCTTCTCGGGATCAACGTGTATACCCTTAGAGGTAATGACAAATCCAAGAAATTTGCCACTCTAGACACCCAAAAAAGACTTGGTGGAGTTCATTTTGAGTTGATGCTGGCACATTAGATTGAAAATAGTTCTTAAATCTTGAATGTGATCTTCCTTTAGACGACTTTCGACAGCAATATCGTCAACATAGCATTCGACAGTCTTTCGCAAATGATCTCGAAAGATAGTACTCATAGCCTGCTGGTAGGTTGTACCTGCATTCGTAAGACCGAACAGCATGAATGTATAACAGTATACTCCACGAGGAGTGCAGAATGAAGTATGTTTTTCATCTTCAGGATTCATCCGGAATTAATTATATCCAGAAAACCCATCCATGAAAGAGATTCGTTCGAATCCACATGTATTTTCGATCATGACATCAGTAATTGGGAGAGGGAATTCGTCTTTAGGGCAAGCATCATTGAGATCCTGAAAGTCTATGCAAACCCGGACCTTTTCGATCTTCTTCAAAACTGGTACAATATTGGCTACCCAGTCAGGATGCTTTTCTTCTCTGATAAAACTGCAAGATATAAACTTTTTGACTTCATCATCAATTACATCCATCATTTCAGGCTTGAATCGCCGTTGCTGTTGTTTCACTGGCTTAGCATTTGGCAAGATATTAAGTTTATGAGTTATGACTTGAGGATCTAATCCCAGCATATCTTCATAACTCCAGGCGAAGACATCAATATATTTACGAATAAGGTGAATTAATTCTTGTTTATCATTCTCTGGGAGATTTTGCTAATGAAGATTGGTCGTGATACGCCCTTCTCTCCAACATGGATTTGAACTAGTTGATCCTCGGTAGGTGGCTCTCGTTGTTCAAAACAAAGTTTCCACTGATTGTCCATCCTTTGTGCCCAACGGTCCACTTCAGGAGCTTCTTCCATGTCATTTTCATCATCTTCCGAGAATTCGGCAGACACCATGTTAGAAGATACTATCACCCGATGAACATGACCAATGCTGGCATCAGAATCCCATGAGATAGAATCAGAAGAGTTAGATCGTTCCTCTTCATCAGATTCGAAAGGTTCTAGAGTTGGAAGTGGTGAAGCATAACCTAATCCCCGCCTCGTTTTACTGTAGTATTGTTGTAATTTTCTTTTTGGAACAGAAATATGAATAGGCGTTCGCCTTTCTTTACCGCTGTTGAGGCCTATTCTGAAATCATAGCCCATTTTACGGATGATTGCTTTGAATTGTGGACTATAACGACGTAATTATAATCTTCCTGTATCATCTCTTTTATCATTATAGAGCATGATTTTTTGTTCCTCTCATTTATTAAAAAGTATAGGCCTTTCATCTTTCTTTCGAGACGGTACTAAGAAGTACGATTCTTATATTTAATCCAATGATACCATATTTCGCAGAGATGATACGACTCCTATTGTAAGTGGTTTAAAGCTATCTAGCATATCCAAGTAACATTGAGTATAGTGAGAGACATCAATATACTGCAAAGGAGATGTTTTATTGATTTTTACACCATCATTTACAATAGGACTTTTAGCCTTAACAGGCTTAATCAGATTGATAACCAGAGGGGGAGAAGAAGAGCGAGAAGGAGGAGGAAGCATTTTACGACGAAGGTCGATTACAAGCGGCTCAGAAGAGGTAAGCTCCTTTTCTTCATGATTATCACTAGGAAGCTGCTTCTCATGGGAAGGAAGATAGATAGTCGGTAGTTTGGAAGACTGAGGACAGGAAATATGCCCTTTGATAGGGATCACCAGAGTATCATTTGGTACGCCTTTCTGTTCTTCATCTGTGTCATTGCCAGTACCACTTTCATGAATTTCTTTTTGTATATGCGAGAGTCATTACAGTATGCTTCAACCCCTTTGAAAGGATTCAGGTCTGCAACCTCTTTTTAGACTTCTCCATTACTATCCACATATTTAAAACATTGGTGGAGAGTAGAAAGTACAATATTATGTTCATGGAGGAATGGCCTTCCTAACAAAACATTGTATGAGCCGTGATTGTCAATTACATAAAAAGTCACCTTTGTACGAAGATTGCCAGTTTGTAGTTTCAGGCATATCTTTCCCAAAGGTTCACTTCTTCCTTGATTGGACCCCAAGATGGTAGTGATAGTTGTAGGAAGATTATGTACTGGGATCTTCAAAGCATCCGGTAAAGACTTTGGCATGATACTAAGAGCATACCCTAGGTCGATCAGAATACGATCAACTTTTATGGTGTCCACATACCCCATGAAATAGAGAGGACGATCATGACGATTGTCTTCTAATAACATGTCTTCTTGTGTAAAAGTAATGTTGGGCATTAATTTAAATACACTATGACAATGTGCACAACTGACTGGCTCCTTTTCAGGCTTCTTGAGAAGAGTAAGATAAGCATCAGCCTGCATCAAAGCTTCACTTAACGTCTCTCGAGTTTCTTTTGAGAGACGTAATGTCATGACCTGCACCCTAGAGTAAGGGCATGATAGGTGAATACGCCCAGCCTACGCCGCAGTATCGGCGGTAGAACACTGTCCTAGTTCACATACATCTAACAGTAAGGTAATATACAGTTGTACTCTCCGAATGGAGGTGACATAACAGAATATATCTCAATCACAACTAAGGTAGAATACGATAAGATAGATGGATATGCAAACCAGAAATCCACACAAGAAGTACAACAGAGAGAGATAATGCTAAGTGTCTAAGATAAAACTCAACAACATCCAAAATATACAAGATCCCAATATACAACTCAAATCTCCAATAACATGAAATAAGAGAAACCTAAACTAAGGAACATCAGCCTCTACAGCTAGTGGATCCGACTGGAAGTCCGGGTCACAAGAGTCATCTATAGCTGTCCTATGGTTGGTGTCTACGCAGGCCTCATCCTCATCCTCTGTAATATTTTCAATGGGTCCAGTCAGGACAGGAACGAGCACAAAATATCTCACGCAGTTCATATCAAGTTAGGAAATATAAAGCATGCAATAGAGTAAGATACAGAAAATGCTGAAAGAAGAATGTATATGAAAAACTGCAGAGATTTGATAATAGGAAATATCTAAATATGATAAGTAAGAACTGTAAGCAATATGTGATTTAGAGTACAATATGGTTATGTAAACGGTTTAGGACAATGCAATGGTAACTCCATTGTACGTGAGTGCACAATGGACATAGATAATAGTTATGCAATGTTGTACAATAGAATTTGATTACATAACCAATTCTACTCACCCTCCCCAATCAATACACAAGGATCCACTCCAGTTACGTTATCTTATACAATAGTGTACAATGTTATACAATAGATGTATAATATTATACAATAGTTGTACAATGGACTATCCATGGGACTCATGTGATAATAAGAGTACAATATGTACAATGAGTATACAAGGATAAGGGTATTCAATAAATACAATATGTAAGTGAAGCGCACATCACAGTATATATTTAGTGAATACAAGGGGATAACATCTCAAAAGAAGATCCATATAGTACCAATCCGTGATAACAATCGTGTCAGCATCAAGTACAGTAATCTAAAGCAAGAATGTAAATCCAGACAAGTATGAAATGGTCAGAGAATGTACTCGCCTGATATCCTGAATGTCCGAAAGAAAATACTGCCTGAAGAGTGGTATCTGGCTCCTAATCAGAACTTTACAAGTCACAACATGTCTAAAATAATTAAATAGACTGCTACAATACATCTACATAATGTTTAGGGTCAATCTAGGCTAAAGTCAACCTTTGGTCAACTCTAGACAACCCTAACAGTCAAACTAGGTCAACTCTAGTCTAGTTAGGTCAAACAAGGTCAAACAGGGTTAAACTAGGTCAAACTAGTCTAGGTTGGTCAAACCTAGGCTTAACAAGTCAATCTAGGTCAACTAACTAAATACCACACAAGTCTTACTAGCATAGTGATACACAAGTGTATCACACCCCATGCCATAGGCTATTCCACCTAAGCCATGGGCCACACATATAGGCTAATGAATTCTCTAATTCATACTACACTATCACACTACACATTTCATATATATAAATATTACATTACACAAGGTTAGATAATATACATATATATATATTTATATATACACTCATAGGCATAGAGGGATAGATATGCAAATAGGCAACATGTGTGTGTGTTAAAGTGAACTGTGTATGTGTGAATCACAACAGTAATAGGAATGAATAGATGCGTGGGAGGGAACTAATGTGTGTGACAGGGTTAAGGGTGGCCTGTGCTCAGTTAGCAGTTGCCATTGAGACTTGGTGACAGTGTACATGTGTCTCAGGAATTCCATTCCAGTGTTCCAGGAAATCATTTCCCAGGTTCACAACTCAAGTGACAGGATGTGTGTGAATCATTAGTGTGTGTGTGTGTCAGTGAATGTGTAGGTGACAGGGACTAATGAGGGTGGCCTATGTTCTCAGGTTTACAAAAGCAGTGTGTGTGTGTTAGATATAGGAAGAACAATGCATAGCCTATAGGCCTGTGTGTGTGTTTAAAAATTGCCCCAGTGTCTTGGTGTTTCTACATTTGAATCAAAACCCAAATCTCAATTATTCTAAAAAAAATAGGTTTAACTACCACTTGAATCTCAGGAATTCAATGACATAATTTCCAATTTTGAAGATGCTAATCCCATTCTCAGTTTTGAATCAAAACATTAGGCTCAAGCCTATAATTCAAATCTAAATCTCAAATTTTATGTAAACAAGCAGGCATATAAACCTAAATCACTCTCAGTTATTAATAACCATTCTCAGGTTTTTGCAATGTGACAGGGGTAGATAGGATACATTTGAAGAGATCAACTCAGGTTTTTGTTGACAGCTAACATACATTTGTATTTCAGGATTAATAGACAGTTAACATATATTTGTTTAGATTGTATACCTACAACAACCAATCATGCATCAACCTATCAGTGAACCAAAACATGTGTGGTGAATCTCAGGAATTTGGCTAACAGTGAAAAAGTCAAGAAATATCAGTTGACAGTTGAACATATAGTGTGGAGAGTGTATATACACAGCAACTCATGAATGCATATCCAAATTTCAAACCCGAACATCATGTGAGTCCCAAATGCCACACACATACATCTCAGAAAACTGTACACATGAATTACAATCAAATTTAATCACTAATTAACAGTTAAAACCCAATTTTAAACTTTAGGATATTCCAATAACTGAACGTATCAGTCATACATCAGAGATTAGGGAATTCCCCATCTCGAAATGAAATTATCAACTAATAATTTAAATTAGTGGTTGCTAATGATCGTGTACATGTGTACGTGTCTAGGTGAGTGCTCTCTTATCCACACAAGTCGACACAGACGTGTCCAACATGTTACAAACACGTGGGGTACACCCAGTGTTGCACAGTGTCGTACACTCGTACACGTGTTTGTAGGACAAGACACATGACATGTAGGGTCTCGTGGTCATGCCCACGTGTCAAGCTACACATAGGACCCAACACGACACGACCACGTCGTGTCCAGAGTGGACACGACTCGCGTATCAGAACACAATTCGTCTTAACGCGACACGCGCGTGTGACCAGTGCGCGTGACTTCCCGTGTCCGATACGACTCCGTTGGACACGAGGCTTGGGGGACAGGTTCGCAGAAACTGCCCCCTCCTCTCAGTCCAAGTACGGCTCGCTATGTGGCGTGTACACTGAGCACGAGGCCTCGAGCAGCAGGGGAAGCCCTGGCCGCGCGCGGGACTGTGTCCACGAGTCCAGTATGACTCAAACATGACTCAAAATCACCTCAGTCGTGTAGAATCTCACAAAAAACATGAAAAACTAAATTCCTATTTAAATACTTTCTGAAAACTCAATCGAAATGCCTACTGTGGTATTTCGTCGAACACCTACGGCTGCTCACTGATACGTGTCCGATACGGACACGTAAAGGACACGAAAGCCTGCAAATCCTATCCCTACAGTAAGAGGACACCTAGGGCTTCCTAACCATGCAAAGAAAACAAAATTTGATGGAGAGATTAGGAATTTACCTATAGGTGTTGTCCTCAAAGAAAAACTCCAAAAATGAGATCTCCTCTAGCTAGCCAATGGCTCCAAATTGTGTCAAACCTGTCAATAATCTCCATGAACAGTAGGGGGACACTATTTAGAACAATTATTTGTATTGATTAAAATAGGAAATATTGAGTGAAGAACAAACCTTTTCTTAGAAAAAATGAAGGGAAGAATGAAAAAGGGGGCACTAACTTTGAGAGGGATTTTATAGTGTTGGGGGAGGGGATCCATAGGCTGGCCACAAGTGTAAGAATTAGGGTTTGTTTAGGGTTCACAATGTGTGGCCATGATTCTAACTTATCTGTTAAGTCTAGATCAAAGGTCATGAAGAAAACTAGGTTTCATTCAATAATATCTACTCTAAAATATCTTACAAGGCTAAAACTAGATATTTAAATTCTTGGCATCTAGTGAATAGCTACTAACCATGATTCTAACCTTAAGACTAAACTAGATTGGGCTAGACTTCTAGGTTAAGGCTTAACTAAAAGATTAGCACAAAATTTAATGAATACATATTACAATTTCACAAAATTGTCAAAATGACCAAAATATCCTTAGACTAAAAAGTTGTAATATTACATTCTAATCACCTGACTAGACTCCCTTGGTCATGGTTAGTCTCTAGGTTTAGCAATTCTAGGGTTTAACTAGTTAATTATCAAAAATCACAATATAATTTATTAAATGATTATAATTACAAAATTTTAAAATTACCCTCATTTGGAAAACTGGGGGTTACAAGTCTACCCTCGTTAGAAAAATTTCGTCCTCGAAATTAAAATGGTAGTAATCCTTCTAGGTCAAAACCCCACAATCAATGTCTCAATTCACATAGTCCGATAATCATATGTGTCTGTCCAAAATCATGATACTCAGAATCTACGTCATGCTAGTGAGCAAGGCTACGATAATCACAGAGCCCTCGACTAAGGCACATACTTCTAGAATCATGGTATTTAAAATTTTTGCATTGCCGTATGCTTGGCAGGGAAAATCTTAAATTCCTATACCCGAGAAATATGTCCAAAATCTGACTACATGTCCTCACTATGCCAGCTAACATGACTCAGAAGACTCTAGATCCCATAACTTAGGCGACCCAGCCCATACGATTTACTCAGAAGAAAATTAAATCATAATGAAACACCAGATCAAAACTTATCAACAATGAAGAAATAGATTGGAATAGATGGAACTAAATTTCATGATAGGTATAATGAGACAAGGTGGAAATGGAATCGAGAAGATCAGAACCTGCAAGCACCACTCCTACTCCCTGAGCATCCTCGGCTGTCATGGCGAAAGCTTGCCCTGGCTGGCCTTCCCTGGCCAACTGCTGATGCTATACGAACCTCTGCTGCTGAGTCTGCAATGGTGGTCCCCTCTGCTGCCCTGTCGGAGCCCTAGCTCCTAGTGCTACCTGAGCCAATAGTGTCGGTTTCTTGGAACACTCTCTACACTGATGCTCCGTAGAACCGCAAAGTAAACACATCCCAGTCTCTTCCTACAGTCGTCCCATCCATGGCCTTACTTCTTGCAGAAGTTGCACACAGTGTTCTGCTGCTGCCTGGGTGCCTGCTGATACAGTACCTGTCTCTGTCCCTGATGCTGAACAGGCCTCTGCTGCAGCTGCTAGAAGTGGACCATTGGCTGCTGATACTGCTGCTGAATCTGTATGTAAGACCTCTTAGCCTGTCCTCCACTGCTACTTGCTCCGACAGTGTCTCGCCTCCTCTTGAGCTTCTGCTCAAGACCATCCTCTGCTGCTAAGGCGCCCACCAAGATCTCCTCATAAGTAGCACCGCGGGCACTCTTGGTATAGGACTTCACCTCCTTTACCAATTCCTTTCTGAACCTCCGGGCCTTCGTCGCCTCGGACAACCCCTCGACAAATTTGCCCAGATGGCAGAACTCTCCTGCATACTCCTCCACGGACTGACTGCCCTGGACTAGGGCCTCGAACTGGGTCTCGAGGGCTCCTAGCGCTGCATCCGGGAAAAACTTCTCCTTGAACAGCTTCTTGAATGTTGCCCAAGTCTGCCATGTAGTACCAACCCTCGGGTCGGGCTGGTACCACGTGCGGGCCAGATCCTGCATCATGCTGGATGTAGTCTCTATCTGGAGCCTCGCCGAAGTCTCAGCTAATCTGAATATCTCCTCCATGTGCTCGATCCACTCGTCGGAATACAGGATCCCCTCTGTCCCTCGGAAGTCCCTAGGGTGCATCTTCTGAAAATCTTGGATGTCCTTTTCTCTCGGCTGCTGTGGCTGCGGGGCTGTCGCTGGCCGAGCTACTACTCTCTCCACCGTAGTCACGGCCAGATCAATGCCTCGGCTGAACTCTGCTGTCTGCCTCTGCTACTGGGCCTGCTGGCCCTCCATAAACTGCTGGAAGAAGGCAAACAGTTAAACAGCGTCAACTGTCCCCGAAGGCGGCTGCTGCTGCTGCTGAAGCACCTCCGAAACTACTGGGCTCGAACTGTACCCTGCTGTTGGTGGAGGGGCTCCTCCGAACGCAGCTGAAATGCCTACCCCAGCTGGCATGACTGGGGCTGCGGTACCAGGGGCTGGCTGCTGAGTATGAGAGGTGGCAGACCTCTCATCAGCGTCCCCCTGGCCCTGGCGATGTGATCTCGTCTCAACCATCCCGGAGACAGATCAAAAGAAACAATTATTGAGAATGAGTCAAAATAGCAAAGGAGGACAGTTATATTCAAAGGAGAACAATATCAGCAAGAACTGAGATGTTATGAATTCGATAAGTGTTTTTCCTAATGTGATTGAGTACCTTCAAAATATCATAATTCTACTGCAGGCTGTAGTGATACTCTAGTTCGAATACCACTACATAAACTCGACCTGTATGGGCCACCACTAAAAATGTGTCATGACCCACACCCTAGAGTAAAGGCACAAGAGGTGAATACGCCCAGCCTACGCCGCAGTGTCGGCGGTAGAACGCTGTCCTAGTTCACATACATCTAACATTAAGGTAATATATAGTTATACTCTCTGAATGGAGATGACATAACAGAATATATCTCAATCACAACTAAGGTAGAATACGATAAGATAGACGGATATGCAAACCAGAAATCCACGCAAGAAGTACAACAGAGAGAGATAATGCTAAGTGTCTAAGATAACCCTCAACAACATCCAGAATATACAAGATCCTAATATACAACTCAAATCTCCAATAACATGAAATAAGAGAAACCTAAACTAAGGAACATCAACCTCTACAGCTAGTGGATCCGACTGGAAGTTCGGGTCATAAGAGTCATCTATAGCTGTCCCATAGTAGGTGTCTACGCAGGCCTCATCCTCATCCTTTAAAATATTTTCAACGGGTCCAGTCAGGACAGGAACGAGCACAAAACATCTCACTCAGTTCATATCAAGTTAGAAAATATAAAGCATGCAATAGAGTAAGATACAGGAAACGCTGAAAGAAGAATGTATATGAAAAACAGCAGAGATTTGATAATAGGAAATATCTATATATGATAAGTAAGAACTGTAAGCAATATATGATTTAGAGTACAATATGGTTATGAAAACGGTTTAGGACATTGCAATGGTAACTCCATTATACGTGAGTGCACAATGGACATATACAATAGTTATACAATGTTGCACAATAGGATTTGATTACATAACCAATTCTACTCTCCCTTCCCAATCAATACACAAGGATCCACTCCTGTTACGTTATCTTATACAATAGTGTATAATATTATACAATAGATGTACAATATTATATAATAGTTGTACAATGGTCTATCTATGGGACTCATGTGATAATGAGAGTACAATATGCACAATGAGTATGCAAGGATAAGGGTATTCAATAAATATAATATGTAAGTGAAGCGCACATCACAATATATATTTAGTGAATACAAGGGATAACATCTCAAAAGAAGATCCACATAGTACCAATCCGTGATAACAATCGTGTCAGCATCAAGTACAGTAATCTAGAGCAAAAATGTAAATCCAGACAAGTATAAAATGGTCAGAGAATGTACTCGCCTGATATCCTGAATGTCCGAAAGAAAATACTGCATGAGGAGTGGTGTCTGGCTCCTAATAAGAACAATACAAGTCACAACATGTCTAAAATAATGAAATAGAATGCTACAATGTATCTACATGATGTTTGGGGTCAATCTAGGCTATAGTCAACCTTTGGTCAACTCTAGTCAACCCTAACAGTCAAACTAGGTCAACTATAGTCTAGTTAGGTCAAACAAGGTCAAACAGGGTTAAACTAGGTTAAACTAGTCTAGGTTGGTCAAACCTAGGCTTAACAAGTCAATCTAGGTCAACTAACTAAATACCACACAAGTCTCACTAGCCTAGTGATACACAAGTGTATCACACCCCATGCCATAGGCTATTCCACCTAAGCCATGGGCCACACATATAGGCTAATGAATTCTTCAATTCATACTACACTATCACACTACACATTTCACATATATATATATTACATTACACAAGGTTAGATAATATACATATACATATATATATATATATATATATATATATATATATATATATATATATATATATATATATTTATTTATTTATTTATTTATTTATTTATATATACACTCATAGGCAGAGGGATAGATATGCAAATAGGCAATGTGTGTGTGTGTTAAAGTGAACTGTGTATGTGTGAATCAGAACAGTGAGAGGAATGAATAGATGTGTGGGAGTGAACTAATGTGTGTGACAAGGTTAAGGGTGGCCTGTGCTCAGGTTAGCAGTTGCCATTAAGACTTGGTGACGGTGTACATGTGTCTCAGGAATTCCATTCCAGTGTTCCAGGAAATCATTTCCCAGGTTCACAACTCAAGTGACAGGATGTGTGTGAATCATGAGTGTTTGTGTGTGCTAGTGAATGTGTAGGTGACAGGGACTAATGAGGGTGGCCTGTGTTCTCAGGTTTACAAAAACAGTGTGTGTATGTTAGATATAGGAAGAACAGTGCATAGCCTATAGGCCTGTGTGTGTGTTTAAAAAGTGTCCCAGTGTCTTGGTGTATCTACATTTGAATCAAAACCCAAATCTCAATTATTCTAAAAAAACAGGTTTAACTACCACTTGAATCTCAGGAATTCAGTGACATAATTTCCAGTTTTGAAGATGCTAATCCCATTCTCAGTTTTGAATCAAAACATTAGGCTCAAGCCTCTAATTCAAATCTAAATCTCAGATTTTATGTAAACATACAGGCATATAAACCTAAATCACTCTCAGTTATTAATAACCAATCTCAGGTTTTTACAATATGACAGGGTAGATAGGATACATATGAAGAGATCAGGTTTTTGTTGACAGCTAACATACATTTATATTTCAGGATTAATAGATAGTTAACATATATTTGTTTAGATTGTATACCTACAACAACCAATCATGCATCAACCTATCAGTGAACCAAAACATGTGTGGTGAATCCCAGGAATTTGGCTAAAAGTGAAAAAGTCAGGAAATATCAGTTGACAGTTGAACATATAGTGTAAAGAGTGTATATACACAGTAATTCATGAATGCATATCCAAATTTCAAACCCAAACATCATGTGAGTCCCAAATGCCATACACACACATCTCAGGAAACTGTACACATAAATTACAATCAAATTTGATCACTAATTAACAGTTAAAACCCAATTTTAAACTTTAGGATATTCCAATAACTGAACGTATCAGTCATGCATCAGAGATTAGGAATTCCCCATCTCGAAATGAAATTATCAACTAATAATTTAAATTAGTGGTTGCTAATGATCGTGTACATGTGTACGTGTCTAGGTGAGTGCTCTCGTATCCACACAAGTCGACACAGATGTGTCCAATACGTTCAAACACGTAGTGTGCACCTAGTGTTGCACAGTGTCGTGCACACGTGCACGTGTCTGTAGGACACGACACACATCACGTGGGGTCTCGTAGTCATGTCCACATGTAGCCCACGTGTCAGGCTACACAGAGGACCCAACAGGACACGACCACATCGTGTCCAGAGTGGATACGACTCGCGTATCAGAACACGATTCGTCTGAACGCGGCACGCGCGTGTGACCAGTGCACGTGACTTCGTGTGTCCGACACGACTCCGTTGGACACGAGGCTTGGGGGACAGTTTCACGGACACTGCCCCCTCCTCCCAGTCCAAGCACGGCTCACAACGTGGCATGTGCACTGAGCACGAGGCCTCGAGCAGCAGGGGAAGCCCTGGTCGCGCACGAGACTGTGTCCACGAGTCCAGTGTGACTCGAACACGACTCAAAATCCCCTCAGTCATGTAGAATCTCATAAGCAACATGAAAAACTAAATTCCTATTCAAAAACTTTCTGAAAACTCGATCAAAATGCCCACTGTGGCGTTTCATCGAACACCTACGACTGCTCACTGATACGTGTCCGATACGGACACGTAAAGTATACGAAAGCCTGCAAATCCTATCCCTACAGTAAGAGGACACCTAGGGCTTTATAACCATGTAAAGAAAACAAAATTTGATGGAAAGATTAGGAATTTACCTATAGGTGTTGTCCTCCAAGAAAAACTCCAAAAATGAGATCTCCTCTAGCTAGCCAATGGCTCCAAATTGTGTCAAACCTGTCAATAATCTCCATGAACAGTAGGAGGACACTATTTAGAACACCAAGGAAGAAATTTGAATGGAAAAGGATTTGTATTGATTAAAATAGGAAATACTGAGTGAAGAACAAACCTTTCCTTAGAAAAAATAAAGGGATGAATGAAAAAAGGAGGCACTAACTTTGAGAGGGATTTTATAGTGTTGAGGGGGGATCCCTAGGCTGGCCATAAGTGTAAGAATTAGGGTTTTGCTAGGGTTCACAATATGTGGCCATAATTCTAACTTAGCTATTAAGTCTAGATCAAAGGTCATGAAGAAAACTAGGTTTCATTCAATAATATCTACTCTAAAATATCTTACAAGGCTAAAACTAGATATTTAAATTCTTGGCATCTAGTGAATAGCTACTAACCATGATTCTAACCTCAAGACTAAACTGGATTAGACTAGACTTCTAGGTTAAGGCTTAACTAAAAGATTAGCACAAAATTTAATTAATGCAGATTACAATTTCACAAAATTTTCAAAATGACCAAAATACCCTTAGACTAAAAAGTTGTAATATTACATTCTAATCACATGACTAGGCTCCCTTGGTCATGGTTAGTCTCTAGGTTTAGCAATTCTAGGGTTTAACTAGTTAACCACCAAAATCATAATTCACTGTTTTAAATAGTTTTAAAAAGATTAAAAATTACCAAAAATCATAATATAATTTATTTAATGATTATAATTACAAAATTTCAAAATTACCCTCATCTGGAAAACTGGATGTTACACGTAAGAGTTCAAAGATTGACAATTTTGCTAGAGTGTTGGCTAATTGAGCCAATATATCAAAATTATATGGCTTTTCAAGTTCAAGAGATGAGGACTTCTTCAATGCTTTGTCAAAACAGACAGGTTGTTTTCCCTTGTCTGCTGATGTTGGTTCAGGGGGAGTTGGTTCTACTACCGACGAGGATGTAGATGGTATATTCTCAGCAGGAGAAGATGATGTAGGAAAAGCATCAGAAGATGGGGCATAATTCTTTTGAGTTTTGGGATATTCCCGAAGATAAGGTTTCCCTGATCTAGTGTCAATTAGAATTTCTTATTCCGCTACTGGTTCAAAGGATACCATGTTGCAGCTCTGGGATTTAGTTTTGGAGTGCTTCTTTTGCTTGGAAGAGTAAGGTACTTCAAAATCTGCTACCAGATCTGGATGAATCCACATAATCTCTCCTCTGTCAGTTGATAGTGGAACAAGACCCTCATTTTAAGGAGGTAGGAGATTCACAATCTCGAGAGCAGCCCTTGGAATGGGGACACCACCATCTTGTACAAGTTGTGGTGGAAAGTCGCTAAATTGTACAGAAACAACATTAGCAGTCACTGTCTTCTCATCCTGCTGAAGAGTAATCGCTCCAGAGTTGACCATCTCCTGGATTTTGCCTTTGAGCACGTAGCATGCTCTGGTTGGATGCCCTATAAATCTGTGATAAACACAATATTTAGGGTGATCAGTTTTACCTACTTCATCTGGCCATTTTGCCTCTGGTAGTTGAAGCTCATTACTTTTAATTAAGCAATCGAAGATGCTCAAAGTATCATCTTCATCAAAAGAATACTCTTCTTTTGGACGAGGTATTTTCTGTGGTGGTGCTGATGGGGTGCGTGCTGTCTGAGCAACATTAACAGCTAATGACACCTTGCCCTTGAGATTGATAGCCAAAGTTTCTTTACCATTACGGTTATTCTGGCGATTATTAGCACCGGGTGTAGAATGTTCATCTTAGTTAGGATGAGTCATTTGAACTCCTAACTGCTTGAATTTTTCTGCATTGACCTCTGCCGCATTGACATTCACAATGAAAGAAGGCCAATCTTGAAATTATGTTGATCCCGTCCACATGCTGATAATAGGCAACAAGTTTGATTTGCAGGTGCCTATTGTTACAGCAGATGGAGTTTCTAAGGGCATTTTAAGTGCCTCTCGGCAGAATCTGTCAATAAAATTCTCTGTAGATTCATTGTGCCTTTGCTTGATCTTAATAAGGGCAGACAATTTCGTTATGTCGTTGACTCTCTCATAAAACTGTTCCAAGAATATTTTCTTGAAGCCAGCAAAAGAAGTTATACAGCCATCAGGCAAACTACGATACCAGTCGTATGCTGCACCGTCTAAACAACCGACGAACACTCGGGTAAGGAGAGCATCATTTGGCTGTAATTGGTCAGTCATCACTTTAAAGTGATTAATGTACTAACTTGGAGAAGTGCTGCCATCAAACAACATAATGGTTGGAAGCTTGTATTTAGGAGGAAACGGAATCTCCTTCCATTCTGTAGGATACGGTTGTTTTATGCCAAGTCTTTGTAGGCCATCCTTTTGCTTAAAGGCCTCAAACTGAGTACGTAAGAGTTTTACAGCCTTATTGGCATCTCATGATGTTTGGGAATTGGTGGGTTGGTTTGAATTGTTCGAAGGAGCATAGATTTCTTGCATTTTACCGAAGTTGAAATTGATGGATGCCTATTGAGATAAGCACGTAAATCAGAGAATTCTGCTCCGAGTGTCTCTGTTTGAGATACCATCAACTTTCCTTGGTTAGATATTGAAATTTGCAATGTTGGAAGATCTTGACCAGATCTCATAGGGGTAGGCAAGATGCAACTTTGATCAGATTCCTTTCCATAGCAGAGATCTGAAGACCTCTGTTTAAAAGAATAGAATCTGATATGTCTTTATCTGAGTCATTGACTAGGAAAGTTTGAGAAAATACCAAAGGGTGCTTTCCTTTGTTTTGTAGAGGGTTAGCTAAGAAACATTGCCCCTTGTTTTGTTGTGGAACCATCTTAGGTACAGGTTGCACCAGTTGAGGAAGTATAATAGGGCCTTTCCCTTTGTTCTGTCTAGTTTGGCACGAGAACATTGATTCTCTGAGTTCAGAACTGGAGAATTGGATGGATAAATATCCAAAAGGCTAGATCCCTTGGGTTGGCCAGAGTAGCAGACTGTGCCTGAACAACTAATTGCTTGGGTTGTGCCACAGCAATAGTGTCTACTGGTTGTACCATAGCAATATAGGCTACTGGTTGCGCCTTGGTAATAACATGAGTAGACTGCATCTTATAAACAGCATGAGCAGAATGCGCCTTGGCAACAAAGGGAGTAGTAAATTGCACACAGACAGTAGTGAGAGTAGACTGTGCACGGGCAGCAGTAGGAGTGAGTTGCACATGGACAACAGGAACAGGAAGAGTGGGCTGCGAACAGGCAGTAGAAACAGACTGCGCCTGAGCCACTGAGGTAGATTGCACCTTGGCAACAGAAGTAGGTTACGCCAGGGCAACAACAACTATAGAAGACTTAGGAGTCTACACAGTTTTGTTCTTGGTGATAGCCACAGTGCGCTTGTTGCTCTTCGTGTTGATCATATCTTCGTCGGCTGTCTGGTTGACTTGAATGACCAGAGTCTTATGCGTCTTGCCGATCGACGCAGCATCACATTGAGTTGTCACTTTCTCGTCAGAGGAGAAAGTCGTCTCCAGCAGAGTCGTCATTTTGTTTGCAAAAATAAACATTTTTTTACAAACTAAAAAAAAGAGTACATGAGTACAATTGATTTCTGGGAAAGTACAACTATAGGAATCTAATCAGAAGACGATCACTTTGTCCCTTAGACTATGTAAACTTGAAGACTAGAGCCTCTAAAGAATGCAGCAACAATTTTGCAAGAGTATTTGATCTGTGTGATGCCTTGACAATGATTGAAAACTCTATTTATCGAGTTCTAAAAATAACTATTTTAGCAGTTATTCTTATGTGCACGAGGCTGGATTGTGCCACTTTGGGTTGTGCCAACCTTATGTTGCGCCAACTTCCATTCAATTAACAATCGTGTACTAACTATATTTAGACGCGTGGCATCATGTGATTGAGATGCGCATGATCGTGTACAGAATAGTGGACACATTTTGAGAGATTAGTGGCATGTGCGTCACGTCATCCTGCTTTAGAATGTAAGTTGTTTCAACTTTATCAGGTTGCGCGAGCTTCAGTCAACGAGTCAAACTGCGCCTGATTGGGCGGCGCCTAGACACGTGGCAGCTTTTGAATATATAAATATGATTTATCCGGATTGTGCCTAGGCGCAACTAAGGAATTTATTTTAGATTGCGCCTAAGCGCAACTCACAAGATGTGCAGGTCAGCTGTTAAAATTTCCTCGAGCGGCACATTTTGAGGGGTTCGAAGATATTTTCTTCATTTACTGTGCTGTCATCTGTCAGTGATATCAGGTAATGATGGCAATTAAATGTCAGATGCCACGTAGACTTTGGCGCAATATGACTAAGCACAGTCTGAGATGTGGCGCAGTTTGATCTCTGATCTTCATAACAGTGGCGCAACTTGATTGCTGATTTTAGGCCCTATAAGACCCCCTTTAAAGATTTTGAAACTTAAGAGTACTTCAAAGTTTTGAAATACTTTGAATTATGCTTCTGACTGAGTCAAGTTTTGCTTAGATTGCGCCAGTCAAATGCCCAGCCATCATAATTAAATTTCTTTCTCAAAAACATTCGATCTCCTCTTCGTCTTTCTTAGTTTCATTGATGATTTTTGATTTCCCATGAGGAATATGAAGAGTTGATTTTATTATATATATAGGGGCTGGTCTTTATCTCATTTTTCACTTCTGTACTTCGATAACACCTAAGAAGAAGGAGATGGAGACCAATGCTGACACTGAAGTCAAGTACCTGAAGCAAAACCTGATGTCACGCCTACGACTTATTTGTTGGAGGCTGACCCGTCACCGAGGGCGGTGAACTTTTTAGACTATTTTGGTTTAAACCTCACAGTCTTCAATCACTCGAGTCGTGGGCCATCAATTTCCTCTGAAGAGCGCGATGATTCAGAGGGATTCTTTAGTCTGATGCGTCGCTCGGGGATCCACAACATGCAAAAGTTAGACGCTGCCTTTTGTCAGACCAGTGATGAAAACGAAAAAAAATAATGTTAAGTGTGCCAGTTTTTTATTTTCTTTTCATGTATCCTTTCCTACTTGTCTGTAGGGGTCTACCCCTCTTTATGAAATTAAATTTATAATTTCTGACATCTTTATTACGTGGCTGTGATTTCAAATGGCGCATGTAAATGTGCTCCTTTGACTAATTCAATGCTTACTGTTTCTTTGAGAGACACATGGCACATGTGGTTCATAAGCGCCTATTGTTTAGTTCTTTCCCGAAATAAACTCCTAGAACAACGTATTGTTCACATCTTCAACGCTTTTTAAAGGATAGCCAAAATGGAAGGAAAGAGACATTCAGGCTTTCTCATTTTACTAAAAGATAATTTCTCACAAGGTCTCACTGTCCAGCAAAAATTCAACATCCACAAGTTCACTTGCGCCACTTCAACCTGATGCTATTCTTTTGTATGTCGTACCTTCAGATATTGGTTTGCTGTGATCTATATTATTGACGTTCTTCAAAACACACGATGTTGATTTTGATGGTAAGTCCCAACAAAGAACCAGTGGTTTCCATTCACGAGCGTCAGTCATGAGTTGTGTTTACTTTGTGCCACTTTTTTCTAAGACAGTCTTGAAGATAGGTGCTGACTTGTAGAAGTAAAGCGCATGTTGTAGATGCGTGCCTGAAATTATGAGAAGAAGCATGTACTGCGATCCAGTGCCTGACTTCGATCAGAGGCACGCACTGTTGATATGTGCCTGTTTGTTCTGAAAATAGGCACGCAGTGCAATCCAGTGCCTGACTTCGATCAGAGGCGCGCACTGTTGATATGCGCATGTTTGTTCTGAGAATAGGCACACAGTTTTGATAGATTTTACTAACTTTTTCTTCTTTATTAATATTTGCAGAAGTTTGGTTGGCAAGCTTTTTTAAAACTGGCATCGGTGACCTGGATGCTATGAAGAGCATTTTTCTGACACCCACATCAGACAGCTCATGTGATTCTGACACTAAGATCAGACAGCTCAGGACTCTCTATGTTCCAGAAGGGTTTTCCTCAGATGGTAGGAAGAGCCTTTATACGTGAGAGTTGGATGGTGGAGAGACAGAATTAGGAATCGTATCACAAGGGTAATCTCATTCCTAGTTCTCATGACGGGCCGTCTCTTCTCCACCAGTTGTATTGACAACAACTTATCTTTGAGCTGCTGTACTCTGGGGTTCTTCTCTCGTCTTTCTGAGAGAGAAGACCAGAGTTGATTATGTTGCCTTGCTCGCTGCTTCAGGATGAGATGAAAAGGAACAAGCATTAATAAGAATATCCAAAGATGTAATAGACCTTCATTTGTTATATTTAGAATAAAAATTCAGGATATAGTAGATTTTCATTAAGATGTATCTATATTTTTAAAGAAGGAATAAAGAATGATTTTCTCTTCTTTATGATTTTGATTTTAAAGTGAAGATATAGAGAATAGAATTCAGGAGAAATATAGATGTGACAAGTTGCTGATGTAAATAATCAGAATTTAGAGGTATGGAGGACACAAATTCATACTATTTAAGGTAAGAGACAATCAATGCCAAATGAATGATAAGTCAAAGAAAGTAAATGAATGAACAGCCACTTCGGTTATCGAGGAAAAGATGCTGAATGAAAGAATAGTTGCCTCTATTCTCGAGGAAGAGAATAAATGAATGAACAGTTATAAATGAATGAACCGTTGGACTTGTTTCAGAAAGTTGCATCAGTTCTCGAAACCAACTATCTAGTCATTCTGTCTATAAATAGAGCAAAACTTTAGTAGATATCGTCAATTTCTTTTCTTTCAGTACAAAATGTCTTCCAAAGATTTGCTCAGTCCGAAGATCGAAGGAAAGACTGATACATCTCCTGCTGAGCCTCCAAAGCCTCCTCAGAAAGAAAGGGGTGAAGGCTCAACTGCTCCTGCACCAGGACAGGACTTGATTGCCAAACTAGTGAAACCTGGGAAGACTACCGAAGAAGAGGCAATAAGGATGGCCGCTTGTGAATTTCTGGTGCGTTCAGATAATGAGATATTTGAACTGTTGGCAAACTACGTATTTAATCATGAAGGATCGGGGCCTCCTCTCCGTCCTTAATATTATGTAATTCCATTCTGCTTTTGAATGAAATAAACTTTATTTACATTATTTCTCTGAAATGAAGTATATTTTGCTTTTATACATAACATTTCTTGAGAAATTTGTCATTGATAGGCATCATAGCAACTCTACCATCCATATCTGTTAATTGATAGGCTCCATTTGAGAAAACCTTATTTACCACATACGGCCCTTCCCATTTTGTCTCGAACTTGCCTTTGCTCCTATGAGTCATAGTCATAGGACATCTGACTGTAAGAACTAGCTCGCCTTCCCGAAATGTTCGTACTCAAACTTTGCGATTGAAAGCTTTTAAAATCTGGGCTTGACAAAGTTCGATATGTTGTTGAGCCAGTAGCCTTTTCTCGTCGAGCGCCTCCAATTCTTGAAGCCGAAGACGATCATTATTTTCTATAGTAAGTTCATTAGCAATGGCGATTCTCAATAAAGGAATTTGAATTTCCAATGGTAAAACAGCTTCACATCCATATACTAGAGAAAAAGGTGTTCAACCTGTGGGATTACGGACTGTAGTACGATAAGCCTATAGACATTCCCCAAGTTTCTTACTCCAATTATGTTTGTTAACAGAAACAAACTTTTTAAGGAGCTTGATAATAGTTTTGTTGAATGCTTCGGCTAACCCGTTAGCTGCAGGATTATAGGCCGTAGAGCAACATTATTGGTTCTGTTGTCATCACAGAACCTAATAAACTTCTAACTGACGAATTGTGGCCCATTATTATGGATAATTCGATGAGGTACACCAAATCTGTATATCACATGATGTTTGATGAAGTTGATGACACTACTAATTTTTTACTTCAGCCAGAGGTATAGATTCAGCCCATTTAGAGAAATAATCAGTTATAGCCAGGATGAACCGATGTCCTTTAGATGAAGGAGGATTAATGGGACCAATTATATCTATGCCCCAAGCTTCAAAGGGCCATAAGACAGCATTCGGATGAAGAAACTCTGACGGTTGGTGAATGAAATCTGCATGAATATGATATGCTTGGTATTTCCTTGCATAGTCAATGGCATCTGATACCATAGAGGGCCAGTAACAGCCAATACGTCGGATACGATCCTGTAATTTAGGACCAGGCTGATGTGCTCCACAAATTGTGCCTGATTGGTCCGCGCCTAGACACGTGGCAACTTTTGAATATATAAAAATGATTTAGTCGGATTGCGCCTAGGCGCAACTAAGGAATATATTTTAGATTGTGCCTAGGCACAACTCATAAGATGTGCAGGACTGCTGTCAAAATTTCCTCGAACGGCACGTTTTGAGGGTTTTGAAGAGATTTTTTTGTTTACTGTGCTGTCAACTGTCAGTAATGTCAGGTAATGATAGGAATTAAATGTCAGACGCCACATAGATTGGCGCAATATGACTGAGCGCAGTCTGAGATGTGGCACAATTTGATCTCTGATCTTCTTAACAGTGGCACAACTTGATTGCTGGGGCGCAACTTGATTGTTGAGTGGTAAAAATATGGCACAACTTGATTTTTAGGCCCTACAGTCATCTCTATCGTACCCTTCTGTTGTAAATTTTTTTTTGTTTTCCATCATCAATCAACTATCTCGTATCTACTTCTGACAATTACACTTTAAAATTTTTGAAATTATCATCTCTCTTTACCTTGGTAAGGCCGAGGAAGTATCGTAAATCATCTAGCTCGGAAGGACATAATTTATTATTATATGATGATTTTGATAGGAATATAAAATGATGAACCTTGACATAGATTTTGGGATAGAGATGTGAATGGGATTGAGAATAAAAACAAGAGACCAATATTATCAATTTGGGGACGACTACACTTAAGGAAAATATTATGAGTATGAATTGGTTTAGAAGGACGTAGGAGAGTTTCAATTAAGAACGACAGTGGAGTATGTATCAATTGTTATGACGGTACTAATTCATAGATGTATTTCGAAACTAATGTGGAAATTCGAGGTCGACTTAATTTTTGAGAACTTTAATAAATTTTAGGTTACTGATTCTAGAGATATTTCACTTTAAGGCTATGATGCTAATTTGGAAAATTAGTAATGAAGAATAGATTTTAACTGTAATGCGATGACGATACAAAATTAAATAAGATGATGGTAAGAGGATGACTAGGAACAGAGAGAACACAAGAATTTAGAGTTATAGGAAAATTTAGAGATTTTGTGGAAATTTTAAAATTTAAGAAGGATAATATTTGAAGGAGTACGTGAAGGAAATACGAAGATTGATTTTATAGTGGAAAATAAGTTCCTGCATAACATAGTGGTATTAGATTTGAATAATTTTGAGGAGAGTAATTTGAACAAGTTCAAGGATTTCATAAACTTTTATTTAGATATTTCGGATCCAAGTTAGGACATGGTGGAGGAATTTAAATTCCAGAACGGTTGAGTTGATAGAGGAGAATAAAATAAAAAAAGGGAGGAAGGAAGAAGAGTTTTAATAAGAGCATGATTCATTAGAAGTGCCTCGGAGATTAAGGTCAAGCCTATAATATTTATAACAGGGGTTCAATCATGAAATCATAACTGAAGATTATGATTTTGTAGTAGACATGTAAGGGTTTGATTTTCATATTTGTACTTGTGAGACAAAAGTATCATTAGAAAATGATGAACGAAAATGGCAATAGATAAAGCAGAGTGAGATGATTACCATGACTTTCCTATAAAATCTTGTCTTTTGATTCTTCTTATCATAATAAAAGGAATTTAATTTTTTCTATCTTGAGTCATCCTTTAAATTTCAATATCGCTAATTTTTAAATTCCTTTGATCACGACCAATCGACTTTGGTCCTCTCCTTTATCGTACCAGTATTTTTAATCCTTGACCGTATTCAATTGATTTAAAATACCATTGTGACCTAAATCTCTATCAATATGCTGCTCGTGCTCGAAAACTTCGATTTCTTCTTATCAAATCTAAATTCTATTTTAATCAAGAATTGATTAGCTCTACTCTTCACCATGTCAATATTCTAATTTTGATCGTAATCAAACTTCGATACCAATATCACTCGTGCGTTAAACTCTGATTTACTCTTGAAAATGACTATAAGTTCTGTTCCAACCACGATCAAGCTTCATGCTAGCCTTGCTCATACCGAAATTCTATGTTTAGTCGTGTCTAGACTACTATCATCTCTTCATCATATCTAATATTGTTGATCAAGTTTAGACTGGTCTTATCTTTGATCGTATTGAACTACGATTATGATCCTGTTTGAATTTTAACACTCGTGCCTAAAGTCTTTCCGACCATGATTTAATTTTCTGACTATATCTGAATTCCTTATGATTAGTCATGCCTAAATGACCTAGCATGACTAGACGACTAAGAATTCCATGATCGTGATTTTAACGATCATGACTATACGTACCAAAATTTTGCCTCTGAATCGTGTCAAAGTGATTCTAGTCATTCCAAAGTTCTTGAGCCTTGATTTCACTCATAACCAAATGGTTTCACCCTTGGTCACTGATCGTGCCATGTCATCATTCTTTGATTGTGTCTAAGGAATTGCCTAAACTTTCTATCATCTCCTGCCAACCTTTAGTTTCGAATACAAAATTATTTTAAGAAGGGTAGACTTGTCACTACCATACTTTTAGCCTAAGGGTATTTTGGTCATTTGTATGCTTAATTTGAATTTTGATAAATTAATAATGTGCTAATTAATATATTATGCTTTAACCTTGAATTGCCCTAATCTAGATGTTAGTCATGAGCCTAGATATTTAATTAGAAGTTTCTAGCTAGATGACAAGATTAGAGATATCTAGATATTATAGCTAAGTAGGATATTTAGCTTGAAACCCTAATTTACTTGGGGCTTTAGCTAGAAGGCTTAGATTTCACCTGAGGGAAGGCCGTTAGCCTACCATTGAAACTAAACCCTAACCCTAGACTAATGTGGCCGGCCAAGCAACTCCTCCCCTATATAAGCATCACATTGATGCATCTTGGCTCTTTTTATTACACACATAAACGCAAATGTGTGTTCTTCCCCAAATCCACCCACTTTTTCCAAATCAACTCCAAATTCAGCCAAATCAATTGCAATACACTCCCCTAGTGTAGAGGAAGCCTCTAGAAGCTAGCTAGCAAGGATTTGGAGCTTGTTGACCATAGGAAGTGGAGGAATTTTGCTCTCAAGTGCACTTACTTTGAGATTCCAACTCTCAATAGGTAATGTCCTCTAAACCCATTTGTTTCCTGATTTCTTCCAAGGTGCATTTATTTAGGCCTCATTTGGTTTACGGATTCAAGGAATTCGGAAAGGAAACTTGTTCCTTTCCTTTGTTTGGTAGCCACAAATTTGGGAAACACTCTCCTGATATGGGGAAAAATAGAAGGGAAAATGGTTCCTCTCATGACCCATGGGATTCATTTTCCCTCCTCCTTTCCTAACATTAATTTCCAAACATTATGACAAAAGTAGCCTTGATTTATCACCTATTTTACCAATTAACTCTTCATTATAATTATTTTGACATTGGATATTGTTGGAATAATGATATATTTTTTCTTTCCTTTCCTACACCAACCAAACATAGGAAAGAAAATTTGATAGGAATTCTACTTTCCCATCCCTATGGAAAATACATGGGAATTGATTTCCTTTCCGTGAACCAAACGAGGCCTTAGGGTTCTCCTAGCTGTAGACCAAGTTTGGTAAAAAAATTGATCCATTTGATATGCGTATCGGAGGCGTATCAAAGTATCTTGTAAAGTGTTTGGCGAAATGCCCCTTAGGAATTTATATTGCTATTTTCCAAAATTAATTTCATAATTTTGTAGCACTATATGTGGGATTTATGATTCTCTATGACTGAGGTGATTTGGACAAGTTTTTCGTCTCTAAAATTGGACACGGGATGCCGCACGTCGCAGTGGTGCGCTGCCCTGATGACACGAGTCTCATGCACAGTGGACACTCTACTTGGACACAAGATACTTGGCACTGAGGAAGGGACAATGACTGTCAGGCCCCTCCAAAAGTTTCAGGTGAGTTGATATCGTGTCAAGTGAGTTATGACACTCGCATTGATTCGTCCACACACGCACACACGCGCACAGTATTCTCTGATATGTATTCGTATCTCGGTCATGAGACACTTAGGACATGATGCAAGCACATGGGCACCAAGCCCTAGACCTAGGCTACCTATGGACAAGAGCACGAGACACGAATTTGTGTATCGTGTCCTAGAGGACTCGACATGCGTGCACGAGACAGTGCACTGCACAGTCTCTGATACGAGCTGGACACTTGGGATTGGACACGTTTAGACACTGGTTTGTATACGAATGATACCCCCTTTGATGACATCATATGTGGTCTCATACCGCTTTCCTATTCTCCCAGTTTCACTTGAATTTGGGGTTCAAATGTGTTATGTTGAGTTGTTGGGTTGAGTTGCACTTAACTGAACAGTGAGATAGGTTTGGTTTTTCCAGTTTTATGAAGATTGTTTGAGCTGGGGTTGTTCAGTAGGCTCATGATGTTGTTAGTTTAGATTGTAATAGGTTAGATGTTATACTTTCATATATATATATATATATATATATATATATATATATATATATATATATATATATATATATATATATATATATATATATATATTTATATATATATTTTTTTTTTTTATATATATATATATATATATATATATATATATATATATATAATCTTTCTCTCTATATATATATTAATATATATATATATATATATATATATATATATATATATATATATATATATATATATATATATATATATCGTGATGACACGAGTCTCGTGCACAGTGGACACTCTAATTGGACACGAGATACTTGACACAGAGGAAGGGACAATGACTGTCAGGCCCCTCCAGAAGTTTTAGGTTAGTTGATGTCGTGTCGAGTGAGTTATGACACTCACACTGATTCGTCCACATACGCACACACGCGCACAATATTCTCTGATACGTATTCGTATCTCGGGCTTGAGATACTTAGGACATGATGCAAGCACATAGATACCAAGCCCTAGACCTAGGCTACCTGTGGACACGAGCACGAGACCCGAATTTGTGTGTCGTGTCCTAGAGGACTCGACATGCGTGCACGAGATAATGTACTGCACAGAGGGACGTTCGAATTCTGTTCGGGCCGCATCCGAACCCCCATCGACCGTCTCTCCCACTGCGAACTGGTCGGCTGGCGCACGATCGACTTCATCTGCCCAGCTGCCCAGAGTTGGAGAAGTAGGGGCTTCTTCTGCAGTTTGCTCACTACTTATCTCACCCTCTTCGAGAGCCCGACCCTCGTCATCATGGGGTACGACGGACGCCGCCACTAGAGAGTCATTAATGACGTTAACCGTCATTTCTAAATTTGTCTCCTCGGGCACAGTTCCCGACATCTCTGATATGCCAATAGGCTCCTTTGGCAAATCATGCACTGGATTATGTGCTTCATTATTATCAGTGGGGTCCAGAGCAGTTGTTATCTCCTTGTTTGGCAATATTGCTTGATAATTATTCTCCTCCGCCGGAGGAGCTACAACAGTAATTGGATCCCTGCTTGGAGGAGTTGAAGTTGAGGCAAGTGTTTGCGTGGCAGGGTCGTCTTGAACACTTCGTTCCTCATTGGTCCTTCGAAGGATGGATGTGACCTTCAATCCCATCGACCCTGGCCTGGGCTCCACCACTGCTGCCTCCTGTTGGTGCTGTGACTCTTGATTCATCACTTCTTTCCCTTTATTCTTCAGTTTGCAGGCAGATTGTTGGTGTCCTTGGTGGTGACAATGAGAACAATATAAAGGGATATATTCGTATTCTACGTCCTGCCAAAAACTTCTCCCTCTCGACCGATTTATACGAATTCGATGCTGAATTGGTTTGCTCGCATCAACCTCGACAAATACTCGCGCCCTACTAGGGCGAGAGAGATCCATCGTAGCTCTATCCAGTTTTAGTGGGGTGCCTATCGCAGAAGTAATAGCAAACAAAGCATCCTTTGCGTAGAGATGATGAGGTAGGTCAGGAAGGTCTACCCAAACTAGCATGAGCGATGATTCATACATCGGGAAGAAATCAGGTTCCCATTTAAAAACCCTCATAGGAGCGCGGGAGATGAACCATGTATCTTTTGATCGGAGTCGTAGAAAATCTTCCTCAAGGGAAGGTCTAATGAGAATATGTTTGCGGTCGATAACTCCCGCTTTGATATCTCCTTTAAACTGAAATCCTGAGAGAGTCTTTCTAATAATTTCGATTGAAGGCTTACTGTGTGAAAACTTACCAACCAGTGCAAAACGGAGAGGGGACGCCAAAGCCTGTTCCTCCTCATCAGAAAAGGAAATAGCTGGAGCGCCTTTGTATGTTGATACAGGTCGCACCGCCAGGCGAGGATGTTCCTCCACCCGACCGGCAACCGCATCTACAAAGGATTTGGCCATCCTAGGTCGACTCCGGCCCGGCCAGAGGCCTAGCCGGTGTCGGGAAGGGGCCGAAAGCGGCAAAGATCTCCGGGCGCGGCGCTCATATATATATATATATAATCTCTCTCTCTCTCTCTCTCTCTATATATATATATATATATATATATATATATATATATATATATTTATTTATTTATATATATATAATCTCTCTCTCCCTCTCACTCTCTCTATATATATAGCTTCTTTTTATATATATACTTAGATGGGTTGGCTTTTGCTTTAGCTTAGAGTGGTTACCTGGGGGTTATTTCCAAGTTTAGGATTTTCTAACCCCTTCACAGTACCACACCCTCACACGCACACATGTATACATTTTCTTACCTCCTCTTTTGTATATATATATATATATATATATATATATATATATATATATATATATATATATATATATATTTATATATATATATATATATATATATATATATATATATATATATATATATATATATATATATATATATATATATATATATATATAGTTGTCAACTTATATGTTATATAGGTATCCTATATAGACTATGTTATATATATAGTATATAGCTAAGAGTATACCATGGTATTTGTTACATAGGTACCCTATAGTCTATGTTCTACATACTATCTAGCTACGTATATATATATATATATATATATATATCTATATATATATATATATATATATATATATATATATATATATATATATATATATATAGGAGTTGATAGACTATATTTGACCCCTATATGCCTATTTGGTCTTGTAGAATTGAGTTTGACTAAACTCTAGACTAATTGACTAGTTTGACTAGATTGTTGACCAGAGTTGACCAAGGTTGACTTTGACCTGTAATTATTTAGAATACATTGTAAACTTTTTTATTACATTTTGGATATATTGTAACCTGTGTTGCTTTAAATAGGACTCAGTTACTCCAGTTCGGATATCTATTCTCATCAGTCATTCAGAATATCAGACGAGTACATTCTCTGATCGTTTCATACTTGCTAGGACTTATATTCTTGCTCTAGACTACTTTACTTGATGCTGTCACGTTGTAAAATCCCTAAATTTCTACTATTTTTTAAATAAATTTGATAATAAATTTTTTATTTTGTATATTGTACGTCGCGTAGTTGTATTGTACGTCGCGCGCGAAATTTGGTTTTTCGTAATTGCTCGACGAGTGCGAATATGTACGAGCGTACATATTTTTGAAAAATATTTTTCTATTTTTATAGTTTCGAAATAATATAGATAATAATTATTTTTAGCTATCGTACCAAAATTTCCACGTTTATGATTTTAATTATGAAAAACCTTTCATTTATACAGTTATAATAATAAATAATTTTCCTATAAAATGGTATATTAGAAAAGTATATTTATGTAAATATTATTTGGGCATACATATATATTTCATAATTATTTATTAGTTTATTTTTAAATAATAATGTAATTTTTGAAATTATTATTATTAGTATTTTTGGAAAATATATTTTAAAATTATTGTGGAGATTTAAATCTTGATTTGATTTTATAGATTTATTTAAATAGTTAAATTAATATCCATATTTGAAATTTGATTGATTTTAAACTAAAGGATGGAATTTAATTAGATTTAAATTGATTTAGGTTTGGATTTGAAATTATTGAACTTGATTTAAAATAAATAGCGTATTATCTAACGGAAATTTAAACTACTCCTAATCATTATCTAACTGAGGATTCCCACATCCTATAAAAGGCAGGTACTCATCCATAAATTTCTATTCTCCATATTGCTTTCCTCCATAATTATCCCACAGATCAATTTTTCCACAATGTGAGCGCATCGTGTCCGTGACCAACATCTTATTCCATATTTACATGGTACATGGCATCACCTTCGTGTCGAACATACCCCGACACCAGCAAATTCCTAACCTAGCTAAACCTAACCCCGTCCCCGCCTGCTACTCGAACCCGGCTACATCTCCTTCGTCGTACCCAACCTCAGCCTTCGCAACCCAACACCACAACGACAGCCCCCTGTCCCCGACCTAGACAGCACCACACCACCATCCCGACATCCCTCGGCCAACTTTCCAACAACCACATCCAACCCTCACCGCTGCCACCCTCATCCCAACTTTGCACCACCGCCACCGTGACCGACCACGTCTCCTTGCCCCGGCCACCTCGGTCAAACGTCACCAGCCACCAAAATCCTCAGAAATAAATAAAAAAAATTAATTAACTCGCTACACACCACCACTCACCTCCGTCCTGGCCTCCGTGACCTCGTCCCCGCGCGGTGACCACTCCGTCGCGACCAGCTCACCGCATTCGCCCACCGGAGTTATTCCCAGCCTCCGCGATGTGGTAGCCGCCGCCCTCGTGAGTGGCTGGTGAGCTCAGCTCCGAGCGACGGCCGGATCGACCTCGACCTTCAGCTCCGACGAGCTTTAGTAAACCCCCTTCCGCGTTCCTTCGCCGCCGAGTGCTCACGACCGCTCATCCCGCTCTCTCCGCCTCTCTCTCTCTTGTGCTCACTCTCTCTCCCTCTCGTTCTCCCATACTCTCTCACCCCTTCCCACCATTTCTTAATTGCTTTATCTTTCTTTTTTTTGTTACTGACTCCTCTCGTGAAACGAGAAGGAAAGGGGACAGCTGTAATTTATAATAATAATTATTATTTATTAGTAGTATTAGCATATTATTATAAGGAGTATGTGTAACATTATGTATGTATATTCATAATTTTTAGTTATTATTATTATTATTATTATTATTATTATTATTATTATTACTATTATTATTATTATTATTATTATTATTATTATTATTATTATTAGTTTATTGATACTATTATTAGTATGGTCATCTTAATTTGCAAATTTTATTTTGGGGCAAATTATTATATAATCTCTAAAATTGCTAGTAACAAATTCGAGTATTTTGCTTGGGTTATTTTTCTAAATTTGGGGAATAGAAACCCTAAACATATTATTTCTAATTATATAAAAATATAGGTTCCTACTAAAAGTTTATTTTAGAGTTAGCCTAAAAACGATTTATATTTATATTTTATATTTTCCTAGTATTTATCTAAAAACATATTTCGACTAATAAAATATATTTTCAAGTATTTATCAAAAATTTATTTTTACTAGTAAGTATGGTTTTCAAGAATTATAAGTATTTTCTAGAAATCGTATATATATAATTTATCAATTTTTCCTTTGATTTATCTCCTGTCCATGATCAATCCCATTACACATATTCCCTCACCAATTCTAGATTACCTAATGTTTACCTTAACTATTCTGACCGTCCCGACCTAATGGAACTATCCGTGCCACCATCAGAGGTCACCTTGCATAGTTATTACACCGAAGTCGTAGTTCGTGCCTGTAGAACCATGAAAAAGGAGGGGTATTGGTTTTAATCCCACATCGAAAAGGAGAAAAAGAAAGGTCTCATTCCACTCTATATATAGAGCCCTCTTGCCTCCTTTGAAAATGGCACCAAAATAAATAAAGAAAAGGAAGCCCGTTATCCAGGGAGCCCGTTCGAGCCACAAAAAGTTGTAGTAGTTCTTCTCTTCTTCTGGATTGGCTACAAGTTCTTCACTCGCTGTTAAGGCAAAAAAAAGTTAGATTCTGAGTACTATGCGCCTTCGCGGGCTAGTACGAAGAACTCCAAGATGACACGAGCTATGATCCATCAACGTGCTATGCTAGCAGCGAAACCAGAAATGTGCGTTGAAAGTCATACGTACAGTTGATGGTAAGCTGTACAGGGTTAACTCAGGTGCTTTGGCACCTGGAATAGGTCAACTCTCAAAGTCCCCCTTCCACTTGGGTGCATTTCATGCGCTGGAACCAAGTCAGGGGACAAATCTTGCAGTGTCAAACCCATGCACCTACGTGGGCTGTGCACATAAAGTAGGTTCCACTCGCAATACATGCTTCTCTCCTTCTTATGATCTGGGTGCATTTCAGGCGCTGGAACTGGATTATGGGGCGTATCACTCATACACTCACCCTGACACCTGGCTTTGCCATACGCCTAAAGAGGGTACGTGTGTCACTCATACACTCACCCTGACGCTTGGCTTTGCCATGTGCCTAAAGAGGGTACGAGTGTCAACATCTCCTCACATGATTTACGTAATGTGATTACAGACGTAGATCGGAAGAGACGACCATCATGCACAACTCGCCCCTCATGGGATATACTTGTTCTACGGTCGCCATCAATTGCTGCTGCCGCAAGACAGTGGCTCTACCACCAAGGCATTCTGTGTTCCAGCAGTTGCAATATGTTGTGCCTGTCTGACATAGTCTCAGAAACATGATGCCAATTGAAGACTTTGTAACAGCCTACACTCAACTAGGCCCATCACTCAGATGTCTTAGCTACCCGTGTTGTCTCAGCTAGTCGCATTGTCTCAGCCCGGCGTATTACTCTTCCAGCGCATCACTCCGCCCCGTCAGAGTGAATCACTTCCTCGTCAACGCACATGCGCATCTGCCGACTTGGGGCTCTTCCATCATAATGAGGCTTAGGCACATCAAACCCAAACCATACATTTAACTTGGCACTCGATGTCGTCTCATAGAAGAATACTACCAGCAAGCGGCTCGAACATAAATTGCTATGTCCATTCTAACTTGGTGAATCTCAGTCTTCTGAAGGAGTTCACCGTCAAAGGTTCTTCGAACAAGGAGAACCATCACCCACAGTACAACGTCTTACCAAGGAGGAGGATCAGTCGAATCCATCTTCGTCGAGAAGTCAAGGGAGAGACAACAAAATTCTCTCAAACTGTTGCTATTTATAGGCCAGGGTAAATCAAACCCATGCGCCAAGTGGCAACCTTCCCGAAGTTAGTGCAATAAACTTGTATTTATGATGATGAATTTGCCCCTTCGAACTCAGCTAAGTCAGAGAGCCATCAATGCCCTGAAGAACTCAACAGACAGACCAATAAGGATGTGCCACGCAGCAGATGTGCCTGTCAGCATCCCACACACCATACAGATGCGTCCATCAGTACCAAAAGCCTCATAAGGATGTGCCCTACGTATCCCTATGCGTCTAGTAGAACGCAGAGCAATGCGCCCACTCAAAAGCTTATCGTCCATCAAGAAGCATTAAATGCTGAAGTCTGATACGATAGCAGCCATGCCTCGATGACAAAGAAGCAACAGCTTTTGCAGAAAATAAAGTGCCGCTGACGTCAGCATCATCATTACTCTCATCTCCCGGTTACAAGCCACGTGGCTGACCAACCACTCGCATGCGCCTCCGCAACCATGTGCCCGAAGATGTGCTTGCGCTTCAAAAGCTATGCGCCTCTGATCATAGAAGTCAAGCCACTACATGTGCCTCCCCTGCCATGTGACCAAAACATGCGCCTCAAAAGCCATGCGCCCAGACTGGTTCGTGATTCCTAAAGATTACGAGCTAAATCTCCTCGTACACCGGATCCCAGGCGCAGCTCATCAGAACCCTCTCTACCAAATTCAAGATCTTTGAGACACGGACATACGCTACGTGTCCTTTGACTCAGTTCAGTCCATGAAGGGGTGCTAACCACCCAAGATCTCAGCAACCGAAGAATCCTCTCAGTCGCCACGTGTCAGCTCTTTCGCAGCACCACAGGCGCAATAGGAAGTATTTAATCCCTAAATTAGGGTGCATCAACCATGCGCCCCTGCTAGCATCAGCCACGTGGCATTCCTATGACCAGACGCATCCGTCATATACGCGCATGAGTAGCTCAACCTGCTGCTTATAAATAGAGGAATCATTTTCTTCTTCCACATACACAGAGAAAAAGACAGAGAACGAGATTATCAGAGTTACAGAGACGTACGTCCACTCATAGAGATCGGAAGAGACACTCAACGTCTTCTTTTCCTCCGCAAGCTCAGGCATCCAAAGCAATCCAGACCTTCAGAGAACCTAAAATCGTCGTCAGATTGTCAATGGAGTCAACGTATTACTACTCGCTCCATCGATACAGGACCCAGATAAAAACAAAACTGTACTCCTAGGACTACATCTAAGTCCAATATTGTAACAGAGTTCTGTTCGTGATTGATGTCACACCCCGATCCCGCTAGGGTCGTCCGTCTTGCCCGGATTCCTGCGGGATCGATCGTCCTCGCTAAGGCGTGATGCCGTGCAAGCCTAAGTTACGCTTGCACAAGGCCATGTACATGCACAAAATAACTAGTCAAGCAAAAACACACGCATGCACCCATTTATTGCAGAAAACCAAATGTTGGACACAGAGATTTGAAATAAAAATACTCATTTTATTGATAGCTTGATTGGAATACAAGTACAAAGCTTTGCGAACTCAGATTTGCCTTATAATTTGGCTACATGATACTCTTTGAAACACTCTTTTGAAATTAGCCACAATGCCCATACATGATATCCCTTTATTACAAGCTGGAATTGAAAGACACCTTCAGAAGGAAAAGAAACTTGAACTTGACTTGAAATAAAAGAAAGCTTCGAGGCAGTCCGCAGCTCTACTGGACTAGACGAGCTTTAGTGCCTCCTTAAAATCCTCCTATCTCCTTTTTGTTTTCTGAAAAAGGATGCCCACAACGTGGGTCAGCACACATCATGCACTGGCGAGCGGCTTTTGGCCGAACTCGCAAATCTCTGCACTAAATCAATATGTTGAGCTAACATTTACTAGTGATCTTTCTACTTGTCTAGGTTCTTTTTAACAATTCATAAGAACATGACAGTAGAATATATCATAGCAACTTACCATCGCCGGCAGTCATCCCTGCACAAAACCACGTTAGCACAATTTGCATATCGAGTAATTCATGATTCATTCTTGCAGATATTGAAGTTGTCATTCGGGTCATGCAGGTGGACTATTCTATATGTTGGTCCATGGGTTTTCCTCATGATTAGCCGCTGTGACTCTTTGGTTCAGCTCGTCGCTAAGGACACAGATATCGGCTACACTTTTAACATGGGTCCTTGCACCCAGTGTGCTCATAATCTCTCCTAGGCCGAGCGGTTCCAGGTGCCCCCAGATACCACCCGAGAGACAAATAATTCCTTGTATATAAGTTGTCCGAGACCAAATGCATGCTCTAGCCGTTCTATCAGATGAGACACACTTGGACTTATGCACAGATATACGACACGTTTGATTCGTGCCTTCAGGTTTATCTCAACACGTACAAGTTCGTCTGTACATGTCTATATTTTCAAGCATACTGATGACAAGCAGATGATCATTCTTATCGAGCAGATAGAGTAGCAACACATATTCTTGCATTTGATTCAATTTAATTATCTTCTATTATCTTTTGTGGATGTGGTATCGTTGATCATTGGGACAAGGCAACAGAGTAGACTAGAGATCATTTTTCTTAGGTGTACAGATCAATGTTTGTTCGGTTGAAGCAACTCACCGAGATGAATCTTAGTAGAGAGAAGGAGGGACTTCACGCGCCGTTCACGAATAATTCATGCGGCCTACAATGGCACCAACAGTTGATTAGCATTCTTCGTCTCTTTCTCTCAAGATTCGGAATGAATGCGAAATACGATGAAAACGAACAATGAAAACCAATCATCGAAAACCAACACGAAAACGCATTCATCAAAACCAAGCAGCGAAGCAAAAACATTCAGCAAAACTCTTGGATTCATTTCAATAGAAGCCAATCCATCAATTGGAAAGGTTCATTGTATTTCGTCCGTGATCAATCGATACCGGCAAAGGTTTCACCAAAGACTCAGTTCATGACTGAGTCAACAAGCCGTAGGTATTACATAGTGGACCGCAAGGAGCGGGGCACTACATAATAACCCACCGAGAAAAAGTTTTGTCCTCAAAACTTAAGAAACAAAACTCACCTCCACTAGTGTTGCATTCTGGGTCAAGCAACGTGGAGAGATTGTAGACGTGCGCATTAGTCCGTTGCGGCTGGTTCTGCGGATGGTCTCGAAGGGGCGGTGGGCCTGGCAGCTGCCCACGCTCTTCATTATCATCTCTATTCCGATTTCTATTCGGACAATTTCTGATGGCGTGACCCTGTTGGCCACAACGAAAACAAGCATGGTTTACGGAACGATAGTCCTCCTTGGTGTGTCCATGCTTCCCACAGTGACTGCATACACTACAAAAAAAGTTAGCTTTTGGGACAACACTTTTAAGAACTCTAGTTTTAAATGTCCTAAAAAATTATTATTTGGGACTGCTATATTTTTTGTAACAAAAAATGAATTTATTGGTGACAGATTGAAAAATGGATCGCTTATTTGGGACTATTAATAATTTTCGTTCCAAATAAATTTTGAGACCGTCTCAAATAATCTCAGCGGGAATGGCAATTACACTACAAAAAAGTAACCTTTTACGACATTAAAATTAAGACATACATAAATAGTATGTCGTAAATAATTGATTCACGACATGCATTTTAGGATGCGTTTGGTAAACCGTATTTAGTTACTTAATAAAAAATAACTATTTTATTAGTATTATTAATTAATAAAAAATAGTATTATTAATTAAAAAATAAATAAATTAGTTAATTTCATTATTATATTAATTAACAATTTATTAGTATTATTAATTAATTATTTGTTAATTAGTTAATAATCATAATTTACTAGTATTATTATATTATTATTATAATATTAATTAATGATTTATTAGTATTATTATAATATTAATTAATAATCATATCCTTTGTTTAGTATTATTAATTAAAAAATTAGTTAATTAGTTAATTTCGTTATAATCAGAATTAAAAATTTATTAATATTATTATAATATTAATTAATAATTTGTTAATAACTATTTTATTATAATCTTAGTTAATATTTTTCAATCACAATTAGAATCATATTTTTATGATATTTTCATTAATAATTTACTAATCATAATAATATTAATTTATAATTACTATTTTTAAAATATTTAATTATAGTTACTTAATCGTTAATTATTAATTATTAATCAGTAATTATAATTATTAATTATTAATCGTTAATAAAAAATTATCAATTGTTAATTATTAATTATTAATCGTTAATTATAATTTATAGTTATTAATTATTAATTATTAATCTCGACTATAATTTAATTATTAATCATAATACACTACACCAAATTGCCTAATTACTAATGGCCCTTTTTTTTAGTTTCTAACGGGTATAACATGTTACAAACTACTAATACTATAGAGCTGTTAGTATTTACTCTAGTCCATTACAAATACACTTTTTTTTCTAGCTCTAACCATTTATTATTATTTAATAAAAATAAGCCGTCTGTTACCAATAAATTTCCCTCAATTCACCAAAAAAATTTCACCTGTGAAAATTCTTGGCGCAAAGCCAAAACTCGGCGGCAAATTTGCCACCAATTTTACAATATATCCCCCAATCAATTCTCTCTCTCTCACAAATTCCCTCAGCCATCCGTTCTCTCTCCCTCAAATTTCATAAAACCCTAACCTACGACGGTCGTCGTGCACTTGCGGCCGTCGTCCACGTGCGGCAGCCGTCCACCTACACCCGTCCACCTGCGGCGGTCGTCCACTTGCGACGGCCGTCCACCTGCGCCGACATATAGGCGACGCCGGCCATTCCGGCACGATGTTGTCCGATTCTCTCGTGGTGACTTCTCCTTTCTTTCTTTTTTAAATTTTCCTTTGGTTAATAGGGTTCACATTTTGGAAATATCAATATGTATTGTTTGTCAATTCTATCAATTTTTTTTTCCATATGTGATGTTCAGTAAGAAACCCTAGTTTTTTTTTCTAATCACTATTGAAGGAAGTTGGTTTTTTTAGTATATTGTCTCAAAATTCTTTTTTTAAAATCAAAATTGCACTACCCCATGTTGATTACATGTTAATCTTATTTGTAGGTAACTAAATTTTTCTGTTATTGCTCACAGAGTAGGTATAGGATTAGTCCATAGTGATCGTTGGTCCTTATTTTTTCTGTTATTGTGAAACGTAGGTACTCAAGAAAATGAGTAATGATAATGATGATGATGTAAGAGTTCCCCTAAAAATTTAAGCTGAAGGAGGGGGTAGAGTTGATAATTCAAGTCCAGGGTTTATATTGCTCTTGCAATCTCACGTGGGTTTTAGTTGATAATTTTCAGTCTCACCCTTCGGTCAGGTGGTTCTAGGAATACAGAGCATCGTAATCTTGTTGATTATAATGGAAGGATTGGTCGAGAACCCTTATCATGGTTGTCTCTCTTGACATTGAGAAGGTTTTCCATTTACATCTGTATGCGCCGTAACTTTGCGTACTTGGCCATTTGTATTGCGTAGTAACCAGAACCCCCTGCAAACCCAGATTACATCTGCTCATTGTTTTTTGTTTTTGTTGTTGTTTGTATGCTGAAAGATTGTAAAAATCTTACATATAAATAAATAAAGAAAGAAACTTCTCTATTATTGGTTTGTTAGTGCACAAACTGTTGGTTACATATTTTCCAACTTGCAATGGAGGTATGAGAATGACAGATAAGAACTTTGCCTGTGGAACTTTTTGTACATCTTGTGTACTTTTGTATTCTCTTTTCTGGTTTGGGTCCCCTTTCCTATTCATAGTTGGAATAACATATCCAATGGTTTATGCTCTTATTTCTTTGTGCAGCTGTTTTCTTCATGCTCAAGGTAGCTTAAGATGGAAGAAGGGATACATCCATGACATATGCTGGATTCTAGGGAAAAGTAAGTATTTTGTGACTGGAATTTGAAGTCCTAAAGTCTTGCTTGGATGGTGCTAGCTTTGGCATCTTGCACTATTGCATTACATGATACTTCACTGGAACACAAGTTTGCCTTTGCTTATCATAGGCATCATTTTCTTTATGTATATGATGTAACTGCTCCCAAGAGAAAACTCCATAGCTCACATGCCATGTTTGTTGGGAAAGTCAAATTGCAAACTTGGCCAATATATTTAAGTGCTCACCAGACAAATCACATGCACATAGAATCATATGCTTCCAATATTTTGCATAGACTGTATTTTTTTTTAGTAGCTGTGCAGCATGTGTGACAGTAGATGGTGGTTCTTTTTCTTATTGATGATAAGTTTTCATCAATTATCCCTTGAAGAATCTGGACCTTTTCTTCCTGGGAGGGGTGTATTGTGCAGTTCCAAACAACATGGAAGGGCAAAAGAGCATGAAACATGAATAGAAGGCATATCCAATGGTTTATGCTCCCCACTCAACTGAGTATCCTTTATTGCTGAATAAATATTTTGGCAGGAAACCTGAAGTTTGGAATATTGTTGCATGAATTAGTAACCATAGCATCTCAACTTTATTTATGCATAATGTATATATATAGTTGTGCTCCTGTTTTCTATTCTTTACTAGTTTGTTACATCTCGAGTTCATGTTTATATGCTTTTTGTACTAAAAAACCTCATGAAGTCATGTTTAATATTCTATATTCAAGTACTTCCTGTAAACATTCTTGAATCTAGTTGTGATTTGTGACCACATAATGGAGTGAGGATGTATTAACTTTTCGTTCGTTATATTATGTGATTCATGCCTTTCCAGGTTTTTTGTGATCGTGATAATGGAAATCCTGGAAGATGCACTCTGTTTTTATCAGGCTATGTGCGTGCTCACAGTATTTCTGTAAATCAGCTGAACATATCTCACTTGGATGTTTCTATCATGTTGATGTTTACACTCTTTCTAGTATAGATCCATCTTTCAGGTGGAGGAGATTTTCAGATTGGCAGGATAGATGTTCTCAAGGATCCATTTCCTATGAATGAAAGGAAAGATATGAATTCAATGGACGTAGATAATTCTATAGAGGTATGGAACTTTTTATTTTATGTAGAATATAGGCTAATGCTTCAAAGCGTATTATGTTCATATTTCTCTGCATAAGCACTAGGTTGATCCTTTTCTTGTACATTATAGACTTGTTATTATGTTGATCTGTATTTACTTGCGTGTTACACTGTTGCATGAACACACAACAATAGGGACCTGACACCAACCATGGCTTGACCACGTGTATTTTAGTGCTAATTTGGCATTGACCACTCGGACATTAATGATTTTGCAGTATTCTTGCTTTGCAGTCTTCATATGAAATGTTACCGATTCATTGCTAGATTAGAATGGTTTACAACATGCTAGTATCCTATTAGCATAGGCGCATAACTCTGTAATGGTTTAAAATCATGGTTCATTTTCCATTTCATCTAAGTTTGCATCTAGGAGGTTTGTCATTTTTTGACTAATTTCTTATGAGCTTCATAGGTTTGAGTTTTGGTAAATTATATAGTTAAAAATATGAATAATAAAATAAAGTGCTGCTTTAATATGATTTCATAATTTATATTATTAGCTAAAAATGATTGATTTCATAAGCATCTTATGTTTTAGAACTACCTCAATCAAAATCCATTTATAGAAGATTTTCCTCCCACTGTACATAAGAGAGTACCAACTAAATATACATTTTACTGATTGCTTGCTGACTGTTTTTATGACTTGATTAAATGCTGATCTTATTCAGATTCAGATAGAATATAATTTCTTATCATTATAAGAGATTTATTGTAGATGTAAAGTTGTCTTTTGTCGATTAGAAAATGAAGAAGTTGTTGTCATTGATGGATCCAACTTTGTACGAAGCTTTTTTTTTTGGTATTAAAGCTGAAATTTGACTTTATTTTTGTGAGGACTTTAACATTTGGATATCTGTTTGAATAAAATAGAGGACTATCTGCTTATTTGCATTTTTAATATCTTGAATTATATGATTTATTCCCTAGTTACTTAAATGACAAAATATGCAAATAAGCTGGCAAGAAAAGATGAAAGGGACAATGTTTTACAAAATTCTCAATAAAAACCAAAATTATATTTATGTTTTTGTTTGTTTGAATATACATCTTTGCTGAAACTTACTGAAACATTAACCTCTGGCTCATACCGATTTTATCATGCACTTTTGTATCAATTTTTTCAAAAATCCTATATGACTGTTAATTTTGATTCCAACAACATGGTACGAATACTCGATAATCCATTCTATAGTTGTACGAATACTCGATAATCCATTCTGTAGTTGTATCTTTCCTTAAGAGTGAAAAATTGTCTTTTAAATTTTTTTTTCCTGCAACCAATTCTTCCAATACACATTTGGCTATTCTGCTTTTGGCCTAACTGACCAAACACTTCATTATAACAAAGGAATATCAACACCTTTCCATTTGCTTGTGTTCCAGAACTATTTGATATATTCAATCTTCTATGTTAACAGTGACGCAATACTTGCTACAAGTTTTGCCTTTTTATATCTAGTTGTTCCAATTATTTGGTGCTCATTAATTTCCATCTCTTCAATTCTTGGTGAATCAATCGTACTTGTATATTATTAAAAGCTTCTATTTTATCTAGTACTACATTTTGGTTGTATGGTCCAGTTAAAATGAAAATTTTCATAAACTTCTATTGATAGGAAGCTTATTGATTGGTAGAACATCGAAAGATTTAGCTATGTTGGAGGAAAGGGCAAAACTTCTGTCTCAAGCTGGAGTAACTGCGGAATACTTACCCTCAACTTCATTACTTTCAAAGGAGCCGGCACTTGATGTAGGAATGGAAGCTGGGGCTGCATTTCTACCAGATGATTGCCAGTTGGATGCCTTCAGACAGTTGCATTCATAAGAAAGGTGCATTTTCCTAATATCATCATCATTATGATCACTATCTGGAACAAATTAAACTATATATTATTATTATGAATTTTTGCTTGACATTATTCTCAATGATAGGGTAATGAACATTATGCCTCGGATGGAAGATATACTGAGTTCTATAATAACCCAGCTATTTCCATACTCAGGTTTGTTTCTTTTATTAGCTTTCTTCTGAGCATCAGACTACTAAGGATCCCTAATGTCATATTTATTTGCTTTGTAATATGATTAACTTGCAGATCCGAGAATGGAATGGTTGAAGCTATTCAAACATCCCATAACATCTTGTATTGTAAGAAGTCTTTAGTAATTGCAGCAGGTGCCTGGAGTGGATCCTTGATGCAAAGCCTTGTAAAAGAAGATGTTTTACCAAGAGTTCCCGTGAAGCCTAGAAAGGTACGTCGGAACAAATATGTACTTGGATCCAACATGGCGATGTTTATGTGTACTTGGAGTATAGTGTCAAAGTAGTTGACAGCTGCCTTCATTTAGCTTAACATCATCTGCAAGTTCCATCAGCACATAGAAGTCGGTTCCGAGCCCAGGGTATATATTTCTTTATATCAATTGTATTCTTATTTTCCGATTGAGTTACTTGCGACAAATTAAGTACAAATATTATGAATTCTTATTTATTTTGGGAACATGTTTTATGATCTTGCAAATTTTAATCCTGCAGTATATGTGGTTCACTGGTTCAGGTGTGTTTTTTGCCTTAAAGATTCACATTGCCTGGTTCAGACTGTTAAGCAAACATGTATTTTACAACAGGAAGTGTGAGCATGCCTTAAACTCTGCATTATACATCGCGAAAGCAAAAGAAATTAGATATTCTTATTTGTGATACAATCATATGACTTAAATGCTTCTAGAATTGGTTACAAGGATACTTCCTTACTTCCTTTCATATTAAATGAAGACACTATTTTTTTTAGGAAATTACTTATGTCCTTAAACTCTGAATCGGTTACAAGGATACTTCCTTACAAGGATACTTCCTTACTTCCTTACTTCGATTTTAGTGGCTTATTCATGTGTTTATTATTCTGAAGCAATCCCCTGTTTTTGGTGGAACAAGTATGGTATGGGGTTAATTCTATTTATGTGACTATTTGTTTTTAATGTCATAGATTTTCTTCTCGTTTTTGTAAAAAAATGACTTTTTTCTTAAACATGTACTGCTTCCAATTTTCTCGTCATGAACCAGGGGTAACACATGTCTTAGTAACAGGAGGTGCTGGCTACATCAGGTCACAAGCTGCTCTTCGTCTCCTTAAGGACTCATACCGAGTTATCATAGTGGTATCCTCTCTTTTCACTCTCCCCCCTCCAAACCCCTTAATGATACACACATATACATATCCAGGGGAAAAGAAGTACATGCATTGTGTGTTTTGTGTTGTTTACTATTCTTTCCACTATACCATTACAGGTTAATCTTTCTAGGGGAAATATGGGGGCGAACAAGATTCTCCAGGAGCTATTTCTAGAACCTGGAAGGCTCTAATTCATTTATGCTGATTTAAGAGACCCAAAAGTTGTATCCTGATCATGTAGAGTTTGGAAATTATATGGAGATACAAGTTTTTGCTCAAGATGGATTTTGTTGTTATTCGTTTACACAATTTTAGGTTAATCAAATACTTGAACAGAATGCATTTGATGTTGTTATGCACTTTGCCGATGTTGCTTATGTTGGTGAGAGTACACTTGAACCTCTTAGGTATGCTTTTTATACGCTTTTCAGATAAGTTAACTTCTATCAAGTTAAGGTGTTGAGTTGTTTGCGAGATACAATTGCATACTTGTAGTATATGGCTAGTTTTTCTTAGACTCTAAATAATAATTTGTACATGATGTATTGACATGATAGATCTTGGCCACAACTTGTGGATATTTTGAGATACTAGTCCAGTTCAGTTAATCGAAAGAGTTCAATACTTGGAATTATTTTTTTGTAGTGTGGCCATATGAGAAGCCAAAAATTTCTTATTTCATAATACAAGCTTTTTTTTTGAGGTGACATAGTAATTTTGATTTGCTGGTGTTGGGGAATAAAACTTTCTAGCTTATTCATGTACCAAGGGTCCCAATTACTTATAACTAACCATATTTCTGGCTTATTCATGTGTTTCCAGGTAGCCAATGCTGCTGGCAGCCATGGATGTGTGGATCGGTTTGTCAATGGATGTGGAAAATCAAATATATATGTTTTGGACTTGTGTAAAAAGTCGTAGATTTTATTTTGTAAATTAAGTGAATGCTTACTGATGTAAAGCTTGATGGGAACACTAAGTGATGTAAGACTTGGATTTCATTTTGTGAACAATGGATATTACCTTTAAATATGTTTTATAGAAATCGTTTTGTTAATGTTACGGCTATGCTTTGTTAATGTTGCGGCTACCATATGCATTTCTGATTAAATAAAATAGTTCTGTATGAATTTTTGTTGTATATAAAATTCAATTATATATTTTATATATAAACAGGAAATTAGTAATTCCATAATGATTTAAACAATTGTTAAGTTTTTTCGCACGATTACAGTACTTTTTAAAATTTCGTCCCTTATTTATTAGGACGAAATATATCTGTTACAAAAACTTGTTTTTTGGGACAAATTAATAAACCGTCACATAAAAGCATAAAATTGAAAACTTTTGAGACGTTTTGCCTAACCGTCCTTTAACAATAATTAGGACGGCAATATCCGTCTCTAAAGTTTTTGCCACGCCACCCTAATGGGACCGTCCATTCCCGTCCCAAAGGCCGTCCCAAATATTTGTTGGGACGGTAATTGCAGTTTTTAAGACGGTTTTTTGTTGTCCCAAAAGGTCACTTTTTTTGTAGTGATACCAAACCTTTCGCAAAGCAACATTCTTCATTCGCATGCCCTCGTCGACCGCAGTGGGTACAGATTATTTTATTTCGTGGTTCCCTATCGGTCTTTTTCTCTCAGTCATGATATATTTTAGCGGGCTGGTTGCGACTGTTCTGCGTCTTTGCTGACGCCTTCTTTTGTTGGAACTGTTCCACCTGTAGTGCCGCCTCAAAGGCCTGAGAATAGGACCCGCATTCTCGATTCATCACACTTAACTGGATGTCGTCATTCAGACCATCAATGAATCGATTTATGCAAGTCTGTTTTGTGGGGAGCAAAGCAGCGGCAAAATTTGCTAGCTTAGCAAATTCAGACTCATAGTCCTCCATGGACATATCTCCCTGTTTCAGTGTGATGAAGTCATCCTCCATCTTCTTGCTCATGGCTGGAGGTAGATATTGATCCAGAAATGCCTTCTTGAACAAGGCCCATGAGATCTTCCCATTCCTAGCCGTTGCGAGTAGCGCCGGCTTCTTCGTCTTCCACCAATCCTTTGCCCGCAGCCGTAGAAGCATAACGGCACTAACTACCTTCTTGCCGCTGGGAACTCCTATGAACGCGAACAGACTCTCCACTTTATCAATCCAGTCTATCACCTTATCGGGTGACGTCCTGCCTTCAAATTCTGGAGGTTTCGCGTCCAAGAAGTCCTTTAGCCTAAAGGCAGTGTGCCTTTGCGCTGGCTGGGGCTCATCACCCTCTACGGGCTCGATCTCGGGCGTTCCCGTTGGTTCCGTCGCTGCGGTGGTATTTTGATTTGCCGCAAGCGCCGTGACAAGCTGGGTCAAGGCATCCAACTGCTTTTGTTGGGCAGCCGCTCGGGCCTGATGTATTTGGTTGTTTTCCTCATTATCCTGCCTCTGCAGCTCCAACATTCTCATGATCCGCTCTACCGGATCGGTCGAGCCAGATGGACGAGGAGGAGCCATTTCTCTACAAAATAGTATAACTTCTGTCAGTCTCATAAAATATTATGGACTTATTGTATGGGGCATTGGTTTTCATAACTCAAAATCGAGACACTTTTGAAAGCCGTCAAAGTACTTTATATACTTTTTTAAAATCGATATTTGCAAGAGGCCAAGGACGTAAAACTGTGCTCTGATACCACTTTGTCATGCCCCGATCCCGCTAGGGTCGTCCGTCTAGCCTGGATCCCTGCGGGATCGATCGTCCTCGCTAAGACGTGATGCCGTACAAGCCTAAGTTGCGCTTGCACAAGGCCATGTACCTGCACAAAACAACTAGTCAAGCAAAAACACACGCACGCACCCATTTATTGCAGAAAACCAAATGTTGGACAAAGAGATTTGAAATAGAAATACTCATTTTATTGATAGCTTGATTGGAATACAAGTACAAAGCTTTGCGAACTCAGATTTGCCTTATAATTTGGCTACATGATACTCTTTGAAACACTCTTTTAAAATTAGCCACAATGCCCATACATGATATCCCTTTATTACAAGCTGGAATTGAAAGACACCTTCAGAAGGAAAAGAAACTTGAACTTGACTTGAAATAAAAGAAAGCTTCGAGGCAGTCCGCAGCTCTACTGGACTAGACGAGCTTTAGTGCCTTCATAAAATTCTCCTGTCTCCTTTTTGTTTTCTAAAAAAGGATGCCCACAACGTGGGTCAGCACACATCATGTACTGGCGAGCGACTTTTGGCCGAACTCGCAAATCTCTGCACTAAATCAATATGTTGAGCTAACATTTACTAGTGATCTTTCTACTTGTCTAGGTTCTTTTTAACAATTCATAAGAACATGACAGTAGAATATGTCATAGCAACTTACCATCGCCGGCAGTCATCCCTACACAAAACCACGTTAGCACAATTTACATATCGAGTAATTCATGATTCATTCTTGCAGATATTAAAGTTGTCATTCGGGTCATGCAGGTGGACTATTCTATATGTTGGTCCATGGGTTTTCCCCATGATTAGCCGCTGTGACTCTTTGGTTCAGCTCGTCGCTAAGGACACAGATATCGGCTACACTTTTAACATGGGTCCTTGCACCCAGTGTGCTCATAATCTCTCCTAGGCCGAGGGGTTCCAGGTGCCCCCAGATACCACCCGAGAGACAAATAATTCCTTGTATACAAGTTGTCCGAGACCAAATGCATGCTCTAGCCGTTCTATCAGATGAGACACACTTGGACTTATGCACAGATATACGACACGTTTGATTCGTGCCTTCAGGTTTATCTCAACACATACAAGTTCGTCTGTACATGTCTATATTTTCAAGCATACTGATGACAAGCAGATGATCTTTCTTATCGAGCAGATAGAGTAGCAACACATATTCTTGCATTTGATTCAATTCAGTTATCTTCTATTATCTTTTGTGGATGTGGTATCGTTGATCATTGGGACAAGGCAACAGAGTAGACTAGAGATCATTTTTCTTAGGCGTACAGATCAATATTTGTTCGGTTGAAGCAACTCACCGAGATGAATCTTAGTAGAGAGAAGGAGGGACTTCATGCGTCGTTCACGAACAATTTACGCGGCCTACAATGGCACCAACAGTTGATTAGCATACTTCGTCTCTTTTTCTCAAGATTCGGAATGAATGCAAAATACGATAAAAGCGAACAATGAAAACCAATCATCGAAAACCAACACGAAAACGTATTCATCAAAACCAAGCAGCGAAGAGAAAACATTCAGCAAAATTCTTGGATTCATTTCAATAGAAGCCAATCCATCAATTGGAAAGGTTTATTGCATTTCATCTGTGATCAATCGATACCGGCAAAGATTTCACCAAAGACTCAGTTCATGACTGAGTCAACAAGCCGTAGATATTACATAGTGGACCGCAATGAGCGGGGCACTACAATTGAAATTCTAATTCAAAGTTTTTAATGGCAAACAGTGCCACATTGATCTTTACAGCACACCAGGCATATTACCAGGCAAGACACCTTGCTATTTACTATTTATTTATTTAGATTATATTTTATGCATTATTCATTATTTTTTTATGTAAAATAAACTGTGATACATGGCATAACCTGTTAGAACTTACTGTTTATTTATATTTCCTGCTATGTATTAGTTTTCTTACATATTAAACCTAGATTTTAGGGACCACCTTGTGTGTTGCATTCATTGGCCTTGACACGTTGTACCACAAAGTTGTGTGTTACATGTAGAACACGGACGTGCGTGATTGGCTGGCCACCGTACGTACAAGCCGTGCGATAGAATTAACCGCTAATTGAATTGCATGCTAGTTTGACTTAGCAGTTATAGAGGTTTACTGTTGTGGATGCAACATAGTAGGCATTAGGCGGAAAGGATAATTCCTTAGCGTATGGGCTTCGATGCACTTTTCTTTGTGACCCGGAAGCTCCGCTAGAGATACGGCGTTGATGACCCATGATTAATGACGGCCATTGACGTTCTGTGGAACGTTATGATTTTGCTGATTGGGCCTCTGGTGCCCCAAGGGAGGACTATGTCGATCCTATTTAGTCCGGGCCCATGCGTAGAAAGGATTATTCTTAACTACATTTCACTTAGAACGGTTAGGCTACCTTATCCGTTAGGTATGAGTACTTTTGGTTTGGGTACTTGTACCTGACCGTGGCTTGGAATAATACTTGTCGCGGATTAGTTCGTCACATCTTGTCCTTGTTTGGTTGTAGGTGTGACTTATTACTCCGATGAGAAGTTATTGAACCTAGTTGGGGTCCGGATACCATATTGGATTCATAGCATGGAAAGATACATCACCGTGAATTAGTTTACCATCTTCTGTCCTTGTTTGGTTGGGAGGATGGTAAGCTAGTTCAATAGGTGTGTATTGGACCATGTTATAATTCAATTGACTTATTTATTTGAGCAATATTTATTCAGTTTATATGGCATAATATTATGTGTCTTGTTACGTCCCTCTGAGGACCTGGTTATCTCGCCAGGTGTGTGCTCTTGTCTTTTGCAGGTGTTCTAGCTCTAGCCGTGACCATCTCCATTTCTTCGAGGATAATTGTACTTGGATCGTCTTCGCTTCGCTCGCCAAACTCATTTCACTTTTCATGTATTTTTCCCTTATTTGTTGGTAGTGGATTTGTCTCCGCCCAACATATTGTATCAAGACAATTCATTATCATTATATGATATCTTTTATTCATTTATTTTGTGTGGATGAGATTAGTTATGGTTCTACTGCATTTTACAGCTTATGTATTCATACGGGATTTCCATATATTGGAGTGTACTTCGTATGTATACAGCTGGCATGTCTACGTTTCGAGTCCTACATATTTTGGGACAGGGACGTTATATGTTTTTGTCGTGGCCCATGCAGGTCAAGATAAATTATTTGGTTACTTTATCGTACCAAGCAAGCCTGCGTATAGGATTACAGTCTAGGATCTCGTCTACATACTTGACCTCTTTCCTAGGTTTTATCTACCGTTTGACTCATCGATTGCATCTTGCTTGATTTCTTCTATCATTATTCTCTCCCCTTCGTGCTTGCTAGAGGTTAGGAAGGTGACCCTACTAGTTAGACGTATTTTCTTGTCCCAAAACACCATTAGTTTAATTTTTTAGGTTGGGTAGAATACCTTATAACCTAGCAATCCCTTTGTCCTTATGACCTATATTAGCAAGTTTACTTAGATTCTAGAATTTAGAGGACCCTAACCCATTTAGCCAACCAAGGACTTGGATAAGAAGACTATAGGACGACTTTATAGAGACCAACATAGGATATAACTTAGAGTCTTAAGGAGTTTGAACTAATTCTGCTTTCTTTCAATCTTAATCTCACGTGCCTATATTTTTTTACTATCTGGACTAATGATGCTAATGTAGCCTAGTTTTGCAAGCTTATTTCTTTATCGATCTTGTTCAAGACATATGTTAATTGGGTCGCACCCACTAACATATTGTCTAATCAGAACTGGTGCATGATGGTCTGATCAACCGAGTGCACTTTGGTTCGCTTTTTATATATCGTTCTACGTGGATGGAGACATAGTTAGACTTGGCCTCTAGAGTCTCCTCCACGACTGCCTTGACAACTCCTTTTGAATTATTCGATCGCCTTTGAACCACGTATTCGTATTCGATAACGCCTTCTTCGAACTCTATATTGCTTTCGCCCTTCACCTGTTTTAGATAGACGAAAGATCTAGTACTTAAAATTTTCCTCTAGCTATCCTATCACCTATGACAAATATCATTCGAAGTTGTTATATCTTCGTCTTAAACTACTCGTTCTTCTTCTCGGCCCTATATTTACTATCATGACCTTCTAATAGCTTAATTTAGGCGTGCACCTAATCACTCTCTTAATCGTGCCCCTGACCTACTCTCAAGGAACCATGTCTTCAAGTTCTCAAAATTATTTATCTTGATACTGTACTATTCCTTATCGCATGTTAACTTGATTAAACGTTAACCACATTCCTTCTGGCGTAGTTAGCCATATCCATTATTTATTTTTGTCATTATTTAAAATTATGATTTTCTAATGCATGTTTGCATTGAACGTCGTTTCTTTGCCTCGTCTAGTAGCTTGATCGTATTCATTACCGACATACCCAAGTCATCCACTCCTATTATTCTTAATTTCGAGGACGAAATTCTTTTAAGTTCGATAGGATGTAAAACTCCTAAATTTTTACTATTTTTTTAAATAAATTTGATACTGATTTTTTATTTTGTATATTGTACGTCGCGTAGTTGCATTGTACGTCGCGCTCGAAATTTGGTTTTTCGTAATTGCTCGATGAGTGCGAATATGTGCGAGCGTACATATATTTGAAAAATATTTTTCTATTTTTATAGTTTCGAAATAATATAGATAATAATTATTTTTAGCTATCGTACCAAAATTTTCAAGTTTATGATTTTAATTATGAAAAGCCTTTCGTTTATACAGTTATAATAATAAATAATTTCCTATAAAATGGTATATTAGAAAAGTATATTTATGTAAATATTATTTGGGCATAAATATATTTCATAATTACTTATTAGTTTATTTTTAAATAATAATGTAATTTTCAAAATTATTATTATTAGTATTTTTGGAAAATATATTTTGAAATTATTGTGGCAATTTAAATCTTGATTTGATTTTATAGATTTATTTAAATTGTTAAATTAATATCTATATTTGGAATTTGATTGATTTTAAACTAAAGGATAGAATTTAATTAGATTTAAATTGATTTAGATTTGGATTTGAAATTATTGAACTTGATTTAAAATAAATAGCGTATTATCTTAAACTACTCCTAATTCTTATCCAACTGGGGATTCCCACATCATATAAAAGGCAGGTACTCATCCATAAATTTCTATTCTCCATATTGCTTTCCTCCACAATTATCCCACATATCAATTTCTCTACAATATGAGTGCATCGTGTCCGTGACCAACATCTTATTCCATATTTATATGGTACATGGCATCACCTTCGTGTCGGACATACCCCGACACCAGCAAATCCCTAACCTAGCTAAACCTAACCCCGTCCCCGCCTGCTACTCGAACCCGGCTACATCTCCTTCGCCGCACCCAACCTCAGCCTTCGTAACCCAACACCACCACGACAACCCCCTGTCCCCGACCCAGACAGCACCACACCACCATCTTGACATCCCCCGGCCAACTTCCCAACAGCCATATACAACCCTCACTGCTGCCACCCTCATCCCAACTTCGCACCACCGCCACCGCGACCGACCACGTCTCCTTGCCCCAGCCACCTCGGTCAAACGTCACCAGCCACCAAAATCCCCAGAAATAAAAAAATTAATTAACACGCTACGCACCACCACTCACCTCCGTCCTGGCCTCCGCGACCTTGTCCCTGTGCGGTGACCACTCCGTCGCGACCAGCTCACCGCATTTGCCTGTCGGAGTTGTTTCCAGCCTCCGCGATGTGGCAGCCGCCTCCCTCATGAGTGGCCGGCGAGCTCAGCTCCGACCGACGGCCGGATCCACTGCGACCATACACGCCGCCTCACTAAACCCCCGCATCCGTCGAGCGCCGAGCCCGCGGTCGCCGACGAGCATGGCCGAACCCCTGCTGGTAACCTCCGCCCGCACTTCCTCCTGTTCTCCTCCTTCCTCCCGCGTCGACCTGACCCGCGACCTCCTCGCCGTGCCTACGCACCAAGCCGCCGACGCGTAGATCTCACCGCTGGAAACCCCAGCTCTCTCCACCTTGCTCGCCTCTCTCCTTCGAGCACTGCGGCGCCTCTTTCCACGCCAGCCGCTCGCCGTGGCCAAAGCCTACGACCCATCGACCTTCAGCTCCGACGAGATTTGGTAAACACCCTTCTGCGTTCCTCCGCCGCTGAGTGCTCACGACCGCTCATCCCGTTCTCTCCGCCTCTCTCTCTCTCGCTCACTCTCTCTCCCTCTCGTTCTCCCATACTCTCTCTCTCTCCTTCCTTCACCATTTCTTAATTGCTTTCTCTTTCTTTCTTTTTTTTGTTACTGACTCCTCTCGTGAAACGAGAAGAAAAGGGGACAACTATAATTTATAATAATTATTATTGTTTATTAGTACTATTAGCATATTATTATAAGGAGTATGTGTAACATTATGTATGTATATTCATGATTTTTAGTTATTATTATTATTATTATTATTATTATTATTATTATTATTAGTAGTAGTAGTAGTAGTAGTAGTAGTAGTAGTAGTAGTAGTTTATTGATACTATCATTAGTTTGGTCATCTTAATTTGTAAATTTTATTTTGGGGTAAATTATTATATAATCTCTAAAATTGCTAGTAACAAATTAGAGTATTTTGCTTGGGTTATTTTTCTAAATTTGGGGAATAGAAACCCTAAACATATTATTTCTAATTATATAAAAATATAGGTTCCTACTAAAATTTTATTTTAGAGTTAGCCTAAAAATGATTTTTATTTTTATTTTATTTTTCCTAGTATTTATCTAAAAACATATTCCGACTAATAAAATATATTTTCAAGTATTTATCAAAAATTTATTTTTACTAGTAAGTATGGTTTTCAAGAATTATAAGTATTTTCTAGAAATCGTATATATATAATTTATCAAATTTTCATTTGATTTATCTCATGTCCATGATCAATCCCATTACTCCTATTCCCTCACCAATTCTAGACTACCCTATGTTTACCTTAACTATTCTGACCGTCCCGGACCTAATGGAACTATCTGTGCCACCATCAGAGGTCACCTTGTATAGTTATTACACCAAAGTCGCAGTTCGTGCCACATTAATCATTGCAGCATACCAGACGTACTACCAGGCAAGACACCTTGCCATTTACTGTTTATTTATTTAGCTGATATTTCATGCATTATTCATTATTATTTTTATGCAAAATAAACTGTGATACATGGCATAACCTGTTAGAACTTACTATTCATTTATATTTCCTACTATGTATTAGTTTTCTTACACATTAACTCTAGATTTAAGAGACCACCTTGTGTGTTGCATTCATTGGCATTGGCATATTGTACCACGAAGTTGTGTGTCGCATGTAGAACACGGACGTGCATGATTGGCTGGCCACCACTACGTACAAGCCGTGTGATAAGATTAACCGCTAATAGAATTGCATGCTAGTTTGACTTAGCGGTTATAGAGGTTTACTGTTGTAGATGCAACATAGTAGGCATTGGGCGGGGAGGACAATTCCTTAGCGTATGGGCTTCGATGCACTTTCCCTTGTGATCCGGAAGCTCCGCTGGAGATACGGGGTTGATGACCCATGATTACTGATGGCCACTGACGTTCTGCGGAACGTTATGCTCTTACTGATTGGGCCTCTGGTGCCCCAAGGGGGGACTACGTTGATCCTATTTAGCCAGGGCCCATGCATAAGAAGGATTGTTCTTAACTACATTTCACTTAGATCGGTTAGGCTAACTTATCCATTAGGTATGAGTACTTTTGGTTTGGGTACTTGTACCTGACCATGGCTTGAAATAATAACTTATCGAGGATTAGTTCGTCACATCTTGTCCTTGTTTGGTTGTAGGTGTGACTTACTACTTCGATGAGAAGGTATTGAACCTTGTTGGAGTCCGGATACCATATTGGATTCATAGCATGGAAAGAAACATCACCGTGAATTAGTTTACCATCTCATGTCCTTGTTCGGTTGGGTGGATGGTAAGCTAGTTCAATAGGTGTGTATTGGACCATATTATAATTCAATTAACTTATTTATTTGAGCAATATTTATTCAGTTTATATGGCATAATATTATGTGTCTTGTTACGTCCCTCTGAGGACTTGGTTGTCTCGCCAGGTGTGTGCTCTTGTCTTTTGCAGGTGTTCTAGCTCTAGCCGTGACTATCTCTATTTCTTCGAGGATGATTACACTTGGATCGTCTTCGCTTCGCTCGCCAAACTCATTTCACTTTTCATGTATTTTTTTCATATTTGTTGGTAGTGGATTTGTCTCCGTCCAACATATTGTATCAAGACAATTCATTATCATTATATGATATCTTTTAATCATTTATTTTGTGTAGATGAGATTAGTTATGGTTCTACTGTATTTTACAGCTTATGTACTTATACGAGATTTCCATATATTGGAGTGTACTTCATATGTATATAGCTGGCATGTCTAAGTTCCTAGTCCTACGTATTTTGGGACTGGGGCGTTACGCAAGTTGTTATCACGGATTAGTACTATATGGGTCTTTTCATGAGATATTATCCCCCTCGGATGCATCGGTTATTTCATGTTCATATTCTTCATCATGTACATCCTGTACTCCTTGTACTCGTATCTCTTCATGTACACTCATGTGCTCTCATGTACACTCATGTTCACATGAGCTTCATGTATAAAACTAGTTATTCATGTACGATAATGTAACTTGACTGGATCCTTGTGAAATAATTGGGATAGGGGGAATAGAAGTGGTTAAGCGATCATTATCCCCAGTAGGTATTTATGTGTAATTCTGTAGCTTATTTATGTGCAATCCAACATGTTTACATAACCATCTTGTGCTCTAAATCACTTAGTCACTTACAGTTCTTACTTCCATATATATATTTCTAGTTATCAGATATCTCTCTTACTTCTCATGTACATTTCTTACATTATTTTATGTATCTTATTCTATTGCTTGTTTTACATTTTCAGCCATGATATGAACTGCGTGAGAGTTATGTATTCGCTCCTGTCTTGACTGGGCCTGTTAAAAATATTATAGAGGATGAGGAGGAGTTCTGCTCCACCTATTACGGAGCTGGTATAGATAACACTTGCGACTTGGACCCTCCGGAGGATCCAGTAGTAGCAGAGGATACTACCCCATTGCCTAGGCTAGACTGCTAGGCTACTTATCTTATTTCATTTGTGTTTGACTTCTGAGTTCTAATTTCTTCTGGTTATATTGTACTCTGTGATTTCATATCTATCTTATTGTGCTATTTTTATCTTAGAATTGTGATTGAGTTGTACCTTCTGTATTGTCCTCCGATTGGAGAGTATATCTTGTACATATACATTTATATTGTGTTAGATGTATGTGACCTAGGACAGCCTTCTACCGTCGATATTACGACGTAAGCTAGACGTACCCACTTCTCGTGTCCCTAAACTAGGTGCGGGTCGTGACAATTTGTCGGTAAAAGAGAAAATCTATAAGTTGGAAAAATTTAAAGCTTTCCGAAAACTAAAAAAATACGAAATACAGTAGAAAAATACATATCCGTATATAAATATCGATACTGTGAGACGAGTCTCACAACTCCCTCATCATTAAAAAAATTCCGTCCTCGAAATTTTCTAAAGATAGTCAAGCATGATAACCAAAAAGCTCAAGAAAATATAACTATCTCAATAAAACAAAGCATGACATATAAGTAAATGAAGGCAACAACAATATAAATAAATGCGTAAGCAATAACCCAACCACAATCAAGAAGGGCTGGAGTCATATGAATAAATGTGTCTCCTAAGTCAGTTTAGTAAGGACCCGCCCTTGCTGGCCTACGCTGACACCTAAAATGGATAAGGGTCAGGTCTCAAAGTAAGTCGGTACAAATGACTTAGTCTAAGACATGACTCCACCCAGGACGTATCTTCGTAGCCGAGACATGTGATAGATATCATATATCTCAAGATAAGAAGACAGAAGAGTGGGACGAGAAACTCGCATTCACTCACCGAATAAGTCAAGCCAACCGTTATACTCTGATATAGGTGGAATACAAGGCCGCCGACAAGAACCCAAGATATACTGCCACTACCTGGCTTACTACTAAAAGATAAATCAAAAGGCATAACTGAAAGAAGACCATAAAGATGGTACCTGAGACTCCCTAGGTACTGCCCTCATGCCGATACTAGAGCTTCCCTGAGACTATGCATACTACTGTGCTCTGTGCTGCCTGAGCCTCTGAGCTCGCGATGGTGGAGGATACTGTGCCAATGGCTGAACATCTAATATTGGTCCTAACTGCTTATCTACTGCTAGGGGTGATGACTGATGCGACTGAAAGGACTGAGGTGTTACATCTGGTGTAGTTGGTTACCCTCGAGATATCGGATAGGGGTAAGTGCTAACTGAATGGTCCTCCGCTCCACAGCGGAAGCATCGCCTATTGGTCGTCCAATAAACTGATCTGAGATGCCCTATCTTACCACAATAGGTACATGCTCCTTATTCTGCCTGATACTACTGGTCTCTCTGCCTCTGAGCCTAGGCATGCATATACTGCTGAGGCCTCTCCCACTGGAATGCATGGGACTGCATCAATGAAGGCCGCTGAGCTCGCTTCTGCTGAACTGGTACTGGTACCTCGAACTGGGTAACTGTAGGCTGGAAGGTTGAAGATCCAGCTGAACTCCTACGGGGAAAAATCCCTATCACGTGGTCTGGTGATCCGCATGACAAACATAGAAAGTTGGCCCTTCGACAAGTAAAATGTGCTGGTACTGGTGAGGGATGTCGAGGTGGAAAGCCTGACACGGGTGCATGGTACCACTTACGACCCTCAGTTCTTGATGTAGTCCTGCTAGCTACATGTTCGTGCTTTCGTACTGCCTCTACGGTAGGTCGGGCTCGATATGCAGACTGGCTAGATGACTGGTACTGTCTGGCTCCAATCCGTACTCCTTCTGGCTACAGGTCCTCGGCTTGAAATACCTCTGGTATTCCTTGTCCACTATGGTCTATCAACATCTAGATACTCTGCTGGAGAACGAGATCTCATTGTTGCTGTGACTCCATCATATCCTTTATGATCCTTAGGAATGCATGCACATCGGGATGATCTGATACTACCTCTGCTCGGACTGTTGACTGTACTAGTGATACAAGATGCTTTGACTCTGTCGATGCCTCATTTGGATGATGATCTATCACTGATACTGACTGATGAGACTCTGGCTGAACTGGCAATACTGACAACACGGGCACAGCTGGCTGATTGAGATGGACATACATTACTACCCTTAGGTCGACTCCCGATTCTTCTCCTGAATGTTGAGGCTGATCCTCCAAACTGGCCTAACAGAAGGATGGTGACCTGCCATCAGCAGAACCCAAACAAGTTGATCGAAAGGATTAAGAAGAGTGCCTCTGAAAGTTAAAGGACACAAGGATCAAATCGATGTTACAGAAAAGATCAATGATCAAGACAAATATCAAGTTAAAGGATCAGAAATATAGAATAATATGAAGGATATCAATAAAGGAGAATTGTGACTGAGATATCTAAATATCAGTAACCCCTACGTATATGATAAATCAGACATGTATGGGCCACCACTAAAACCTATATTAAATCCAGAACCAGAATATTGGCAAGTAGGGACGGGCCAGGCCAGCTACATATTCCAAAGTACTCCAGTACCCCGAAAGAACCTATAAGCTTACTACTACATGCTTGCCATTAAAAACTCTTTGGGATTAATGTTTTTAGTTACAAACATAACCAAGTATAATGTAGGACTTAGACGTAGTCCTAGGAGTATACTTTTGTTTTTATCTGGGTACTGTGTCGATGGAGCGAGTGGTAACACGTTGACTCCGTTGACGATCTAACGACGATCTTGAACTCTCTGAAGGTCTGGGTTGCTCTGGAAGCCGGAGCATTGCGAGGAGAAGTGGACGTTAAGTGTCTCTTCTGGCCCCTGTATATGGATATAACAGTATATCTGTATATCTGTCTCTCTCTCTGTGTGTGTCTGTCATGAAGAAGTGATCCTTCTATTTATAGATAGCAGGCTCGTTGTGTAACGCCCCAGAACCAGAATACTGGAGAGCGGGGGCGAACATAGCCAGCTACGTATATTAAAGTGCTACTCACCTCGCTATACGGTCACGGCTTTCTAGATACATGAGGGTTTAACTACAAGCCATCAGTCTCTTAGGGTCATGAACAAGCCTATTGTCTCAATCTCAAACAAGCAATAACAATTTAAAAGATGTCAGAACACCAAATATATAATAGTAAGGCATCCCATACATTACATATTTGGAAGATCATGAAGCTAGTCATACAAAATATCAAGACTAGCAAGAGTTTAAGTCATACATGATCAACCCTAGGATTTGTCAATCATGTTACAGCCCGTAGGCAGACAATAAATAAAGGTGCAATCGAGCTAAACACGTGCTCGTCGGCTAAATGCCTCAAAAGAATATTTTTATAATAGAGTGAGAGAACAAAAGGAACCCACTCGTTGCCAGGGTTACGCCTGGTGGTCACCATCTGGCTGGAAGGTAGGTAGATCCTCTGGAGCTGCTCCGATATCTGGCCATACAAAACCAGCTGGGTCAGATCCCAGAAAGAGCAAGTGCCACAAAGGAGACTTCACTTAGGAACTAAAACCAGCATACCATAATTGAATATTAAAGATAATTATAAAGATACTGATAATAACAGAGATAGCAACAGTAAATTGAGTACGAAAAAACTATTCAAGTAGCCAGGTCGCAACTCTTAAACCAAACAAGGACCGAGGTTGCAACCCTTCACCTGAATAGAAATCCATCTCAAATACTGTTGGTGAAGTAAAACATGACGAGCATGACGTAGGGTACAATAAGACAATAAACGAAGAGAGGACATAGAACTGCTCCGGGAGCCAGGTTACAACTCTTAAACCAAACAAGGACCGGGGTTGTAACCCTTCACCTGAACAGAACTTGTCCCCTGATCATTATTGTTAAGGCAAGCATAAATAATCATGCTATTGAAGTAAGGTAAAACAAGACGAGCATGACATAGGGTGCAATAAGACAATAAACGAAGAGAGGACACAGAACTTCTCCGGAAGTCAGGTTACAACCCTTAAAGCAAACAAGGACCGGGGTTGTAACCCTTCGTCTGAACATAACTGGTCCCCTAATCATTATTGTTGAGGTAAGAATAAGTAATCATGTCATGTCACAATCTTATACAGTATCAGGACAAGACGAAGCTGGGCTAGACTCCATCCAATCAATCACGGCCAAGCAAAGAGTACGGCTTGATACTTTAACTAACCAGGGTTATCACAGGTCTAGTTACTAGCAAGATGCAATCTGATTATTCCAATAGCCATAAGCCCTGAAGACCATCCAGGTTGTCCAGGTCGAATGTTCGTTTATGAAGGGTACAACACGCGAATGTGTGCTGGAAATGTGCCCTACTCGTCGGTAGGCTACAAGTCCGTTAGTGCACCCAGATAACGGGATTGCCTACAGCTGGAAAATCTCTTCATGACTACTGAATTTTCTAGTTATTAGCCTTAGTCAATTTCAGTAGGTACCCCTGACCGTGGTATTCAGGGGTCCCCGTCCTAGACATGATGCAAGACAATACTGGTTTATTTGTACAAACAAAATCGTCCACGTTGTCCAGGTCATTCATTCTTGTCATATCGAGCTAGCTGTCGCAACAGCATATCGAGATATATCATATCAGGTTTACTTGTCAAGAGTGCGCCACGGCGGGCCACTATCGTGTTTCGAAAATATGTGCAAAATCTACATGGTATAAGCCTTCATAGAGGGTCAAAAAACATGAGAATAAATATAGCTTTCCCATATAATAATAATAATAATAATAATAAAAGAGGACAAGGACTATGGAAAGGGCCATGCTGCTAAGGAAGACAAGCTCATGCGGCTAGGAAAAGAAGGGGTGCATGCGACAGAATAGAAACAGGGGCTCATGCAGCTGCGGGCTCATGCGGTGGGAAAACGCAGACTCATGCGGCTAGAAAGGAACAGGCGCATGCGGCTGGAAGAATATGGGCATATGCGGCTGCGGGGGAGCTAGCTCATGCGGCTAGGGAAAAATGACTTCATGCGGCACTGGGATGCGGGAGTTCATGCGGCTGGAAGAATGCGAGTCTATGCGGCTGCAGTGGAGCAGAGCCATGCGGCTTGGAAAGGTGGAGTCTATGCAGCTGCAGGGACTACAGGCTTATGAGGCAAAAGTAATGTGAGCATATGCGGCTGCGGACCAATAAGGCCATGCGGTTGGGTCATGCCAAGGCCTTATGCGGCTGCGGGAAAACGGGTTATATGCGGCAGCAGATAATTGAGTTCATGCGGCAAATATTGCCATACGACAAATATTGCCATAGGGCCATGGAAAACTTGTCGCATAAAATCTATGCGGTCAAGTACTGCTCTTCTTCCCCACTTGTCCGAGAAGCCGAGCCATGAAGTCCATGGCTTCAAAGCTCCATAACTCCTTCGTCCAAGGTCCATATCCGGACTTCCATAGGTCAAAAATGGGGCATAATCAAATTTTCTACAACATGGAACCATCAAAACTTGATAATAACAAGATTAAATAGATCAAAACCCAAGAAATCCGAAAATACAATAAGTTTAGATCTACACAAATTGAACCATGAAAATTAAAAATACTAAGTACTAAAGTGTCTTAGAATTTCGTAGAAAAGAGAATGGAACAATAAAAACAGAGTTCCTTCATGAAACAAGCTGCTCTTACCTAGGCCTCTCTCTCTGGTAGGTGGAAGAGAGTAATGGTGAAGAAGATGAGTTAAAGAAAGTAATGAGGAGAGAGAGTGAGTTGGTGGCTAATAAAGGAAGAGTGGGGTGGTAGGTGGGGTGGTTCACATGAAAAACCGATCCAAACTGAACCAAGCCAACCAAGCCAAACCAAGCAAGTGAAATGCCGAGATAACCATACAATGAGACATACAATATACGTACACGTATACCAAAATACGTAATACGAACTACGGTCCTTACAACTCTACCCACCATAAAAGAATTCCGTCCTCGAAATTTAGTTAAGAGGCTAGAGAGGCAAGGACAAGCTATATTAATCACAGACAAGCTATACCAAGGCAATCAATCAAGCAATCATTCATTCAAGCAATGAATTGAGAGCATAAGGCATAAGGAAGACATTATACCTTACGAGTCAAACAGGTTGGTATATCACGATCGGATATCATCCTTACGCTCCCACGTTAACTCACCCAAAGAGTGATGACCCCAAGAAACACGGACTAACTTAATAGTCTTGTTCTTGAGTATCTTCTCTCTCCGGACCAATATAGACACGGGCCTCTCCTCATACGAAAGGTTGATACCAACAACCAATTCCGAATGATCCGGGATGTGGCTCGGGTCTAGGATATACCGTCGTAGTTGGGATACGTGGAACACGTCATGCACCTTACATAGCAACGGCAGAAGAGCGAAACGATAGGACACATCTCTTACTCGCTCCAGAATGTCGAACGGTCCTATATACCTAGGACTAAGCTTTCCTCGTACGCCGAAACGAATGATGTCACGGTTAGGCAAAATCCTTAGGAATACATGTTCGTGGACCGAGAATCCAAGGAGACGCAGATAGAAATCGGTCCAATGACGCTGGAGATCTTGGGCAACTCAAAGATGATCTCTGACCCTCCTGACCACCTCAACTGTCCGAGCAATCATTTTCGGTCCGAGCATCTGCCTCTCTCCAATATCCTCCCATGCTAGCGGGGATCTGCACTTCCTGCCATACAGTACCTCGAACGGTGCCATCTGGATACTGGCCTGTAAACTGTTGTTGTACGAGAACTCCACCAGGTGCAGGTGATCTTCCCACGAACCACCAAAGTCGAGTATACACGATCTTAACATATCTGCCAAGGTTCGTATGGTACGCTCTGACTGACCATCTGTCTGCGGATGATAAGCTGTGCCGGACTGGAGGTGAGTTTCTAAACTCTCTTACAGGCTACGCCAAAAGTGCTACATAAATATAGAATCTCTGTCTGAGGTGATACTGACTAGTATACCGTAAAATCTGACAATCTGCCTGAGGTACACCTCTGCTAGCTGAGCCGTCGACTAACCAACTCTGAATGAGAGAAAGTGAGCCACCATCGTGAGCCTGTCTATAATAACCCAAATAGCATCTCTACCGGCCGGGGACCTAGGTAATCTAGTCACAAAATCCATGGTTATATGCTCCCACTTCCATTCTGGAATTGGCAAGGGCTGAAGAAGTCCAGCCGGTCTCTGATGTTCAGCTTTAACTTGTTGGCAAAATACCGAGAGACAAACCGGGCTATCTTCCTCTTCATGCCATTCCACCAAAAGTGCTGACGGATATCACGGTACATCTTCGTACCGTCGGGATGAATCGAATACCGAGAACTGTGAGCCTCTGCCGTGATCTCCTGTTTGATATCTCCATTGGGTACACAAAGACTCCTTCTATGTCAAAGTGTATCGTCCTCATGGATACATAATTCTGGTCTTCGCCCTGCTACATATTCTGTCCTAAACCGCTGAAGCTTAGAATCCGCTCACTGAGCTGACTTGATCCTCTCAACTATACTGGACTGAACTTGCATACTGGCCATCAACGCCACATTGGTAGGAATGTAACGCCCCAGTCCTAAAATATGTAGGACTAAGATACGTGTACATGCCAGCTACTCATCGAGAGGACTTCAGCCCAGCTCGAATACGTATAAGCTGTATGGTTATTCTAGATTAACTATATCTCAATCCACATAATAATGATAAATATGACGAATTAAGTGCAGTAAGGCTGATCAGGCCATGATACACTGATTCTAGCTTAGATAAATATGTAAAAGTGGATCCCCAATAACACATTTATCATGAACAAGCTAGAGAAAAATAGAAGCTTGTATAAGACTAGGCTATAATGTAGAAAGAATCAAATATAGGACAAAATTGAAATACGAAAGATATGATAATAACACACTATGTATACCTGAAGTCTCGGTGTAGCAAACATCATCCATTAGTGTACCGTGCCATCAACTAATACCTGGAGAGATCACCAGGTCCTCAGAGGACTAGCAAGACACATAATATACATGCCTACTGTAACAGTTTTAACATGCAAGGAAGGATAGGAAATAGTACAAGAAATAAAGACTGCATAGTAGTACAAGAATAAAATATAAGGAAGTGGCATGCCGTCAAGAATCGTGCTGAAAAACATGACTAAGAATAAATCGGAGTAAACCGCAGCTCAGTGGGGACTTACGGTCCTTTAGATCACAGTTCAGTGGGGGCTCACAACCTATAGTAAGTCTCTATCGTAGCTCAGTGGGGCTCACAACAGAGAGTAGTCAAGTATAGTCATCGTCTATCACAAGGTTCTCGCCTAGAACTACGAGTCAAGTCAAGTCAAGTCAAGATGTCAACAAGTCAATTCCATCTCAATTATGTCAAAGGGACACGACAGAGGCCAAGCAATACTATCACTAGACATGAACATGATAGAAAAATATGGCTAGTAACAAGAGAAAAGAAAGGGTAATAATCTATGTGCACGTAAAACTAGAAAGTATCCATGATATGAAGCGAAAGAGGAATATGTACCAAGTGAAACACAAAAGAATGGCAGTGTAGAATAGCATATAAGTACTGTAAAGTTTGGCAAGGTGTACTTGCCTGGTGGTAGCTAAAGTCCTGCAATTAAAGAGCCACAAAACCTGAATTCCCGCAAACCCCTCTGGATGCTGAAACAAACATTTCGAACAGTCCCAAAATGAGCAAAATAGCTAGAATAGCCTACCCATAAGTCCAATTCTGGATACAGGGGCAAAACAGTAATTTCGGGTCAAAACAGTGTCCGCCGTTGGACCCGCTTTGCACCGAAAAGCGTACCAAAGTCAATGGTCTCTAAAGTCGTCAAACTATATTTATTGTTCTATATCAATATACCATATATAAATTATATGAGTATTTATGACTCCTAGTTGTCATAACGTTGCTACAATACTACATCTATTATATAAGTATATATGGGTACCAAATTCTTTCGTAAATATTTTACAATTATAACAAAATAATATATTTAAATTCTGAAATTTATCTATAAATATTTATATATTTCTATAATTATATTTTCAAAAGGAAAATTCTTTCACAAGAGGTCTTATGTCAATGTTACATAAGACTTCCTCAAATCGACCCATTAATTTACTTCCGAAACAATGATAAAATAAAAATAATAAATTCTATAAAAATCACAGAAATTGGTTAAAATAGTATTTATAATGTTAAACATTGCACAACATAAAGTGTAATATGGATTCATGGAGTTTTGACACTTTTGGACACAATGAAAACAGAATTTTTCGGAGTTCAATGATATGACAAATGTCATGAATTTTTAAAAATAGCAAACAGATGCAAAACCTAACTTTCAGATATGTGTCGGAAAGGTATCGACGTCTACATTCTGAATAAAAATATAAAAAGGTTATAAACTTACCTTAGATAGGCAAAAAGTGGCCCGCAACTGAATTCGTCAGTTCTGGATACCCTGTCGTAGAATCAACGCCACGGACAAACCGCTTGGAAATAGGGGATCCGGCGATCAGAGGTTGGACTAGACACATAATGGTAACTTTAGATTTGGTTTGAGGAGAAAAAGATGAGAAAAAATGGGTGAAATATCATCTAAAATTCGACTAACCTGCTGTGACGTTTCAGACTTCGATTCGACGGAGTTTCGGCCCAAGTAGCGCGTCGTGCACCTCTCTAACGGCCGCAAGATTGCTCCTATAGTTGCTAGGGTGGAAGAGGATGTTGAGACAGATGTCCAAGTGGTGGTGGTTGGCGCAAAAAAATCGAAGAGAAATTATATTTTGTGAAGAAAGGGGGTCGGCTAGGGTTTCGGGTTTGGAGTGGTGGCCGCTAGGTTTGGAGGGGGGGATTTGTGGAGTAGTAGGTGGTTATGAGAGCGGGGGATGGTTAGGGTTTGATAGGTATATATATATAGTGCATGGGCTTTGGTTTGATCTAATTTGGATAGGATTTGATTCTCCAAATCATACTATTATTAATAGGTTTCCTATTTTGGTTAGATGTTTGACCAAGTCAAAGATATAAGAGAATATTACATATGGCTGCAATTTAATTCTTAAAATTCTCTTATATATATATATATATATATATATATATATATATATATATATATATATATATATATATATATATATATAATTGGTTTTGGTACTCCTAATTAGGCTCTAACTAGTAGGGTTGACTAGGTTAGGATCCGAGTAGCATTACTAGTCGAATTGGACCCGAAAAATAAATTTAATGAGTCTCATGTGCCATTTGCAAATAAGTAGCACATGAAAACTCGATTGGATGGTGCACCCTAGGCATATGAATTGTAGACTCAACATGGGTCAAAACCATATATTGGGTCATACGGTTTCGATCTATGTCAAGTCTCAAAAGCAAATTGGAAGTTGGCTTAAAATTACGTCAATGGCTCAAATTGGCCTAAGTTGGCCCAAAATTGCGCAAAGTCAAAGGAATGTTGAAAAGCAAAATTGGATGGGACATGATATAACAAACTCAAGGTCATCCTGTCTACTACAAAACTCATAAAGGACGTTTTAAGGGATGGGCATGTCATGTGCTCCAACAACCAAAGACACAAAAAGTACATATAAAATCTTAATTAAATATACAATATAACCTAATAATTAGAAATAATATAAAATAAAATAAAAAAATAATTCCTAAAAATCAGGTTTCTCACAATCTACCCACCTTAAAAGAATTTCGTCATCGAAATTAAAATAAAGACCCTTAGTAACGAAAAATAGCGCTAGTGTAACTAGGAATAGTTTAAGAGATACGCTAGGTCACTACGGTCTCTCCAAATAACTCAAGTAATAATCAATCCTAACCAATTTGATTTTGCAATATCTATATCGTAAAACTATAGGTGGTTATCTTTACTCGCCCTTCTTGGTTTTGGCGGTCTTGCAACGATTATGTTGAAGGCTTGTCCTCCTAACCATATTTTTACGACAACTATATAAGTCTCTTTACACCTGACCAAGCTAAGTGATACTTACCTATCTGTCTTATTCTAAATTTACAAGTGATATGGCATAATGGTAATAGGTTAGGTTAGGCTATGCTTAGGTTCTTCTTTTAGAGGGTCAGTCTCTATACTAAAACTATCACTATATTCTTGATCTAGTGACTACCATAAGAGCATAACCTAGCATGATCATATATTTATTTCTATACTGAGGACGTCTACCCACCTTTGGTCAAACTACCTCATCAAACACATGATGCTCTATGACATATGGCATCTCTAATCCCCATTATATATCAAGCAATCACAATACAATAAGCCGACTATCTTACACTATAACCTAAGAATTTTTTTGATAAATCCTATATAGCACGATTATTCGTCACTCCGAAATTGGAAGGGACGAGAAGCAATGATACGAGAAAGCAAGGGAAGAGTAATCAATAGCAAATCCGAAGTTCAAGGGCGGTAGAAAATTTCTAAAAGAATTGTCAAAACAGTTGTGGATTGAGATTCCTAAGGGTTTAGTCATGTCCGCAGGCCCGCTCGGTACAGTAACGTAACCGAAACGGCTAACTCGACCTGCATGGGCCACCACAAAAACATGTAACACCCCAGTCCCAAAATACGTAGGACTAAGATACGTGTACATGCCAGCTACGCATCGAGAGGACTCCAGCCCAGCTCGAATACATATAAGCTGTATGGTTATTCTAGATTAACTATATCTCAATCCACGTAATAATGATAAATATGACGAATCAAGTGCAGTAAGGCTGATCAGGCCATGATACACTGATTCCAGCTTAGATAAATATGTAAAAGTGGATCCCCAATAACACATTTATCATGAACAAGCTAGAGAAAAGTAGAAGCTTGTACAAGACTAGGCTATAATGTAGCAAGAATCAAATATAGGACAAAATTGAAAGACGAAAGATATGATAATAACACACTATGTATACTTGAAGTCTCGGTGTAGCAAACATCATCCATCAGTGTACCGTGCCATCAACTAATACCTGGAGAGATCACCAGGTCCTCAGAGGACTAGCAAGACACATAATATACATGTCTACTGTAACAGTTTTAACATGCAAGGAAGGATAGGAAATAGTACAAGAAATAAAGACTGCATAGTAGTACAAGAATAAAATATAAGGAAGTGGCATGCCGTCAAGAATCGTGCTGATAAACATGACTAAAAATAAATCGGAGTAAACCGCAGCTCAGTGGGGACTCACGGTCCTATAGATCACAGCTCAGTGGGGGCTCACAACCTATAGTAAGTCTCTATCGTAGCTCAGTGGGGCTCACAACAGAGAGTAGTCAAGTATAGTCATCGTCTATCACAAGGTCCTCGCCTAGAACTATGAGTCAAGTCAAGTCAAGTCAAGATGCCAACAAGTCAAGTCCATCTCAATTATGTCAAAGGGACACGACATAGGCCAAGCAATACTATCACTAGACATGAACATGATAGAAAAATATGGCTAGTAACAAGAGAAAAGAAAGAGTAATAATCTACGTGCACGTAAAACTAGAAAGTATCCATGATATGAAGCGAAAGAGGAATATGTACCAAGTAAAACACAAAAGAAAAACAGTATAGAATAGCATGTAAGTACTGTAAAGTTTGGCAAGGTGTACTTGCCTGGTGGTAGCTAAAGTCCTGCAATTAAAGAGCCACAAAACCTGAATTCCCGCAAACCCCTCCGGATGCTGAAACAAACATTTCCAACAGTCCCAAAATGAGCAAAATAGCTAGAATAGCCTACCCATAAGTCCAATTCTGGACACAGGGGCAAAACGATAATTTTGGGTCAAAACAGTGTCCGCCATTGGACCCGCTTTGCACCGAAAAGCGTGCCAAAGTCAATGGTCTCTAAAGTCGTCAAACTACATTTATTGTTCTATATCAATATACCATATATAAATTATAAGAGTATTTATGACTCCTAGTTGTCATAACGTTGCTACAATACTACATCTATTATATAAGTACATATGGGTACCAAATTCTTTCGTAAATACTTTACAATTATAACAAAATAATATATTTAAATTCTGAAATTTATCTATAAATATTTATATATTGCTATAATTATATTTTCAAAAGGAAAATCCTTTCACAAGAGGTCTTATGTCAATGTTACATAAGACTTCCTCAAATTGACCCATTAATTTACTTCCGAAACAATGATAAAATAAAAATAATAAATTCTATAAAAATCTCAGAAATTAGTTAAAATAGTATTTATAATGTTAAATATTGCACAACATAAAGTTTAATATGGATTCATGGAGTTTTGACACTTTTGGACACAAGGAAAACAGAATTTTTCGGAGTTCAATGATATGACAAATGTCATGAATTTTTAAAAATAGCAAACTGATGCAAAACCTAACTTTCAGATATGCATCGGAAATTTATCGATGTCTAAATTCTGAATAAAAATATAAAAAGGTTATAAACTGATTTTAGATAGGCAAAAAGTGGCCCGCAACAGAATTTGTTAGTTCTGGATACCCTGTCGTAGAATCAACGCCACGGACAAACCGCTTCGAACTAGGGGATCCGGCGATCAGAGGTTGGACTAGACACATAATGATAACTCTAAGATTTGCTTTGAGGAGAAAAAGATGAGAAAAAGTGGGTGAAACATCATCTACAATTCGACTAACCTGCTATGACGTTTCAGACTTCGATTCGACAGAGTTTTGGCCCAAGTAGTGCGTCGTGCACCTCTCTAACGGCCGCAAGGTTGCTCCTATAGTTGCTAGGGTGGAAGAGGATGTTGAGAGAGATGTTCAAGTGGTGGTGGTTGGCGCAAAAAAATCGAAGAGAAATTATATTTTGTGAAGAAAGGGGGTCGGCTAGGGTTTCGGATTTTGAGTGGTGGCCGCTAGGTTTGGGGGGGATTTGTGGAGTAGTGGGTGGTTATGAGAGAGGGGGATGGTTAGCATTTGATAGGTATATATATATATAGTGCATGGGCTTTGGTTTGATCTAATTTGGATAGGATTTGATTCTCCAAATCATACTATTATTAATAGGATTCCTATTTTGGTTAGATGTTTGACCAAGTCAAAGATATAAGAGAATATTACATATGGCTGCAATTTAATTCTTAAAATTCTCTTATATATATATATACTTGGTTTTGGTACTCCTAATTAGGCTCTAACTAGTAGGGTTGACTAGGTTAGGGTCCGAGTAGCATTACTAGTCGAATTGGACCCGAAAAATTAATTTAATGAGTCTCATGTGCCATTTGAAAATAAGTAGCACATGAATACTCGATTGGATGGTGCACCCTAGGCATATGAATTGTAGACTCAACATGGGTCAAAACCATATATTGGGTCATACTGTTTCGATCTATGTCAAGTCCCAAAAGCAAATTGGAAGTTGGCTTAAAATTACGTCAATGGCTCAAATTGGCCTAAGTTGGCCCAAAATTGCGCAAAGTCAAAGGAAGGTTGAAAAGAAAAATTGGATGGGACATGATATAACAAACTCAAGGTCATCCTGTCTACTACAAAACTCATAAAGGACGTTTTAAGAGATGGGCATGTCATGTGCTCCAACAACCAAAGACACAAAAAGTACATATAAAATCCTAATTAAATATACATTATAACCTAATAATTAGAAATAATATAAAATAAAATAAAAAAATAATTCCTAAAAATTAGGGTCCTCACAAGGAAGGACAACTTCAATACCCATCTTCTGAAGATCTGACAATAACTCTGGCTGCGCTGTAAGGAAATAAACTCCGGCTCTTCTACTCAATACATCTGTAACAACGTTGGCCTTCCCAGGATGATACTGCAGGTTGACATCATAATCCACAAGTAGCTCTAGCCACCTCCTCTGATGCATGTTAAGATCTTTCTGGGTGAAAACATACTTCAGGCTCTTGTGGTCGGTGAAAATCTCTACCCTATCTCCATACAAGTAGTGCCTCCACAACTTAAGTGCAAACACTACTGCTGCCAGCTACAAGTCATGGGTTGGGTAATTTCTCTCATGATCATGAAGTTGACATGACGTATAAGCTATTACCTTCCCATGCTACATCAGAACACATCCTAAACCTCTATCTAAAGCATCACAATACACTAAGAATCCCCCGGTCCCATCTGGAAGCGTGAGAATGGGTGACGTCATCAACCTCCCTTCAACTTCTCAAAAGAATCCTGACATTCTGCTGTCGAAGCAAACATCACATCTTTGCGGGTCAACTAAGTCAATGGCGCCGAAAACCGAGCAATCGTCGGTAGTAGCCGGCCAAGCCAAGAAAATTACGAACTTCTGCAACAGTGCTAGGTATTGGCCATGTCTCAATAGCCACGATCTTCTGGGGATCCATTTCTACTCCTCCTCTTGTGATGATATGACCCAAGTATGAAATGCGATCGAGCCAGAACTCGCATTTACTGAACTTGGCAAACAACTGGTGCTCTCTGATAATCTGAAGAACCACACGGAGATACTGCTCATGCTCCGCTTCACTCTTACTGTAGACCAGGATGTCATCTATGAACACGATCACTAACTGATCCAAATAAGGCATGAATATATGATTCATGAGGTCTATGAATACAGCCGGCGTATTGGTTGCTCCAAATGGCATAACAAGGAACTCCCAATGCCCATATCTTGATCTAAAAGCTGTCTTCAGAATGTCCTGCTCTCTGAATCTGATCTGATGGTATCCCGAGCGCAAGTCAATCTTCGAGAATACTGCTTTCCCCTTGAGTTGATCAAACAAGTCATCTATCCTCGGGAGAGGGTATCTGTTCTTGATTGTCACTGACTTCAAGGTACGATAATCTACATATAATCTGGACGTACCATCCTTCTTTTTCATAAGAAGCATCGGGGCTCCCCAAGGCGATCCTCTAGCACGAATGAATCTCTTGGTCCTGATTTCTTCAATCATCTTATACAATATCTCTAGCTCTGGCGGCGCCATCCTGTAGACTCTCTCCGATACTGGAGATGTCCCTGGGATCAAGTCGATAGTGAACTCGATCTCTCGCTCTGGCGACATTTCTGGAAGCTCTTCTGGAAAAAAAAATCTGGAAACTCCTCGACTATCCGGGGTAACTGCACTGCTGCAACTACCATCCGCAATATTGGAAGAGAAGGTTCAACTTCGCCTCAAAAAAAAGGAAAACTCTGGCTCGTCTGGAATGCTAAAAACAACCCTGCCAATATGGCAGTCTATCCTAGCATACTGGTCTCTCAACCAATCTATCCCTAAGACCACAACATAATCGGGAATCGGAAACTCTATCAATCTAGCAGGGAACTCTCTACCGCTAACTACGATCCGACACAAGGAAAATACTCTATCTACTCCCACAAGACCGTTACCAGTAAGTATATTGAGCCTTACTGATAATAACTCGGGCTCCAGTCCTATCCGTGTCACGAATCGTACAGACATAAATAAATGCGATGCACCAGAATTAAATAACACTGAAGCCAAAAATGTATTGACAAGAATAGTACCTGCCACCACAGCACCTGGTGATAATCCTTCTTCTTCCATGGTCAAAGCCAGCACTTGACCATGTCCTCTAGGTGAGGGTCCCCTCTGCTAAAACCTCTCTGTCTGCTCTGGATCAGGGCCTGGACCTGCGTCGGCAATGGCCTCGAGAAGGGGTACTGTTGCTGCTGCTGGACTGGTACTGGAACTGGTCCCCTAACTGAAGGACTAGAAAAGGTCGAAGAAATGGAACTCCCCCTATTCGGGCAGTTCCCAACCCTGTGGTCCGGGGTACCACAAACCAAGCACAAACTCTGTGCTCTGCGACACTCTGATACCAAATGCCCTGGCTTTCTGCAGTGTGAACATCCTACCACGGAAGAGTGCTTCTGCTTCTGCTGCTGAGGGTACGTCAGGGTTGAATGTTGAACCGACGTCACTAAGGCTGCCCGCCTCGGAGCTCCAATGGTCAAAGCCCTAGCTGTCGGGGCTGGTGCTGAAGACTGATTCATCTGACTATGGGATCGCTTCCGACCTCTGGTCCTATCTACGATCCTCTGGGAGGTATACTCATGACTTCGGGCTGCCCTCAATACCGCATCAAAAGTCTAATGCTCAAACTGCTCTACTGCCAACAAAATCTCTAGATGGACCCCTGCTAGAACTGCTGGGCTCTGTCGAACTTGGTCGCTACCAAGGTGGGAGCAAACCGACTAAGTCTCGAAAACTCGACCGCATATCCGTCGACCGTCCTATCCATCTGCTTCAGATTGGTGAACCTCGTATGTAGATCGTACCGAGCTACCGCACCGAAATACTTGGTCTGAAATCTTTTATGGAATACTGACCATGCAATAGGTGCCACCAATCCAACGGCCTACACCGTCCACCAGCTGCGGGCAAGATCTAATAACTGCAGGCACACCACGACCACCTTATCGTCTTCTGAAGTCCTGGCTGCTTCTAGAATCACCTCTGTGTCCTGAAGCCAAGCGTCAGCAGCAATAGCATCTTCGCTACCATCAAAGAATAGAGGGTTCATGCGCTTGAAGCTGTTGGCCGAACTGTTACCCTGATGGCCTCCTCTGGTCAGAGCATCTGCCACTGCCTGGTGCAAGGCATCTCCTCGACGATCCTGAGAAACTAACAATGTCCTGATGAGACCCACCAAGGTGCCATCATCAGGCTCTGCAGGCTGGACGGGGTGAACTGGTGGCTCTTGACCCCCAGTAGACATGACTCTGGAGGCTACCCCTGAATGTTGGGCTTGATCTCCAGGTTGCTGTTGGTCCACGGGAGGTGCTCCGCCTCGCTGATCGGTAGGACCAGGAATAATGCCGCTGAAGAAGACGACATAAGAAACAATAAGAAAGGACCATGATAGATCAACGATACAAGAATGTGATCAGGTCAAGATTTTTAGGGATTTAGAGGATACGAGCAGAGATCAAGGGCGAGTACTGATTGATACATCTATTCGGTAAACCTTCACATATATTGATTTACAAGACCTGCATGGGCCACCACTTAAACCATGTAACGCCCCAGAACCAGAATACTGAAGAGCGGGGGCGAACATAGCCAGCTACATATATTAAAGTACAACCTACCTCGCTATACGGTCACGGCTGTCTATATACATGAGGGTTTAACTACAAGCCATCAATCTCTCAGGGTCATGAACATGCCTATTGTCTCAATCTCAAACAAGCAATAACAGTTTACAAGATGTCAGAACACTAAATATACAATAGTAAGGCGTACCATACATTACATATTTGGATGATCATGAAGCTAGTCGTACAAAATGTCAAGACTAGCAAGAGTTTCAGTCTTACATGATCAACCATAGGATTTGTCAATCATGTTACAGTCCGTAGGCAGACAGTAAATAAAGGTACAATCGAGCTAAACACGTGCTCGTCGGCTAAACGCCTCAAAAGAATATTTTTATAATAGAGTGAGAGAACAAAAGGAACCCACTCGTTGCCCGAGTTACGCCTGGTGGTCACCATCTGGCTGGAAGGTAGGTAGATTCTCTGGAGGTGCTCCGATATCTGGCCATACAAAACCAGCTCGGTCAGATCCCAGAAAGAGCAAGTGCCACAAAGAAGACTTCACTTAGGAACTAAAATCAGTATATCATAATTGAATATTAAAGATAATTATAAAGATACTGATAATAACAGAGATAGCAACAGTAAATTGAGTACGAGAAAACCATTCAAGTAGCCAGGTCGCAACCCTTAAACCAAACAAGGACCGGGGTTACAACCCTTCACCTGAATAGAAACATGTCTCAAATACTGTTGGTAAAGTAAAATATGACGAGCATGACGTAGGGTACAATAAGACAATAAACGAAAAGAGGATACAAAACTGCTCTAGGAGCCAGGTTACAACCCTTAAACCAAACAAGGACCAGGATTGTAACCCTTCACCTAAACAAAACTTGTCCCCTGATCATTATTGTTAAGACAAGCATAAATAATCATGCTATTGAACTAAGGTAAAACAAGACGAGCATGACATGGGGTGCAATAAGACAATAAACAAAGAAAGGATACAGAACTGCTCTGGGAGCCAAGTTATAACCCTTAAACCAAACATGTACCGGAGTTGTAACCCTTCGCCTAAACAGAACTGGCCCCCTGATCATTATTGTTGAGGCAAGCATAAGTAATCATGTCATGTCACAATCTTATAGAGTATCAGGACAAGATGAAGCTGGACTAGACTCCATCCAATCAATCATGGCCAAGTAAAGAGTACGGCTTGATACTTTAACTAACTAAGGTTATCATAGGCCTAGTTACTAGCAAGATACAATGAGATTATTCCAACAGCCACAAGCCCTACAGACCATCCAGTTTATCCAGTTCGAATGTCCGTTTATGAAGGGTGCAACACGTTACTGTGTGCTGAAAATGTGCCCTACTCGTCGGTAGGCTACAAGTCCGTTAGTGCGCCCAGATAACGGGATTGCCTGTAGCTGGAAAATCTCTCCATGACTACTAGATTTTCTAGTTATTAACCTTAGTCAATTTCAGTAGGTACCCCTGACCGTGGTATTCAGGGGTCCCTGTCCTAGATATGATGCAAGATAATACTGGTTTATTTGTACAAACAAAATCGTCCACGGTGTCCAGGTTATTCATTCTTGTCATATCGAGCTAGCTGTCGTAATAGCATATCGAGATATATCATGTCAAATTTACTTGTCAAGAGTATGCCACGGCGGGCCACTATCGTGTTCCGGGAATATGTACAAAATCTACATGGTATAAGCCTTCACAGAGGATCAAGAAACATGAGCATAAATGTAGCTTTTCTATGTAATAATAATAATAAAAGAGGACAAATACAATGAAAAGGGCCATGCTGCTAAGGGAGACAAGCTCATGCGGATAGAAAAGGAAGGGGTGCATGCAGCAGAATAGAAACAGGGGCTCATGCGGCTGCGGGCTCATGCGGTGGGAAAACACGGACTCATGCGGCTAGAAAGGAACAGGCGTATGCGGCAGGAAGAATATGGGCATATACGGCTGCGGGGGAGCTAGCTCATGCGGCTAGGGAAAAATGACTTCATACGGCAGTAGGATGCGGGAGTTCATGCGGCTGGAAGAATACGAGTCTATGCAGCTATAGTCGAGCAGAGCCATGCGGCTAGGAAAGGTGGAGTCTATGCGGCTGCAGGGACTGCAGGCTTATGCGGCAAAGGTAATGTGAGCATATACGGCCGCGGACCAATAAGGCCATGCGGCTGGGTCATGCCAAGGCCTTATGCGGCTGTGGGGAAACGAGTTATATGCGGCAGCGGATAATTGAGTTCAAGCGGCAAAGAATGCCATGTGACAAATATTGCCATACGGCCAAGAAAAACTTGCCGCATGAAATCCATGCGGTCAAGTACTGCTCTTCTTCCCCACTTGTCCAAGAAGCCGAGCCATGAAGTCCATGGCTTCAAAGCTCCATAACTCCTTCGTCCAAGGTCCATATCCGGACTTTCATAGGTCAAAATAGGGCAGAATCAAATTTTTTATAATATGGAACCATCAAAACTTGATAATAACAAGGTTAAATAGATCAAAATCCAAGAAATCTAAAAATATAATGAGCTTAGATCTACATAAATTGAACCATGAAAACTAAAATACTAAGTACTAAAGTGTCTTAGAATTTCGTGGAAACGAGAATGGAACAATAAAAATAGAGTTCCTCCATGAAGCAAGCTGCATTTGCCTAGGCCTTTCTCTCTGGTAGGTGGAAGAGAGTAATGGTGAAGAAGAAGAGTTATTGAAAGTAATGAGGAGAGAGAGTGAGTTGGTGGCTAATAAAGGAAGAGTGGGGTGGTAGGTGGGGTGGTTCACATGAAAAATTGATCCAAATCGAACCAAGCCAACCAAGCCAAACCAAGCAAGTGAAATACCGAGATAACCATGCAATGAGACATACAATATACGTACACATATACCAAAATATATAATACGAACTAGGGTCGTTACACGTTGCTCATGCGTGCATATGTCGGATGCGCCTGGACGTGGGAACGCCACGTGGCTGATGCTGGCAGAGGCACATGGACGATGCACCCCGAGTTATAGTGGAATATGTTCGAACTACTTCGTTGGGCTATAAAGGAGCTGACACGTGGCAGTTGCTAAAATTTGGTTATTGCTAAGATCTTGGATGGTTAGCACCCATTCTTTGAATAAACTGAGTCAAAGGACGCATGGCGTATGCCTGTGGCTCAAAGATCTCGGTTTTGGAGGAGAGCAATCTGTCGGGGTATGCCTATGATCGGACGCATGGAGGCGACTTAGTCCTATAATTTTTAGGCATCATAGACAAGTCTGGACATATGGCTTTTGAGGCGCATGCAGAGCTTCACATCAGGGTACGCCTAGGATCAGGTGCAGGGAGGCGACTTGGTCTTATGATTTTTAAGAGTCATGAGCAAGTCCAGACGTATGGCTTTTGAGGCACATGCAGAGCTTAGTCTTCTGTTGCTTAAGATTAGAAGTGAGATGATGGGGCATATGACCACTGGGTGCATGCCGTCTTCTGGACACATGGCCACGAGGCGCATACGAATGATAAATCGGCCACGTGGCAGTTGTTGCCGACCCAAGGTGTAATGATGCTGCTGCCATCAGCGGCTCTTCATTTTGTGCACAAGGCTGCTGATTAGACGGCTCTTAGAATGCGTTGCCGTCTTTGTCATTCATCATTAAATGCTTGATTGTGATCAAGTTGAAGAGGGTGCATCGGTTAGTGCCCCTTTGGGCGCATGGGTCTCTGGCCTATTTGGGCACATCTCTGAGGAGCGCTTGATGTTGATGGTGCATCAGCCAGATGTCACATCCTCTTTGGCCTGTCTGTTGAGTTCTTCGGGGCTATAATTTAGCTAAATACGAGGAAACGGATTCATTTGCTATTAATGCAAATTTATTGCATATAATTTGGAAAGTTGGCCATTTGGCACTCGGGTGTAGGCTGCCCGTGCTTATAAATAGCCGCATGAAGAAAAGCTTTGCTTCCTTTCTTTATTTTGACATGAAGATGAACTTGGCCGGAGCTTCGCCTTGGCAAACTGTCAAACTCAGTTTTTGTAGAAGTCTTGATAATGACCTCTTTCCGAGGGTGAAGATGCGCTGTCCCACTCTTTTCGTCGATCTGAGCTTCCGTGATAGTTTCTGTTGCATCCAAATATCGGGATCGTCGAGTCTCGACACATGCCGATGGTGCCTGTTGCATCCAAAGATCGGGGCGGTCGTGTCTCAATTTTTCTTATACTGGAAGAGCCGCAGGTCGGGGCTATCGTACCCCAACTTTGTTAGGTTGGAAGAGCCACTCCTCCTGCGAGTGCCCGCATGCTGACGAGGAAGTGATTCGCTCTAACTATGAATGGGGATACACATACGTTGGGATTGCTGGAATGATGTGCCTGGCTGTAGCACTTTAGTGATGCGCCTGGCTGTAGCACTTTAGTCATGCGTCTGGCTGTACGTTGAAGTGATGTGCCTGGCTGTAACACTGTGTCTGACTGTAGGTTTTAGGATTTTCTTTCTCTTTGTAAAAGAATTTTCCTTTGTAAAAAGAATTCTTTGAACTCCCTGGCGCATGTTTGAGTCTAGCCGTATACTGTTAAGCGCATAGAAATTCTAGCCTATAGATGCGCCTAAAATTCTATGCTTCTACAAGACCCCCTTCAAATTTTTCAAAACTTTCTGTCAAGTTTTGGAAGACTTTGTACAAAAAGCATGAGAAGTAACGACTCGGGGCACATGCCTTTTGCCTAGGCACATGGCTCTTCTTGGCATATAGTCATTCTGCGCGTGGCTGTAGGGACGCTTGTTGCTTAGGCGCATACTGCTAGGGCGCATACATCTTTTGGAAGAGATAACGCCTTGATCTTAATGATGATCTTTTGAAGATAAGCAGCCATCGGTTTCATGTGACCCGAAGCGAATGATTGTTGATGTCACGCCTCATCGGTTTACATGTGAGGCCAAGCCTATAAATAGGCGGCTATGAGGAGAGAGAGTCTTCTACTTTCTGCCAAAGCTTTCATCTTCTTCCTTGGATCTCTTTTCTCCTTCTTCTTCGAGAACCTTTAGTCCTTTCGAGAAATGGCTCCCAAGACTCCCCGCGGTGGTGTTGGACGAGGAAGGGATAGGGGAAAGAAACCCTCGGAGGTCGACACGGAGGAAGCCCCCGTCGTCGTGGCGACCCACGCCGACGTTCGGCCGAAAGTGTTCGGTGGGTGTTCTCTTGCCTTGGTGTTTTTCACTTCTTTTGTAGTGATGTTCGGGTGGCCCGACTATATATGAGCCACCTCACGTTGATGTGCTTGGGCTGACGCATATGGACTTTTGTCCTGATGATGCGTCAAAGCCTCACTTGCTGACACGCATGGACTTAGGTCCTGATGATGCGTCGAAGCTTCACTTGCTGACGCGCATGGACTTAGGTCCCGATGATGCGCCGAAGCTTCATTTTGCAAATGTGCATGGACTTAGGTCCTGATGATGCGTCGAAGCTTCATTTTGCTGACGTGCATGGACTTCAGTCCAGATCATGCGTCGAAGCTTCCTCTGCAATACACCTGGACTTTGATCCCGTGTGTCTTTGCTAGGGATCCATCTTATGCACCTGGGTTTTGGCCCGGTTGATGCGCCAGAAGTCGTAATACGGCTCAGATGCTCATGTTGGGCTTCTAAGTCCATTTGGTCTTTTTCCTGATTGCTTTGTTTCATTTTATGTGATAGTGTTGATGACCATCCCCCTGCTGAACGAAGTTCTCTTAGACCATGCACTCTGTCAGCTGGGTGTGGACTTTAATGAAGAGATCATAAACCCGGCCAAGGCGGCTATTATGTTGGATCAGCCTCCGGAGAGGATGGCCCAGATTCTTGACCAGCACCATATTTTCCTTCAGTGTATGATGGAAATGGGGAAACTCAAATCTGCTGAATCTGAGAATGAGTCCTTTTTAAAACATGATTTTTGTTCGGAAACCGTCTGACTTCCACCAAGGCGAAGGTACTAAAGATCAAGGAAGACTACTTCTTCAAGGCCAAGGATGTGAACATGTATATCAATCAAGCGGAGCGCTAATTGCCCTTGACGGCCTTCCGTAGCCTTGCTTCGAAGTGAAGGATGAAGTTGGAGCTCACTCTTTTTCAAGGAGGGGCCATGGCTGGCACCATAAGGATCGATACGTCCTCGAACCAGAGGGATACCTTGACTGCCATATGAGCCGGAACCTCCTATCATTGGCGAACTTTGCATCCCGGGGGTATCTATAGCGATGTTCCCACTGATACCTTTGCGTTTAATTCTTCTACCTTCGTCAATCGTCTAGCGTAGGCCAAACTATCCTATCCGAAGGGAGAGTTTCGGGTCAAGGGTTGGTGCCACTATGTGCAAAAATGGGACGAGCTGACCCTTTAGGTTCTAACAAAGTTCAGGACCGACCTCCGAAAGATTGGTCTCGATGCTGCTGTTCGTGCTACTCCGGCAGGCATAGACCTGAATAAGCATACGTTCTTTGCTCGCCTGGAGATGTATAATACTCATACTGGCACCTTTTTCACTCTCGTCGGGGAGTTAGGATTGGTGCTTCATGAGGTGCATGAGGTCTCGAAGCTTCCCTGGGGGTCTGAACCCTACGAAGAGTATTTTCCCACAAATGAGGAGTTCTTGGCTTTGGAAGTGAAGAACTCAAAGATGATGGCGGTGTTCAAGGTGGTTGCGAGCCATCATTACCTGCTTCAGCGCAGGAAGAAAGATGGGGCGCAGCACCGTGTAAATGCTTGGAGGAAATATGTCTTCAAGCAAGACTTAGTGGATCGCTCAAAGATTCGTTATACGACTCCTCAGGGGCTCACCCAGGCTGAGGTGCTTGCCGAGATGACCAGGCTAAATGAAAGGAACCCCTGAGAAAACAAGGATCGAGAGCCGTCTGAGCACATCTATAGCTGCTTCTAGCATTGTGCTCATAAAATGTCCCCCAAGGCCGTGTTGGCCTCCTTTCTGATGCTATGGCTTCGGGACCATGTGTTTGCCGGTGGTTCTGGTTCCTTGTAGAGGGTATCCAGGAATCTTATTTTGTCAGCTGTGAAGCTGGTCTTTGGATGTCCTCTGGCCCTGCTTCCCGCCATGGTGTGCAACCTGAAGCGGGGTTTGAGAGAATTCACGAATAACGTGATAGGTGAGAAGGCAAGCGGGGCAATTTCCCTCGAGCGGAGTTGCCCTTCCATTATCTGATGGGGTGGCTAATTTTGCATCACCCGAGCATAATAACGCCTGGGTCGGTCGAGGAGCATGAGGATGGTGATTCTTTCATCTGCTGTTTCTATAGACAGAAATGGCCGTATATATGTGTGCCTATTTGTAGGAGGGTTCTGTCATATCTCCAAGGATGGGAGATCATCAAGGTTGCTCCCACTTTTGATGGCTGTAAGGCGGATGAGGAGCTAGAGGACACCGACGAGGATGCTATTACTTTGGCACCGTGGGGGTTCCATTGGCTGCAGATCATCCGGCCCTTCCACCTTGTGTATCGGAACAGGAATTGTTGCTACCTGGAGCCGTATTTGCCTAGCCGGTTTGTGCGCCAGTTCGGCTATACCCAGCTGATGTTGAAAAACCCCAGCAGCTCTTTGGGGTTTGTCAGAAGTTTGTTGGATGGTGCCTGGGGGTGGCAATATTATAATGCTGGTGCACGGCAGTGCGTTTCACGCTGCCCATTTGCAATCCCCAGCAACATATCTTGTATTCTGCCGCGAAGATTTATTGCACAATGAATACTGTCCCCGTTGGTTTTGACCGGGAGACCAGTTTAATTGTCAACACGTAGCTTGACGCTTCGGAAGGTATGCTGGTGACAGCTCGAGCTTATCATCCTCCCGAAATGGCAGCTTAAACGACTGCCCCTATAGCACTGCGGGGAGTTCTCAGGAGGAGCCCTCGGCCGATCATCTGAAGAAACGTGCCCCGACGAAAACAGATCCGTCTGATCCGAAGAGGCGTAAGAAAGACACAGCCACCAAGGTGCAGCCTTCGGCGGCTCTCACAGAACCAGCTCTCGTAGTGGTATGTACATTATGATAAGTCTGGTTTGGTTCTTTCCTCTTTTGTTTATATGTCTCTTCTTTTGTAGGAGAAAAAACTCGGTCTTCAAAGCCGGGCCCCAGTCAACCGAAGGAGGTGGCGAGCTCACCTGTTGAGCGCATCCCTCCTATTGTGCCGTCTCTTATGGAGGAGACTTTCGACGATGTTGTCACCATGGAGGTCCCCCGTACTTTGGACCACGGTGGAGATGATACTATAGGTAAAGCAGCATCTGAGAATGTAGACCCCTCTCTTCAGGGATATGGAATTGTCTTCTCAGGGAGTGAAAACTATTGTGGGGTCCCCCAAAACTGGTATGGGGGGCTCGAAAGAAGTTGCCAAACAAACCCCTCCTGCTGAGAAGGAAGAATGGAACTCATCTTCCACGGACGGTGTTCCTAGAAAAGATGTTGCTTGGGGTGATCCCCCAATAAGCAGAGAAGAATGTGCCGAGGCGTCGACTGCTGAACTCTCTCTTAGGGAGGCTTTGGAAGGCCCGATTTCAACGGATGCTCCATTGTCTAGCCCTATTTTTGACCCGGTATTGAGCCTAAAAATTAAGATGTGCTACCCATTAAAGTGCTCAATCAACTGATGGCGCCAAAATATAATGTTGCGCCAAACATTCAAGTTACACAGCATCAGGTTGCGCCAACACCAAGTTGTGATGGAATCAGGGTGCACAAAGCGACACATGGCATACTACCATGAGAAGCTGTAATAGCGTCATCATTTTCTACAACTGACAGCACGAAGATTAAGTAAAATCTATTCGAATCCCGCACAACGCGACGCTCGAGAAGATTTTGTCAGCATGTAATTAATGCTGACAGCTGGTTCGCACAAGTTACTGAATGGCGTGAGGATTAAATAGTACAGCACAGAAGACCTAGTCAAAGATGCCATTCGTTGAGTTGCGCCTATGCACAGCCTGACAAATTGGCACCACGTGATCAACTCTTATATTAAAAACAGGGTGACGTGGCGCACAAGCCATCAAATTTGCAGAGCGTGCCCACTACACTGCCCATGACCATACGCATCTCAATCAAACGATACCACGCATCTACAGCAGTTGGTGCAAACCGCTCGCACAGGTTGTTATGTTGCTCCTACGCGCAACATGATGAAGCAAGCGCAAAGTGATCAAATGGTGTTCAGGACAGAGTGACGTGGCACACAAGCCACTAACTTCGCAGAATGTGTCCACTACACTGCTTATGACCACACACATCTCAATCAAATGATGCCACACGTCCACAGCAGTTAGTACAACCATTTGCGCAAGTGAAAAAGAGGTGCGCAACCTGAAGCACGCGTAACCCAGAATAACTACTAAATGGTTATTTCATGAACTCTATAAATAGAGTTTCAAATCATTCTCAAAGCATCAAGAGTGATCATAATATTCTACTAAAGTGCAGCTGCATTCTCCAGAGGCTCGTGTCTTCGATATCACATTGTCCAAGAGATAAAGTGATCGTCTTCTGATCAGATTCCTATAGTTGTACTTCCCCAAAAATCAGTTGTACTCCTGTACTCTTTTTTTTAGTTTGTAATAAAACTTTTGTTCTTCGCAAACAAAATGGCGACTCTGCTGGGGACGACTTTCTCCTCCAACGAGAAAGTGACTACTCAATGTGATACCGCATCAATCGGCAAGACACAGAAGACCCTGATCGTTAAAGTCGACCAGACAGCCTACGAGACCATGATCAATATTGGGGTTGCCAAGCGCACTGCTGCCGCAGTTAAGAGTAAGATGCGCTCTGTTTAGACTCCTAAGTCCTCGGCGGCGCAATCTCCTGTCTCTGAGCAAGTCGCGCCCATCAATGCTTCAGCGAAACCTAAGAAAAACAACCTTCTGGCTAATCCATCTACTTCTCCGACCCTGAAATCGAAGGAGACTCTGTCTCGACACACTGCTGTCCAAAACAAGGGAAAGCGCCCTTCATCCCTCTCTTTCCTGGCGCAAGCTGCACTTGTTCCCGCCTCTGCGCAACTTGCGCCCATCTCTGCTTCGGCGCAACCTAAGGAAAATAGCCTTTTGGCTAATCCCTCTACTTTTTTGACCCTGAAATAGAAGAAGACTTTGTCTCGATACACTGCTATCTAAAATAAGGAAAAGCGCCCTTTGGCCTTTTCTTCTTCGGCACAATTTGTGCATGTTCATGCTTCAGCTCAACTTGCGCAGGTTCATGCCTTGGAGCAACCTGCCCAAACTTGTGCACTAGCGCAATGTAAAGAGAAGCATTATTTTCCACCAAATCAGAAGCTTAGTGAGAAATCACTAAATTAAGGAAAAGGCGCTTTAACTTTTCTTCATTTTGCTCGAGTCGTTGACTGGATGGAATGTACTGCTCTACTTAAAATAGACAACCAAATCTCTGTCAGGAAGATGAGTTATATTCAGAACAAACCTTCCATGCAAAAGGACATTATGCCCACTCCAAAGGGATCAGGGCAGGATCTACTAACCTTATGTATTTTAAGATCCCGACGAGGCAAACTACTAGTATCTCAAGTAGATGCATAAGAAGTTCCTCTATTATACTTGCGTACCTATATCAATAGGTGCCAATTAGGCTCAACCTCGGGAAATCACAAGATGCATCAAGTACAATCTGCACCAGTTGCTAACTTACACCAGAGGAAGAATGCAGAAGTAAAAGATCCTGTGAATTATGCTAACCATCTTAGCACGTCCTTGTGCGCACATGGTACAGGACACCTCAGAAACAGGAACCATGTCCCGAATATCATCAAGGACTACGTTCCTGCAAATTCTTCTCGTCCTGTTAGTGACCTCCATGAACTCTTAATACAGAAGCGGAAGGTTGCAAATCCATCCCGTCCAGTGGTGGTCCAACAACAAGAACATCATTGCAACCACCATCATGAATTTGTCATCAAATGCTGCTGTCAGTCAGCCAAGCGATCGGTCTTTGACCGTTTTAATTATGTTCAGACTCCTGAACCAATCCTAGTAGATGAAGATGAATTACTCTTTGCTCCTGTCAATATGACATCTCAAAGCACTGGGGGTAGAAAACGTCCAAGACGTAATGCGTCCCGCAATCCTAGTTAGCAATACTTAGATCGGATTCATGAATCCAGTGAAGGAGTATACCAATATGCTAGATCAAGAAGCTGAGACACAATCGGTCAAAGGAATCTTCTTGATTCAAACCAAGATTCCTTCAGTCAAAAAGATATCCCTATCACTTATTCTGGGGATAGTTCTTTATGTGACTTTGATGCTGACAGTGAAAGGTCTGAAAGGACCATTCTTTCTACTATCTTGTCTTCAAAGGCTAGAGAAGTGACTGCTTATGCTGTCACAGATGATCAAGATACCTCCACTTCTTCCAATCAAGAGCAGAGAATTGCTGCTTTGGAGGCTAGTTTGAAGAACATCGCTGAGATGATGGCAGTCATACATGCTGTGATTATAGTACAACATACAGTTCCACCAGTCGCGAATCTGATTCTGACTCAAGAATATGTAACAACATCAATTTCTACCAATATTGATCTGGGGGTACAATCTTCTCACACTGCTTCCATTCCTGCACAGGCTTTTCCAAGACAATCTGGTGCAGGGGTGGTACTTATCATGCGGTACCCCCTCCTAACACATTGAATCAATCTGCTACTCCGTAATCAACATGAGATACAAATAATGTAATGCCTTAGAACCAGAATACTGGAGAGTGGGGGCATACATAGCCAGCTACGTATATTGAAATGGAATCCACCTTGCTATACGGTCACGGCTGTCTAGATACATGAGGGTTTAACTACAAGCCATCAGTCTCTTATGGTCATGAACAAGCCTCTTGTCTCAATCTCATGCAAGGAATAACAGTTACAAGATGTTAGAGCATCAAATATACAATAGTAAGGCGTCCCATACATTACATATTTGGATGATCATGAAGCTAGTCGTACAAAATATGAAGACTAGCAAGAGTTTCAGTCATACATGATCAACCCTAGGATTTGTTAATCATGCTACAGCCCGTAGGCAGACAGTAAGTAAACTGCAATCGAGCTAACACGTGCTTGTCGGCTAAACGCCTCAAAAAATATTTTTACAATAGAGTGGGAGAGCAAAATAAAACCCACTCGTTGTCAGGGTTACGCCTGGTGGTCACCATCTGGCTGGAAGGTAGGGAGATCCTATGGAGCTGCTCCGGTATCTGGTCATACAAAACTAGCTGGGTCAGATCCCAGAAAAAGCAAGTGCCACAAAGAAGGCTTCACTTAAGAACTAAAACCAGCAATTAGCACAAAACATAATTATATTAAAACTGGAGATATGGAAAAAAATCATGAGGATATACGATGCGATAACCATGGGACTATTTAGATAGTAAGGTTACAACCTTTAAACCATACAAGGACCAGGGTTGTAACCCTTCATCTGAACGGAACTTGGTTTTCCACCATTTACCGATAAAATAAAGCACAAGCAATCAGGTCATGTTACAATCTTTGTACAGGATCAGGACAGGACTAGATTGGGTTAGACTCCATCTAATCAATCGCGGCCAAGCAATGAGTACGACTTGATACTTTAACTAACTAGGGTTATCACAGGCCTAGTTACTAGCAAGATACAATGAGATATTCCAATAGCCACAAGCCCTGCAGACCATCCAGGTTATCCAGGTCGAATATCCGTTCATGAAGAGTGCCACACATGACAGAGTACTGGAAATGTGCCCTACTCGTCGGCAGGCTATAAGTCCACTTGCGCGTCCAGATAACGAGATTGCCTGTAGCTGGGAAATCTCTTCATGACTACTGGATTATTCTAATTATTAGTCTTAGTCAATTTCAGTAGGTACCCCTGACCGTGGTACTCAGGGGTTCCTGCCCTAGACATGATGCGAGACAGTATTGGTTCATTTGTACAAATACAATCGTCCACGGTATCCAGGCCATTCATTCTTGTCATGTCATGTCATGCTAGCCGTCGCAACAGTATTCAATAGTTCCCATCAGACTTGCTTGTCATGTCTTGTCATGTCAATTCACTTGTTATACCATGCCATGTACAATTATCAGTCCAGTCATGCCAATCAATTCGTGATTATCAAGTTCATGGAAAGTGCAAGGACATAAAGACAATCGGGTACACAAAAAGGGGGCTCAAGACTCTACGCTAGCGAACCTCTACGCTAGGCCAAGAGGCCCCAAGCGTAAAAATGGATTTACGTGAGCAAGACCAAGGAAAGACCGCTTCTACGCGAGCGGGAGACCTACGTTAAAGGGAACTCTACGCTGGCAAGGCACTACGCTAGCGAGCACCCTATGTAAGCGGAACTTTACGTGCACGAGCACCCAAGTGAAAATCTACGCACGCAAGGCTCTACGCTAGCGAGGAAGAGTCTACGCGAGCACGACTCTACGCTAGCGAGAGTGGGCCCCCCTCCCTCCCGTCCGCGTAGAGTTTAAGTGAACTCGACGGAGAAAGGATTACGCTGGCATGTAATGCATTTTCGTAAAGAGGGTAAATGATACGCTGGCAAGTAAAACATGTGCGTAAAAACTAAATACTACGCTAGCACGTAAGAACGTGTGCATAAAACTTCATCTTCTCCCCAAGGCCAAGACAAGCAGGCATAAAATCTCAAGAGCTCAAGGAAGCCCCATCTCGGTCAAGACTCGATGAAATCCAACCATTCCAAAACTAAACTTGCGTAACATCAGAAGGCCTTCTATATAGAACTCTTAGTTTTCGAAAATAAGCTAGTTTAGTAGATCAAAATAGAGAAATCCAAAAATACAACAAACTTAGATCTATATGGAATGAACCAATGAAACTAAAAATGCTAAGTCCTGAAGTATCTTAGAATCTCGTGAGGAAGACAATGGAACAATAAAACTTGAGTTCCTCCATGAAGCAAGTTGCACTTGCCTACGGTGGCGCTCGGTGGAGAAGAAATGAGGAAGAAGAAAAGAAGTAGTAAATGAGTAATGAATGAGGAGAGAGAATGGTTGTTGGGTTAATAAATAAGAGATGGTGGTAGGTAGGGGTTTGCATATCAACCCAAACCGAGCCCAACCAAGCCGAACCCAACCAACCTAATGCAGGCCAAGGCCAGGATAAACCACATGAACCAGAAAATGCTAACTAACCCATGCCAATGCAAATCCCAAGACTAGCCAGTCAAGACAAGTCGAACCAGGATGAACCCAAAATAAACTAAGGCAAGATTAAACCAAGATGAAGCTAAGCAAGAAAAGTCTAATTACGGGTCGAGATTCCATACACGTATACCAAAATACGTAATACGAATTACGGACGTTATAACTCTATCCACCTTAAAAGAATTTTGTCCTCAAAATTTACTTAAAAGGCTAGAGAGGCAAGGGCGGGCTATACTAAGCAATCAATCAAACAATCAATCATACAAGCAAGGAATCGAAGGCATGAGGCCTAAGAAAGACATTATTGTAGGACCGTTGAGCACCTCTAGAGGGGGGGTGAATAGAGTATTTATGTGCAGCAGAAAATAATCACCAATTAAAAATATTAAGCAATTATATATTATGGCATATAAAAGACGGTAAATAAAATACGGTAAAGTAAGAGTCAAGAATTCAAACTCAGTAACACAGCGATGTATACTGGTATTCCTCTGAGAGGACTAATCCAGTCTCGAGTACTCTTGCTCGATGTTAATCCACTATGGCACAAGCTTTAACTGAGTGCTTGCAACTCTTACAACACCGTGCTTGGTGACAAGTGCACGACCGACTTCACAACACCGTGCTTGGTGACGAGCGCACGACTGACTCCACAACACCGTGCTTGGTGATGAGCGCACGACCGGCTCCAGAAGACAATTGGAAAACTGGAATGTTTTCTGAATACAACCTCCGATACAACTCTTCAACACCAAACTCTATATTAAACAGAAACTGTACTGGCTTGGCTAAGAGTCGTAAAGGCTTAGATATGAAAGTAAAAGCTCAGAACACTTTAGATAGAGAAGAGAAGAGATGAAATTGGATTATTGAAATGAATGATAATCTCAACTCTATTTATAGTATTTTTGTGGAACCGAACTCGGGCAGAGTTCGGACAGAGTTCGGATGCTAGGATTTCGCATACGAACGTTGCATGCAGATTTGGTGGGAACTGTATTTCAAATAACCCAGACCAAACTCGGGCCGAACTCGGACCGAACTCGGTCAGAGTTCTGTCAGAGTTCTGCTGGTTCAGAACAGTAAGGAATAAACCAAATTTGCATAGGTTTTGGGCCTTTTGGAATTGTGGATTTTTGGGGTACGTAGGTAGGCTTATTTTTGTTTGTGGACTGAGAAAAACCTAAGCCAGTACCGATCCGATCAATCTCACATTTTTCCTAGACTCAAATAGAAGGAAAAATACAGAATAAATATGAAAACTAATAGTCCTTTTGTTGACGTCTTTTTCCTGACGTTGAAGACGCATTTTTCCTTGACGGCAATCATCCAAAGATAAACAGATCTGAAAATCTGAATACCTTTCGGGGGTTTCGCCCCCGAACCCCTGACGGGGGGCGCTGCCCCCTCGACCCCTGTCCGCTGACCGGGCAGCGGAACCCCCGATGCGAGGCCCCGGATAGGTCGTTGGGCAGTTCAGAGAAAACTTCTTGTACAATGCCGTCTTTGGCCCATCAATAATTCTCTATTGCATATGTCCTGGTTTGACAAAGCTTGATCATGCTTACAGCATGTCTTACAAATACATGTTAGACAAACGAAACCAATATGATACAAGCATAGCAATATTGATATAGAACATTTAGGACAATGCTAAGTTTAAGTAGCATGAATATTAGTGACATCACTAGTTAAACTTAATTGATTAGCCATATTCAAAAACATGATATAATCATTGGGCTAACAATCTCCCCCTTTTTGATTATGGCAAATCGGTTAAGTTTAAGATAGATACAATAGATGTATATATCGCTAATAAACACATATTACAAAAAAAATTCTTTGCTAACTTAGACTTATTTCTCCCCCTTTGACATGATCAAAAAATAAGCTCCCCCGTAATAAAGAGATAAAACGAACTCAAGCATAAGTATAGGAGGAAGGAAAAATAATAATAATCATGATCAAGGATTAGAAGAATAGTGTAACGATAAGTGTTTAGAAAATTGCATAACTAAAGAATAAAAACTTGTCAACACAGTATAGTTGGTTAAAAAAATCACTCAATAAATAGTTTACCAACTAGAAATCAAAAATGATTTCAAAACTCAATATTATGATAAATATAACTCTAGTTTTGAAATATACCAATAAAGGATTTCAATAAGAAATAGATATCAATATAGCAGAAGTCAATCATTGGTCATAAATAATTCATAAGAAATTCACAGATCTAGTATATACCAAAAAAAATAATAAAACTTTTAACAATGATCACAAAAAAAAAAATGATTCATAATTTGCCCATACAAATTAGTGAGTCAATTCAATAAAGCGTATAATCATCGAAAAGAGATCAAAATAAGTATACTAGAATCTATGCAAAATTTATACCAAAGTTAATGCATTTGAATTCAATTACCTTAGCATGATATATGTATATCCATTAGATAAACATGAAGGTAATGAAGACAAAATACTTGAGAAGGAGAAATCCAGTCTACTTGAATGCTCCTCCGCAAAGTATGATCAGTCTAAGTATAGATAATCATGAACTTTGAGATAAAACCTCAATAAGAAATGCCAAAAAGTAATTTTTAAACTCAATCAAATAAGGATAATTAAATATATATTTGGCAAGATAACTTTTAGAAACTCAAATGAGAGAATTAAAAATAAATAATAATAATCATATATTCTCTCATCTAATATAAATCCAAATATCATGAACAACTCAACAAGATATTTAAGGTAAAAGAATATATGTCAATGATGAACTAGCTATACCACATATTAAGGGCATAAAAGAATTGAAACAATTAATTTGCTCCCCCTTAAAATATGCGTATATAGTTCAAAAATAATTCACATGATCTAAGGGATATCCAAGATATGCATCTTTTCTTTCCTTTGATCAAATGCATATAAAATTTCAAACTCAAAACAAATATCATCTTTAGGCAAGAAAAAAATATCCAATATAAATAAAGGCTTAAAGATGAAGAAACTATGTCTTCAATAAAAAAATATAACACAAATCATTTCATGTAAGTAAAAGATTTTTGAAGGCTGTCTTTAATAATAACATTGAGTACGAGACAGATTCAATAAATCAAAAAAGCTTTTCAAAAATGTGGAATTTATTACGAAAAACTTTAGTAAATATTCGAATGCGTCAATTTAGTCCTCAGACTGAAAGCTGTCGATTCGAATCACGAAAATAATTTCAATAAAAGAATCCATAAATCATAAATAAATCCATTTGAACAAATAAACAAAACTAGATAAATGTCCAAAGAAAAGTGTATTCTAGATATACGGCATGTCAAGGGGATAATTAACTTGAAACAATTAACACTCCACCTTTACATGGTTATATCCAAAAGTAATAGTATAGATAAAATTTAAGAATTTCAGAGACATATTTTAGGAAGTAGGAAACTAATTCAAAAATATAAGGTCTTCTTACCAAAGTTCATTTCTTCCCTTTTAAAGCCTTAGCACGGTGTCCACCTAACAACCATAAGGTTTAAAGAAAAGAAATGCTTTGAGAGAGAGACATTCAATATGCTTGACTTCTCCCTTTCAAAGAATTACTGTTATAGACAGTAAGTAACTTGGATAAGAAGATAATAATATAAAGCTCAAAATCATTAATATTACGAATATTACACAAACTAAAGATGAAATCACAATACCATAATATTCAATAAGTAGTCACGAATACGAAAAACAATCATCTTTAGACAAAAAGAAGAAATATCCATTAAATAAACATTTAAAAATAAAACAATTAAAAGATATTTCAAATTAGCATGATAAATAATCATAGAAGTCAAAAGATGACATAAATTGATCTATGCTATAGAATCTCACATTCGACAAGATAGATCAACATATGCTACCTTTTTATGAAAATATAAAGAGAGAATATTATTCATCAAATCTAAAATTCAAAATCCATCAGATAATAATTGTAATTAGATCTCAATAAATCTTTAGTTTATAAAGCGTTGATCAATCTTGGGTTAGCTGTAGAGGTACTGTCCCAGCTAACGGAGGTTCACCGGGGAACACTTAAGTACCGCTTCGCTTCGACCGTAGTCGTGGTGACAGACAGACCTTTTGTAGGCTTGTACCCAAAATAAATCTCTTCTTTAATAACCAAGGATTTAAAAAGAATTAGTGCAATATGAAATCAATTATATTCTATGGACTTATAAAATCTTAGAACAATGTAGCATACAGCATAAGATGTATGAATTACATTTATCCGTATGTGCTGCAGAATCATTGGGTAACAACAAAATATAAAACATTTGTAAATCAAAATGTAGGACCTAGATATGCAGATGTATTCTGGAACCTAGGAGATTTGACAACACCTTGGACCCAGAACTAGATAATAGTTGCAAGTAGACCTTATTAAATCTTAAGTCTATAAAGTATTGATTACTTTGGGTTAGCTGTAGGGGCCGGTTCCCAGCTAGCGGTAGTCCAAAGACTAGTGCACCGTGTCGCTTCAGGCTATTTACACCTGTATGACAAGGACCCTTTCGGCTTGTTCCCAAAATAATTTCTACTCTTCAGAACTTAGATTCAAAGGAATATATGCAGTATCATCGAATATCGTCGAAATCCAGAATCCCTAAAAGTAAATACCCAAGAAATAGTTTATCAAGATCAAGATATTTAAAAATATCATGTATCCAAAATGTCAACCAAAAAGCCAAGAAAAACATACATCATTAAAAGAGGCTTTGAGGAAGAAGATAATAAAGAGAAGTACATGAATTTGTTCAAAAAAAATAGCTAAGTATGAGATAAGCACAAGTTTGAAAACTACTTTTTAAAATAATATAGAACTTGAACTTAACTCATATATCCCATAAAAATATTTATACTAAAATATATGAAACATGATCAATATATAAATGAAAATAAATTATTCATGTATCATTAACAAGCATAATAAATATTATCACAAGATCAAAAATATGCATAAATAAACTTTATCAGACAAAGATGTAATTGATTCATAAGAAGTTAATCAAAATAAAATATGAGAATCAATAGTGAAGTATATTATGCAAGCACAAGGTTAACATAGAAATTTATGTATATAATTTTCAAGTAAACAGGAGACTTGTGCTAAACACACATACTCACAAAATACTGATCAAAGTAAATACGACATGTTAAAGACAAATCGATAAGAAGTGACCATTAAAAATATTAAAGGCAAAGAGTCAAAAGCATATTCACCAAAAACAAAATTAAGCTCCTATGCATGCTTCAATAATAAAGATTAACAGTAAATAGCATACATAGACAAATGTGTCACACTAATAGAAAATAAAATACTATATAGTGTGAACTGATCATTTAAGCTAGACAATAGTCATGCTAAGATTATATCTCATATTGATTCAAATAATAAACATTTAAAAAGATATAAATGAGAGTTATTAGCAAGACATTTAAAAAGAACATGCTAGATATTAAGAAGTATTTAGAAAGCATGTTACCGAAGTGGTTCTAGTGACCACACTTCTGTTGGTACAATTGCATGGAAGATGACCTTTGTAGCTTTGCAATCACCAACATGTTCCATGGTTCTATTTGATATGATAAGCTTCACCTGCAATATTAGGTGAAGACTTTGGTATCTAATACTTGGATCCACATTTGTTAGCTTTAGGAACCCATTTGCACAAGTTCATATCAACAAGTTTTCTAATCTGACAATGATTAGAAACATGTCCATTCATACCACAATAATGACAGAAAGTATTAACATTAGGGCTATGTGCAGCAGTATGAGAACGTGCGGTGTGATATGATGTGCGTGGATACTTGTAATAGAAAGCATGGTTGTGTGAAGCTTTAGCTTTGCTTGCTTCCTTTGTAAAAGATTTGACGTGTGTGACTTTGTGATGTGCTAAGTGTCTTGTGTTAGACTGAGTCGTAGGTTGTACTACCTGTTTTCCCAGTCTAATCTCTAATTTTTTAGAGTTAGCACAGATCTCATCATACTTAGCAGAGAGAGCATCAATTCTACATGAAGCAATAGAATACTTCTTCTTTTCTGATTCTAATTCCTCCTTAAGTTTGGCATTTTCTTGAGTGCTCTCATGCAATCTAAACTCAAGTGTGGAAATCTCAGTAGAATTATCAGAAGTAGAAGTATTTTTTGCATCATTCAATAAGCAAGTAAGCTTTTCAATCTCATGCTTATAGGATAGAATATCCTTTCTAGCTTGCGTATACTTATCTAATACTTTCTTGTGTTCTTCTAACAGATCACTGAAAGCATCCGATAAATTATCATAAGAAAATTCACTCTCTTCAGAAAAAGAATTTTGTACCTCGTTAGATAATGCCATTGAGCATAAATTTGCAGCTTGATGAGGTCTCTCTTCTTTTTCTTCTTCTTCAGACTCTCTTGCTTTGCTTGCACACCATATACCCGATGATCTTCCTTCATTTGATTGTTCGTAGTGACTCTCCTTTCTTGTAGTAGTACAATCATCTTGGATGTGGTCTATCTTCTTGTAGTTGTCACATATAAGCTCTTCTTCGTTTAAGGGATTGTGTTGTACCTTTAATCCCAATTCCATCATACACATATTTGCATCATTATGAAGACTATCCTCCTTTCTGGAGTTGCTAGCTTTGCTTTCATACCTGCACTCATAAGTAGCTTCAAGAACTTTCCAAATTTTATGAGATGTTGTGCAAGTAGAAATAAAATTGAATACATTTGTGTCTACAGCACAATAAAAAGCATGCTTTGCTTTTGCATCAAGGCTAGCTAACTTCTTCTCTTCCTCTGTGTAACTATAATAAGGCTTGTTAATAATAGAGGACGTGAGAATAGAAGTGATAGTAGGCTTTTGGTAGCCATTGACAACAATTGACCATAAGTCAAAGTCTTGAGACTTCAGTACAAGCTCATCCGTGTTTTCCAATAACTATAGTTCGTTCCATCAAATAGTGGGAGTCTATTTGTGGATTGCCCTTCACCGTTGAATATTGAATTCATGGCTGCCATATTTATACTCTCAAGAGTGTTATATATGAATACAACCTGCTCTGATAATGAGGATCTGCTCCAAGGATGTTAAGCCAAGTAATAGAGTCCTTGCTAGGATACCAATTGAAGGAGCAATTAGTATAAGCAATAATATCTCTATAAGGAGCACTAGCTCTGATACCAATTGTAGGACAATTGGGATCAAAAAAAATACCTCTAGATGCAGCACTTGCTTTGATACCAATTGTAGGAGCAATTGGTATGAGCAGTAATATCTATATAACAAGCACCTGCTCTGATACCAATTGTAGGACCGTTGAGCACCTCTAGAGGGAGGGGGTGAATAGAGTGTTTATGTGTAGCAGAAAATAATCACCAATTAAAAATATTAAGCAATTATATATTATGGCATATAAAAGACGGTAAATAAAATACGGTAAAGTAAGAGTCAAGAATTCAAACTCAGTAACACAGCGATGTATACTGGTATCCCTCTGAGAGGACTAATCCAGTCTCGAGTACTCTTGCTCGATGTTAATCCACTATGGCACAAGCTTTAACTGAGTGCTTGCAACTCTTACAATACCGTGCTTGGTGACAAGTGCACGACCGACTTCACAACACCGTGCTTGGTGACGAGCGCACGACTGACTCCACAACACCGTGCTTGGTGATGAGCGCACGACCGGCTCCAGAAGACAATTGGAAAACTGGAATGTTTTTTGAATACAACCTCCGATATAACTCTTCAACACCAAACTCTATATTAAACAGAAACTGTACTGGCTTGGCTAAGAGTCGTAAAGGCTTAGATATGAAAGTAAAAGCTCAGAACACTTTAGATAGAGAAGAGAAGAGATGAAATTGGATTGTTGAAATGAATGATAATCTCAACTCTATTTATAGTGTTTTTGTGGAACCGAACTCGGGCAGAGTTCGGGCAGAGTTCAGATGCTAGGATTTTGCATACGAACGTTGCATGCAGATTTGGTGAGAACTGTATTTCAAATAACCCAGACCGAACTCGGGCCGAACTCGGACCGAATTCGGTCAGAGTTCTGTCAGAGTTCTGCTGGTTCAGAACAGTAAGGAATAAACCAAATTTACATAGGTTTTGGGCCTTTTGGAATTGTAGATTTTTGGGGTACGTAGGTAGGCTTATTTTTGTTTGTGGACTGAGAAAAACCTAAGCCAGTACCGATCTGATCAATCTCACATTTTTTCTAGACTCAAATAAAAGGAAAAATATAGAATAAATATGAAAACTAATAGCCCTTTTGTTGACGTCTTTTTCCTGACATTGAAGACGCATTTTTCCTTGACGGCAATCGTCCAAAGATAAACAGATCTGAAAATCTGAATACCTTTCGGGGGTTTCGCCCCCGAACCCCTGACGGAGGGCGCTGCCCCCTCGACCCCTGTCCGCTGACCGGGCAGCGGAACCCCCGATACGAGGCCCCGGATAGGTCGTTGGGCAGTTCAGAGAAAACTTCTTGTACAACGCCGTCTTTGGCCCATCAATAATTCTCTATTGCATATGTCCTGGTTTGACAAAGCTTGATCATGCTTACAGCATGTCTTACAAATACATGTTAGACAAACGAAACCAATATGATACAAGCATAGCAATATTGATATAGAACATTTAGGACAATGCTAAGTTTAAGTAGCATGAATATTAGTGACATCACTAGTTAAACTTAATTGATTAGCCATATTCAAAAACATGATATAATCATTGGGCTAACAATTATACCTCACGAGTCAATCAGGTCGGGATATCGCGATCGGATATCATCTTCAAGCTCCCACGTTGACTCACCCAAAGAGTGATGACCCCAAGCAACGCGGACTAACTTGATAGACTTGTTCTTGAGTATCTTCTCTCTTCGATCCAATATGGATACGGGTCTTTCCTCATACGAAAGGTTGGTACCAACAACCAATTTCGGATGATCAAGGACATGACTCAGATCTAGGATATACTGTCGTAATTGGGATACATGGAAGACATCATGTACCTCATACAACGACAGCGGAAGAGCGAGATGGTAGGACACATCTTCTACTCGCTTTAGAATGTCGAATGGCCTGATATACCTAGGACTAAGCTTTCTTCGTACGCCAAAATGAATGACGTCATGGTTAGGTGAGATCCTAAGGAATACATGGTCGTCGACGAAAAATTCAAGGAGGCGCCGATGAGAATCGGCCCAACGGCGCTGGCAATCTTGTGCGACGCGAAGATGATCTATGACTCTTCTGACCACCTCAATTGTCTGAGTAATCATTTTCGGACCGAGCATCTGTCTTTTTCTAATATCGTCCCATACTAGCGGGGATCTGTACTTCCTACCATACAGTGCCTCGAACGGTGCCATCTGGATACTGGCTTGGAAACTGTTGTTGTACGAGAACTCCACCCGGTGCAAGTGATCCTCCCAAGAACCACCGAAGTCGAGTGTACAAGATCTTAACATATCTTTCAAGGTTCGTATGGTACGCTCTGACTGACCATCTTTCTGCGGATGATAAGTTGAGCTGAACTGGAGGTGAGTTCCCAAACTCTCTTGCAGACTGTGCCAGAAGTACGACGTAAATCTTGAATCTCTGTTCGAGGTGATACTGACTGGCACATCATAAAATCTGACAATCTGCCTAAGGTACATCTTTGTTAGCTGAGCCGTCGACTGACCAACTCTGAAGGGAAGAAAATGAGCCACCTTCGTGAGCTTGTCTATAATAACCCAAATAACATCTCTACCGGCCGGGGACCTAGGTAATCCAATCACGAAATCCACGGTTATATGCTTCCACTTCCATTCTGGAATCGGCAAGGACAGAAGAAGTCCAGCTGGCCTCTGATATTCAGCTTTAACTTGTTGGAAAACCAAACACCGAAAGACAAACCGGGCTATCTTCCTCTTCATGCCATTCTACCAAAAGTGCTGACGGATATCACGATACATCTTCGTACCATCGGAATGAATGGAATAATATGAACTGTGAGCTTCTGCCATGACTTCCTGTCTGATATCTCCATTGGGTACATATAGACGCCTCTCATTCCGAAGTGTACCATCCTTATGGATACATAACTCTGGCCGTCGCCCTGCTACACATTCTGACCGATGCCGCTGAAGCTTAGAATTTGTTGACTGAGCTAACTTGATCCGCTCAACTATACTGGACTGAACTTGCAGACTGGCCATCAATGTCACACTGGTAGGAAGGACCACTTCTATATCCATCTTCTGAAGATCTGCCAATAACTCTGGCTGCACTGTAAGTAAATAGACTTTGGCCCTCCAGCTCAACGCATCTGCTACTACATTGGCCTTCCCAGGATGATACTGTAGGTTGACATCATAATCCACAAGTAGCTCTAGCCACCTTCTCTGACGCATGTTGAGATCCTTCTCGATGAATACATACTTCAGGCTCTAGTGGTCGGTAAAAATTTCTACCCTATCTCTATACAAGTAGTGTCTCCAAAGCTTAAGTGCAAACACTACTGCTACCAACTCCAAGTCATGGGTCGGGTAATTCCTCTCATGATCATGAAGTTGACGTAACGCATAAGCTATTACCTTCCTATGATGCATCAAAATACATCCAAATCCTCTGTTTGAAGCATCACAATACACTAAAAATCCTCCGGTCCCATCTGGAAGCATGAGAATGGGTGCCGTCATCAAGCCTCCCTTCAACGTCTCAAAAGAATCTTGACATTTTACTGTCCAAGCAAACTATGCATCTTTGTGGGTCAACTGGGTCATAGGTGCTGAAATCTGAGCAAAATCTGAAACAAATCGTCAGTAGTAGCCAACCAAGCCAAGAAAGCTGCGAACTTCTGCCACTATACTGGGTACTGGCTATGTCTCAATGGCTACTATTTTCTGGGGATCCACTTCTACCCCACCACTGGTAATAATATGACCCAAGTACAAAATACGATCGAGCCAGAACTCGTATTTACTGAACTTTACGTACAACTGGTGTTCTCGGAGAATCTGAAGGACAATTTTGAGATGTTGCTCATGCTCCGCTTCACTCTTTCTGTAGACCAGAATGTCGTCCAGGAACACAATCACGAATTGATCCAAATAAGTCATGAAGATACGATTCATGAGGTCTATAAATACAGCCGGCGCATTGGTTGCTCTAAATGGCATAACAAGGAACTCCCAATGCCCATATCTAGATCTGAAAGCTGTCTTTGGGATGTCCTCCTCTCTGAATCTGATCTGATGGTATCCTGACCGCAAGTCGATCTTCGAGAATACTGCCGCCCCTTTGAGTTGATCAAACAAGTCATCTATCCTCGGAAGAGGGTATCTATTCTTGATTATCACTGAGTTCAAGGTACGATAGTCTATACATAATCTGGACGTACCACCCTTTTTTTATAAGAAGCATCGGGGCTCTCCAAGGCGATCCACTTGCACGAATGAATCCCTTGGTCCTGAGTTTTTCAATCATCTTATACAAGATCTCCAATTCTGACGGTGCCATCCTGTAAACTCCCTCCGACACTGGAGCTGTCCCCGGGATCAAGTCGATAGTAAACTCGATCTCTCGCTCTGGCAGTATTCCTGAGAGCTCCTCTGGAAAAATATCTAAAAACTCTTCGACTATCCGCAATACTGGAGGAGAAGGTTCAACTTCGCCTCGGGAAAGGAAAACTCTGGCTAGCCGGGAATGCTAAAAACAACCCTACCAACATGGCAGCCTATCCTAGCATACTGTTTTCTTAACCAATCTATCCCTAAGACCACATCATAATCAGCCATCGAGAACTCTATCAATCTAGCAGAAAACTCTCTACCGCTAACCATGATCCGACACAAGAAAAATACTCTATCTACTCCCATAAGACTGTTACCAGTAAGTATATTGAGTCTTACTGATAATGACTCGGGCTCCAGTCCTATCCGTATCACGAATCGTGCAGACATGAATGAATACGACACACCAGAATCAAATAATGCTGATGCTGTAGAGGAGTTGACGAGAATAGTACATGCCACTACCTTACCTGGTGCTAATCCTTCTTCTACGGTCATCGCCATCACCTGACCATGTTCTCTGGGTACGGGTCCCCTCTGCTGAAAACCTCTATGTCTGCTCTGAATCAGGGCTTGGGCTTGTGCATACTGCTGGGGATTTTGCTGCTGGAATGCTTGGGACTGAGGCGGCAAGGGCCTCAAAAACTGTTGCTGCTACTGGACTGGTGTCGGTCCCCTCACCGAAGGATTAGAAAAGGTCGAAGAAGAGGAACTCCTTCTATTCGGGCAGTTCCCAACCCTGTGGTCTGGTGCTCCATAAACCAAGCATAATCCCTGTGCTCTGCGACATTCTGCCACCACATGTCCTGGCTTTTCGCAATATGGACATCCCACTGCAGAAGAATAATTCTGCTGCTGAGGGTTCGTCGGGGTTGAATGTTGAACCGACGTCTCTGAGGCCGCCCGCCTCGGAGTTCTAATTGTCAAAGCCCTAGCTGTCGGGGCTGGTGCTGAAGACTGATTCATATGGCCATGAGATCGCTTCCGACCTCCGGTCCTATCCACGATCCTCTGGGAGGTATACTCGTGCCTTCTAGATGCTCTCAATACCGCATCAAAAGTCTGATGCTCAAACTGCTCTACTGCCAATAAAATCTCCAGGTGGAGTCCTTGCTGGAACCGCTGGGCTCTGTCGAACTCGGTTGCTACCAAGGTGGGAGCAAACCGACTAAGTCTTGAAAACTCGGCCGCATATCCGTCGACCGTCCTGTCCATATGCTTCAGATTGGTGAACCTCGTCTGTAGATCGTATCGAGCTACAGCATCGAAGTACTTGGTCTGGAATCTCTCACGAAATACTGTCCATGCAATAGGTGCCACTACTCCAACGGCCTGTGCCGCCCACCAGCTGCGGGAAAGATCCAATAGTTGTAGGCGTACTACCGCCACCTTCTCGTTCTCGGGCGTCTTTGTCGTTTCTAGAATCACTTCTATATTCTGCAGCCAAGCATCTGCGGCAATCGCATCCTCACTGTCGTCGAAGAAGGAAGGGTTCAAACGATTAAAGCTGTTGGCTGCCTGGTTTTCTTGATGACAGTTTCTGTTCAGAGCATCTTGTACTGCCTGGTACAAGGCATCGCCCCAACGTTCTTGAGATGCTTGCAATATCCTGATGAGACGTACCAAGGTGCCATCATCGGGCTCTACAGGATAGACTGGATGAACTGGTGGCTCTTGACCCCCAGTAGGTATGACTCTGGAGGCTACTCCTGAATGCTGGGCTTGATCTCAAGGTTGCTGCTGTCCCACGGGAGGTGCTTCGCCTTGTCGATCGGTAGGAACAGGAACAAAGCCGCTGAAGAAGACGACACAGGGAATAATAAGGACGAGGACTGATCAAAGATACAAGCATGTGATCAGGTCAAGAATTCAGGGATTTAGAGGATACGAGCAGAGATCAAGGACGAGTACTGATTGAGACATCTATTCGGTAAACCCTCACATATCTTGATTCACAAGACCTGCATGGGCCACCACTTAAACCATGTAACGTCCCAGAACCAGAATACTGGAGAGCGGGGGCATACATAGCCAGCTACATATATTGAAATAGAATCCACCTCGCTATACGGTCACGGCTGTCTAGATACATGAGGGTTTAACTACAAGTCATCAGCCTCTTTTGGTCATGAACAAGCCTCTTGTCTCAATCTCATGCAAAGAATAGCAGTAACAAAATGTTAGAGCATCAAATATACAATAGTAAGGCATCCCATACATTATATATTTGGATGATTATGAAGCTAGTCATACAAAATGTGAAGACTAGCAAGAGTTTCAGTCATACATGATCAACCCTAGGATTTGTTAATCATGCTACAGCCCGTAGGCAGACAGTAAGTAAAGTGCAATCGAGCTAACATGTGCTCGTCGGCTAAACGCCTCAAAAAAATTTTACAATAGAGTGGGAGAGCAAAATAAAATTCACTCGTTTCCAGGGTTACGCCTGGTGGTCACCATCTGGCTGGAAGGTAGGGAGATCCTCTGGAGCTGCTCCGGTATCTGGCCATACAAAACTAGCTGGGTCAGATCCCAGAAAGGGCAAGTGCCACAAAGGAGGCTTCACTGAAGAACTAAAACCAGCAATTAGCACAAAACATAATTATATTAAAACTGGAGATATGAAAAAAAAATCATGAGGATATACGATGCGATAACCATGGGACTATTCAGATAGCCAGGTTACAACTTTTAAACCAAACAAGGACCGGGGTTGTAACCCTTTATCTGAACAAAACTTGGTTTTCTACCATTTATCGATAAAATAAAGCACAAGCAATCAGGTCATGTTACAATCTTTGTATAGGATCAGGACAAGACTAGACTGGGTTAGACTCCATCCAATCAATCGCGGCCAAGCAATGAGTACGGCTTGATACTTTAACTAACTAGGGTTAACACATGCCTAGTTACTAGCAAGATGCAATAAGATATTCTAACAGCCACAAGCCCTGCAGACCATCCAGGTTATCCAGGTCAAATATCCGTTTATGAAGGGTGTAACACATGACAGTATGCTGGAAATATGCCCTACTCGTCGGCAGGCTACAAGTCCACTTGTGCGCCCTGATAACATGATTGCCTGTAGTTAGGAAATCTCTTCATGACTACTGGGTTATTCAAGTTATTAGCCTTAGTCAATTTTAGTAGGTACCCTGACCGTGGTACTCTGGGGTTCCTTTCCTAGATATGATGCGAGACAGTATTGGTTCATTTGTACAAACACAATCGTCCACGGTGTCCAGGCCATTCATTCTTGTCATATCATGTCAATTTACTTGTTATACCGTACCATGTGTAATTATTAGTCCAATCATGCCAATCAATTCATGATTATCAAGTTCATGAAAAGTGCAAGGACATAAAGACAATCGGGTACGCAAAAAAGGGGCTCAAGACTCTACGCTAGCGAACCTCTACGCTAGGCCAAGAGGCCCCAAGCGTAAAAATGGCCTTACGCGAGTAAGACCAAGAAAAGACCGCTTCTACGCGAGCGGGATCCCTACGCGAGAGGGAACTCTACGTGGGCAAGGCTCTACGCTAGTGAGCACCCTATGCAAGCGGAACTTTACGCACACGAGCTACCAAGTAAAACTCTACGCACGCAAGGCTCTACGCTTGCGAGGAAGAGTCTACGCGAGCACGACTCTATGCTAGCGAGAGTGCCCCCCTCCCCCTCCCCCCCCCCCCCCCCGCCTGCGTAGAGTTCAAGTAAACTCGACGTGGAAAGGATTACGCTGGCACGCAATACGTATGCGTAAAGAGGGTAAATGATACGCTGGCACATAAAATGTGTGAGTAAAAACTAAATACTATGCTAGCACGTAAGAACGTCTGCATAAAACTTCATCTTCTCTCCAAGGCCGACACAAGCAGACGTAAAGCTAAAGAGCTCAAGGAAGCCCCATCTCGGTCAAGACTCGATGAAATCCAATCATTCTAAAACCAAACTTGCGTAACATCAGAAGACCTTCTACATAGAACTTTTAGTTTTCGAAAATAAGCCAGTTTAGTAGATCAAAACCGAGAAATCCGAAAATGCAACAAACTTAGATCTACATGGAATGAACCAATGATACTAAAAATGCTAAGTCCTAAAGTGTCTTAGATGTTGGCACATTTTATTTTGATTATTAATAGCATCTTCGTAGTTTAGTCTTCTGTTCTTCAGATTCATATTTTCTCAGAAGATCTACTACATGGAGTTCTTCCGTTCAAGCGCAATCTCTTTTACATTGAAGACTGAAGCAGTTACCGGCGTTCCCTGCATAAGACGGCGTCTTCCTGCTTAGAGTCTCTGTGTCTGTACAAGTCTAGGTATATTTGTAAACACCTAAGGACGGATGACAAGTAAGAAGAACAAGTCAAAAATCAAATACATACAGAGCGGCATACCGGCGGCATGCTCCGGCATACCGGTGGTATACCGTTTTTGGAGCTCAGAAAGTTGCTGCGACAAATTGTTGGCATACCGGCGGCATGCTCCGACATACCGGCGGTATACCGATTTTTATGTCCAGAAAGTTGCTGTGACAAATTGTCGGCATACTGACGGCATGCTCCGGCATACCGACGGTATACCATTTTTAGCAACCCAAAAGTTGCTGTGATAAATTGTCGGCATACAGACGGCATGCTCCGGCATACCGGCGGTATACCGGTTTGAGCAAACCAAAACTTGCGGTGACCTTTTAACGGCATACCGGCAGCATGCTCCGACATACCGGCGGTATACCGAGTTTCAAATGTTTGGTTTTTCAATTGCCCTGACTAGCATTATTGGCAGCATTTAATGCTCTCAAACGGTCATTAATATGACCGTTACTATTTGACCGGTATACCGACGGTATACCGCTGCATACCGATGACATGCCGGTCTGTCTGTATTCAGAGCATTAAATGCCACCAACTCTTGGTTCTTCTATAAAAGAAAGCTCTTTCTCTCTCTCTTGAGCTTTCTCACCAACTCTTACCATAAATTTTCCAACAACCAAGAGCTCCACCATTAATACTCTTCCAAGCTTTTCATTGTCATCCTCTCCCAAAGTGCTAGAGTATTAAAGAGTTGTATATTTCGATCTTCACGTGTTTAGAAGATCAACAAGTTCTTATTATCTTTTGTTTGAAGTTGGCGAGCATTCGTAAGAAAACTCTTGTGTAGAAGTTGGCAAGTCTTCGGATCCAAACTCGTATTGAAGTTGGCGAGTTCTTCGGATCCAAACTCGTGTGTACTATTTGGTTAAATAGTAGATTAAAGCCGGAGAGAGTTTCGGGACTGGACTGCCTCAAAAGAGGATACCAGGATACATCCTTACGTTTGATCTTTCTACTCTTTACTTTCAATTGTCTTTATTGCATCAATTATTGTAGTTAATTTTTAATTACCCTATTCACCCCCCTCTAGGGTTCTACAATTGGTATCAGAGCTTTGTTCTCTTGATTTAGATTTACACCCTTGAGTGATCCATGGCCTCTAACCCTAGTATCAACACGTTTCACAATGAGGGGCACTCCATAAATAGGCCTTCCCTATTTGATGGTTCCAACTACAACTACTGGAAGATTAGGATGAGCATTTATCTAAAGTCCATAGATTTTGACTTATGGGATTGCGTAATAAATGGTCTTCCTACTCCTTCCAGAGCTATTGAGGATATTGCTTCTGACACCCTTCGGGACACTCTTTCTGAAAACATCAAGAAGCTTGCAAGTCGAGATGCCAAGGCAATGAATGCTCTTTATTGTGCTCTCGACAGTAGTGAATTCAACCGAATCTCTACTTGCAAGACTTCCAATGAGATTTGGAAATTACTTGAAGTCACACACGAGAGAACTTCACAAGTGAAGGAGTCTAAGATTAGTAGACTCACGCAAGAATATGAGTCTTTTAAAATGAAGCATGATGAATCTATTACTTCTATGTTTACTCGATTTGGTGATATTATTAATCCTCTCTCCTCTCTTGGTAAGGAATATCCGGCTCATGAAAAGATCAGAAAAATCCTTAGAGGATTGACGAAAGTTTGGAGTCCTAAAGCTACCGCAATTATTGAGGAGAACGATCTAACTGTCATGAACCTTGAGACCCTCATGGGTAAGCTTATGAATCACGAGCTCGATATGAAGGATCAAGAGGAATCCTCCACACAAGAGAAGGAGAAGAAGAAGACCAAAGAGAAGGAGAAGACTCTTGCTCTCAAAGCTACAAAGTCTTACTCCAAGGAGAGCTCCGACGACAATGAGTCGGATGATGATGAAGAAATAGCTCTCACAGCTAAGCACTTCCGAAAATTCCTCAAATTTAACAAAGCCAATCGCTCCAGACGGAAAAATGAGGAAGATCCGGCGTGCTATCAATGTAGAAGACCCGGATATATCAAGAGGGACTGTCCGATGATAAGAAGAGATTCAAGCAAGTACGAGAAGCCAAGCAGAGGAAGCTCGTCCTCTAGAAAATTTGCCAACACTAGCATTTGGTGTGAGAGTGATGCTAGTGACTCCGACAATGACAAGGAGTGCAAACACAATACAAATGTTTACCTCATGGCAACTGATGAGGTACTTGATGATCTTTTCTTAAACACTCTTACTTATGATAATTTGGAAAAAGCTATCCTTGAATTACCCGAAGAACACAAAGGTGTTAGGAGTAAATACAAGAAGTCTCTAAAAGATATTGATGCCCTTCAACTTGAAGTAGAGAGACTCTCTAATATCATTATTGATATAAAAGGGAAATCTCCCGCATCTGACACGGATGAGATAGAGTCCTTAAGACTCAAATATCTAGAATCTCTTGACACCATCAAGAAAAGGGATGATGAGATTCTATCCATGAGAAGTTCTTATGAATTTGTTATGCGCAAATGTCAAGATGCTAATAGAAGAGAATATGACACGTCTATTAAGTATAATGATCTTCTTACACGGAGTAAGAATTTAGGTAATAAGAATACCACTCACATGCATGCTCCAAGACACCCCCACACTCATCACAATGCTAGGCATACACCTTTCATGAACACTACACACAACTCCTTCTCTAACACGAGAAAAGGACCTTTTGTTAAGAAGAACACCTCACATCATGCTTTCTACTATCATTCTCATAACACTCATGGTAGAACTTCTCACACTAGAAACTCACATATGCACAACACTCACACTTCTTCTTCTAAATCTTCTTTGATGTGCAATTATTGTGGTTTGATCGGACATACTTCTAATTTTTGTTATACAATGAAACAAGTTGACATAAAAATTCTTAAATGGGTTCCTAGAACTAACAATCGAGGACCCAAACAATCATGGGTACCAAATCGTTCATCTTCAACTTATGTTGTAGGTGACGAATCCTTCTCATGCTAGAAGCAAGTGGATTCTCGATAGCGGTTATTCACGGCACATGACCGGTGATGCTTCACTTTTTACAACGCTATCGATGAAGAAGGAAGGACACGTCTCCTTCGGTAACAATCTTAAAGGTTATATTATTGGAAATGGTAATATCGGTTCTCCTCCCTATCCTTGTATTAATAATGTATGTCTTGTTACTAATCTCAAGCATAACCTCCTTAGTATTAGCCATCTTACCGATAATGGCTATGATATCAAGTTTGTTAAACTCAAATGCTACATTACCAATAGTTCTAATGGAACTATTGTTTATGAAGGCATTAGAGAAAACAACATTTATGTTCTTTATCTTGTTGAAGGTACTAACAATGACAGATGCCTAGTTGCAAAGAACGATGAGAGTTGGCTTTGGCACATGAGGCTTGGACACGCAAACATGGATACCATCTCTCGCCTCGCATCCAAGAAGCTTGTACGAGGACTCCCAAGTATCCCATTCAAAAAGGATATGGTATGTGAAGAATGCGAGAAAAGTAAGTTGACCAAGTCATCCTTCAAATCAGTCAACTCTGTAAGTACTTCTAGACCCCTTCAACTTATCCATATGGATCTTTTTGGGCCTAGTAGAGTTGCTAGCCTTGGAGACAAGCTTTATGCTTTTGTTTTAGTTGATGATTTTTCGAGATTTACTTGGGTTATTTTTCTTGCTTGCAAAAGTGATACTTTTCGTGAATTTGTTGCTTTTTGTAAACGTATTCAAAATGAGAAAGGTTTTTCTATCAACAAAATTAGGAGTGATCATGGAGAGAAATTTGATAATGTCGATTTCAAAAGATTTTGTGAAAAGAATAGTTTTGGACATGATTTTGCTTGCCCACGTACTCCTCAAAAAAATGGTGTTGTGGAGAGAAAGAATAGAACCTTTGGCGATATAGCCCGGGTTATGTTAAACCAATATAAGCTCCCCCAATATTTTTAGGCGGAAGCCATTAATACGGCTTGTCATGTTATAAATAGAGTCTTAATTAGACCTATTTCTAAGAAGACTCCTTATGAGCTTTGGTTTGACAAAATTCCCTCAATTGAATATTTCAAAGTTTTTGGTTGCAATTGTTTTATTTTGAATACCAAGGATAACCTAGGCAAGTTTGAAGAAAAAGCCTATGAAGGAATATTCCTTGGATACTCTACTCATAGTAAAGGTTTTCATATTTTTAACAAAATAAGTCTTGTTGTCGAAGAGTCAATCAATGCCTCTTTTAATGAACTCAACTCTTCAACATTCTCCTCTTCTGAGGATATTGATGACATCTCGTTTGGGTTGGAGAACTCCTCTATTGAGGATCGTCCCACTTCATCTAACAATGAAGTTGTGACCCCATCAAAAGAGTCTTCTCCTCTCGAGCCTCCTCAAAAGGATCTCCCAAAAGAATGGAGATTTGTCACCAATCATCCTAAGGAGCTTATCATTGGGGATCCTTCCTCCAGTGTTAGCACAAGATCCGCCACTCGTGATCTTTGTGTAAATGTGGCTTTTATCTCTCAAATAGAGCCTAAAAATATTAATGATGCTTTCCTTGATGGGTTTTGGATGATAGCTATGCAAGAGAAACTTAATCAATTTGAGCGAAGCAAGGTTTGGGAACTTGTCCCAAAACCTAGCAATCATCCCATTATTGGAACAAAATGGGTGTTTCGTAACAAGTTTAATGAAGATGGGTTAGTGACTCGTAACAAAGCCCGATTGGTTGCTCAAGGCTATAACCAAGAGGAAGGCATTGACTACGACGAAACCTATGCTCCGGTTGCACGTCTTGAATCCATTTGTATGCTTTGTGCTTTTGCTTGTTTTAATGACTTTAAGCTATTTCAAATGGATGTTAAGAGTGCTTTTCTAAATGGTATTATTAAAGAGGAAGTTTATGTTAAACAACCTCCCGGCTTTTAAGATTTTCATTTTCCTAATCACGTGTTCAAACTCCATAAAGTCCTTTATGGCCTCAAACAAGCTCCTCGTGCTTGGTATGAGCGTCTTAGCTCTTTTCTTGTTTCTCACAATTTTTCAAAGGGAAAAGTTGACACAACACTTTTTATTAAATCCCATGATGGGACTCTCTTGTTAGTTCAAATTTATGTCGATGATATTATTTTTGGTTCTACTAACAACACACTTTGTGTAGAATTTGCTAAAGTTATGCAGGAAGAGTTTGAAATGAGTATGATGGGTGAACATTCCTTCTTCTTGGGGTTACAAATCAAGCAAGGACCCAAAGGAACCTTCATCAATCAAGCAAAATATACAAAGGACCTCCTCAAGCGTTTCGACCTTGACTCATCCAAATCAATGAGGACTCCTATGGCCATAACGACAAAGCTTGACAATAATGAAGATGGCACCTCGGTTGACATTCGTAAGTATAGAGGTATGATCGGTAGCTTACTTTATTTAACTGCTAGCCGTCGTGATATCATGTTTAGTATTTGCTTGTGTGCACGATATCAAGCCAATCCAAAGGAATCACATTTGAGTGCCGTTAAGCGCATTTTTCGTTATCTCAAAGGCACCATTAACATGGGCCTTTGGTATCCGAAATCCTTATCCGTTGAGCTTCACGGCTTTTCGGATGCAGATTTTGCCGGATGCAAGATAGACCGAAAAAGCACTAGTGGCACATGTTAATTCCTCAGAAAGTCTTTGGTATCGTGGTTTAGTAAGAAGAAAAATTCTGTTGCTCTTTCAACTACTGAGGCAGAATATATTGCGGCTGGTTGTTGTTGTGCACAAATTCTTTGGATGTCACAAACACTTTTAGATTATGGCATATCTTATTCTTGTACCCCTATTAAATGTGATAACACTAGCTCTATTAATCTCACGAAAAACCCGATTTGTCATTCACGCACGAAGCACATTGAAATTAGACACCATTTTCTTCGTGACCATCAACAAAAGGGAGACATCCGTCTTGAGTTTATTGAGACCAATTCTCAATTAGCCGATATCTTCACCAAACCTCTTCCGGAAGATCGCTTCTCCTTTCTTTGCCAAGAATTAGGCATCTTATCCTTTGACCCTTAAAACTGTTCTTTGATCGGCACACCGGCGGTATACGGCGGTATACCGGCGGCATGCCGTTTTTCGTTTCAGAATTTGGTTCTGTCTCGAAACTCGATATTTCGTCGGTATACGCTGGCATACCGACGGTATGCCGGTCCGTGGCAGACAGGACATCAAATCAGGGTCCGAGCCCACCTTTCTTCTCCTCTTCCTTTATTCTTTATTAAACTACTTTTATTCCCTCTCATCCATCAAATCTATCTTAACTACCCATCTCTTCACCTCCCATCTCATTTATTACTCTCCTCTCACATCCCACCTTTCACTCCTCTTTTTACTCCACCCTCATAAATTCCAACCTACTTTCTTTTCAACTCCCCTCTTTAAACCTCCTCTACAACCGTTCCCACCCTCCCCACCCTTTCAAACTCCATCTCTTCATCTTCCTTCCCCTCTTTAAAAACCTCTTTCCTCCATTACTTCCTCTACTCCTCCTTCATCCACTCCAAAAACTCTAGTCTCTCCTCATGGCAAACCCTAAGCGTCCCCGCTCCTCCTCCTTGTTCAACCCCTTTATCCCGATGGCCCAACCTCACGGGTACGACCAACGGATCTTTTCCAACTCTTTGGCGGCCGAGCTATGGTTCCAGCACTTCGTGCATTACAATGTCTTCAAAGGACGGGCGATAAATTGGAACCTCTTCCCCGGTCATGTCTCCTTATTTGACGAGGCCGGACTCTCCTCTCTACTTCGGCGCCAAATACCCGTCTACCCCGCTGCTGTCCGACTATTCTATTGCAACTTGGTAGGGGACGACGATCACCCTGCCATTCAGTCTATGGTCAATGACCGTCACTTCCGTCTCCCTTCTCGGGACATCGGGCACATCCTCGGCATCCCGGATAAAGGAGAAGTCTTGCCATCCTTGGCTGCTCTTCATTCCTCGACGGCGTCACCATTCGACGAGTTCTGCCGTATCATCTGTAAGCGCCCCAACCCTCCTGCCATCCCAGCCCTCTCTGTACAGCTGGAGCCATTTTACTATGAGCTCCATAGGATAGTGTGCCATACACTATTTCCTAAGGGCGGGAACTACGACGCCATTACCGGCGATGCCCTCGTCTGTATGTATTATCTCTATGCCCGGAAGCCCTTCTCCTTCCCGAAGACTCTCCTTCTGCTCTTTCGGCGTGTCATGCCCGCAGGAAAGCAGAACCTCTACTACGGCTCCTTTATCACTTTACTTCTGGAAGCCCGGCAAATTGACCTATCTCTTTGCTCCTCGAATGGCGTCCCCTCCTATCTTGCTGTCTCCCGTTCCCTTACTGGTGCATCTACACCTCGTGCCTCGTCTTCCCAAGAGCCACCGGCATCCTCTCCTACTGCCCCCACACCTACTACTCCTGCTTCGGGCCGTTAAATGCCGCTGACTCAGCAGCACTTTGATATGCGGATGGCCCAAGCAGAGGAGCAGATACGGGCCAACACTCGTGGCCTTGGCGCCCTGATCCAGTCCCGTTTCCACGATCAGGGGTACTTTATTCAGCGCACTCTCCAGGACCGGGATGCTTTTCTGAATCTTAATCTTCAGGATCCTATGTACCGGGCACCGCGCTTCTCTGATCCCAATGCCTATGGATTTATGTACTCTGACGGCATTGATCCTTTTGGCGCCTTCCAGCAGGCTCAGGGTGATGGCGACGATCCGGCCGATGAGTAGGGATGGATTCCCGTTTGGATGATGGTCTCGTGTTATGCGTGTTTTAGTTTTATGTGTTTATTTTTATGTTGTCTTTTGTGGTCCTTCGGGGACCGGTGTGTGGTTGGTACCAGTTATTTGCAGTCATTCAGGGACTTTATCTGTGGTTATCTCTAGTATCTGGCTCTCGTTGTGGAGAGTCTTTATATTTTACCTTATGCTATGTATGTGTCAGGCATGTATTCACTTTCACTTCAAATTATTAATACATGCTTTTCTTTATATACTCTTGTCATTATCATTATGCACTTTTTCTATTATTATCCCCATCCTTGACTAACTGACAAAGGGGGAGAAATCGTATTGAGGGGGAGCTGTCTACCTACGGGGGAGCTACTCCCTGAAGATGCTATCTCTCTATTTTGTCAATTATCATAATGGGGGAGTTTGTTGGCACATTTTATTTTGATTATTAACAGCATCTTCGTAGTTTAGTCTTCTGTTCTTCATATTCATATTTTTTCAGAAGATCTACTACATGGAGTTCTTCCGTTCAAGCGCAATCTCTTTTACATTGAAGACTGAAGCAGTTACCGGCGTTCCCTGCATAAGATGGCGTCTTCCTGCTTAGAGTCTCTGTGTCTGTACAAGTCTAGGTATATTTGTAAACACCTAAGGACGGATGACAAGTAAAAAGAACATGTCAAAAATCAAATACATACAGAGCGGCATACCGACGGCATGCTCCGGCATACCGACGGTATACCGTTTTTGGAGCTCAGAAAGTTGCTGTGACAAATTATCGGCATACCGGCGGCATGCTCCAGCATACCGGCGGTATACCGATTTTTATGTCCAGAAAGTTATTGTGACAAATTGTCGGCATACCGACGGCATGCTCCGGCATACCGGCGGTATACCGTTTTTAGCAACCCAAAAGTTGCTGTGACAAATTGTCGGCATACCGACGGCATGCTCCGACATACCGGCGGTATACCGGTTTGAGCAAACCAAAACTTGCTGTGACCTTTTGACGGCATACCGGCGGCATGCTCCGGCATACCGGCGGTATACCGAGTTTCAAATGTTTGGTTTTTGAATTGCCCTGACTAGCATTAATGGCAGCATTTAATGCTCTCAAACGGTCATTAATATGACCGTTACTATTTGACCGGTATACCGACGGTATGCCGCTGCATACCGACGGCATGCCGGTCTGTCTGTATTCAGAGCATTAAATGCCACCAACTCTTGGTTCTTCTATAAAAGAAAGCTCTCTCTCTCTTGAGCTTTCTCACCAACTCTTACCATAAATTTTCCAACAACCAAGAGCTCCACCATTAATCTCTTCCAAGCTTTTCATTGTCATCCTCTCCCAAAGTGCTAGAGTATTAAAGAGTTGTACATTTCGATCTTCACGTGTTTAGATGTAACACCCAGTTTCCCAGATGAGGGTAATTTTGAAATTTTGTAATTATAATTATTATTTATTGATAATTATTTCATATTATAATTTTTGGTGATTTTTAATCATTTTTAAACTATTTAAAATTATGACTTATGATTTTGACATTTTACTATTGTTTGGTTTTAATTTCGAGGAATTTGTCATCCCCAATTTTTAGGAACAGGAATATTTTTGTCATTTCATATTTTTGAAATATTTTTAAAATTTATTTTATTATTTATGATATTGTTTTGGGATTATTTGAGTCGGGTTCGAATTTCAGCTCAATCCGACTTGAAACGGGGACCCGGGGGTAGTTTGACTCTAGTGGGACCCACACACTAGTTAGGTATGGCCCACATGATATTAATTTTAGTCCACATGATAGAAATATTTTAGTTAGAGGTTCGACTAATTATTATGGATAAGGTTAGTGTGATTAGAGAATTTAGAATGACTAATTTAGCCCCAACCAATTAGCCCTTTCCTAATACTCATAGAATAGGTTAGTGGGGGCATTTTGGACCTTACCATAATAGGACAAATAGCCCCATATGGCCAGCCACTTTAGGAGAGGATAGGCTCAAGTTCATTTTATTATTCTCATCCACACTCTCTCTCTTGTTCTTCCCCAAATTTCTAGAGAGCAATCCCTAGCAATTTCTCCACCAAATCCTTCCATTTCTCCACCAAATATTTCCATTTCGCCACCAAATCTTCTTCTTTCTTTCTCCATTCTAGCCAATGTGGAAGCTACCCAAGTTTGGGAGGATTCGGAGCTCGTTCGTGTCCTTTTGGAATCACTATGTGTCGGTGTCGCTCCGGAAAGGTTTTTCTTCGATTCGATCTACCGGAAGGTATAAATCCCTTCTCATTTTCATTTTCTCATGCATATATGTCTATTTTGAACCCATAGAAATGACCCCCATGGTTGTATCTCCATTTGTGTCCATTTCGTGTCCATTTGGAGGTCATAGGAGTGTCATTTGTGTTGTGGTTGTGTCCATGTGGGAAAATTCCAAATTTGGACACACTATGTGTTGTTGTTATGTATGAATGAATTATGACATGTTTAATCTCATATTTTGTATTGGAGATGTGTTCTATAGTGTCTCATATATATATATTAGTGTAGAGAGTGAGTTCTTGATATATTATGTTATATACTTGTGTTCTTTTGTCTCAAACTACCCAAATCCGTTATGATTTTTATCCACGTTTTTAATTTCAGCCCTAACTTAGAAATATCATAACTTCTAGCTCAAAGCTCGGTTTAATCTCTCTTTTTTTTTAAAAGAAGCGTATTGAAGTTAGCTTTCCAAAAACATGTATTAATAGGCCTAATTATTTATGTAACTTTCTGGAGAATTATTTGAGTGTCAGCTGTACGAAAGACAAATGCGTTCTCGGTGTTTTCGCAATTCCGGGAGTTTTCGGAAACGAAAATGCGATCCGTTTGAAGTTTTGGAAAGCTAACACATAGATCTATAACATACTTTAATCCTAGATTTTACTTCATGCTGAGATGGTACAGTATTAATTATTAGTAGGAGTTACTATTCGGCATATGCATTTTGTGCACCCTTGTGTGTAATATAATGTTCTATTTGATTTAACCTATGTTAATGTATATACATTATGTAATTAAATAGAGAATGCAAGCATGAGTAAATATTTAAATAAATGATGTATGAGGTGTAAGTATCCTATCTAATGTAAGCATGTATAAGTATGGCTTGTAATGAATATGTAGGTTCCATAGTATGTAATGTATGGTGCATATAGTAGTGCAAGAGAATAAATGAATGATGAATGAATGCAAGCATGAATGTAATGTAATAATAGATATAATGTATGCAATATACAAGTTAATGAGATGTAATGTTCTATGTTAACACAAATCCTATATTACCTCATGTATCCCCTTACACTATATTGACACTATCACACTTGACACATTGTTCACTTACACTTTGACACTCCTTCATATGTATATACTATGTATGCCTATTTAACCCTCACTTGCCCATTTGCCATGTTCATATACACACGCATAGCCTCTTAAATAAGTATTTATGAATATAGTTAACTTAGCTATGTATGTATATTATATATATGTTAGCATATTGTGTTGTAATATATAAGTTTATATAACCATTTGAAATGCCATAATTATAGACCTAATGTTAATACCAATATATGCATGTGTATATATGTGTAGACATATATAGCTTAAAGTAATAGATTACCTAGTGTATATCCAATGTGAATTCTTGCCTAGTTGAGTATTGAATAATTGCATGCTATATAGAGTTGGGTGTATGTTGGCTTGTATAGCCTTGTATTGATGTGTGCTTGATAGGATAGTCTTGGTTAGGCCTAGTAAGACTTGCTGGGTTAGGACATGACCTAGTTTGACCTAGTTTGACTAGTGCAGTTGACCAGAGTTGACCAAGGGTTGACTTTGGCCTAGTTTAACCTAGATTCATGTAGAATGTATTGTAGTACTTTATATTATCCTTCTGGACATGTTGTGACTTGTGCTATTCTAATTAGGAGCCAGACACCTCTCATCGGACAGTATATTTACTTTGGACATTCAGACATCAGGCGAGTATATTCTCTGATAGTTCTTTCATTATTTGATGATTACTGTGATTCAGTTCTAGTATAGTTCTATTTGATTCTCTGTCACAACATGTATTAATATTTTAGATTCATTTACTCGTAATACATGTACTTGATTTGTCTAACCCTATTACTCGAATCACTCACAAGACTCATCTACTCGAAACACCTACAAGTATTAAATGTACAAATCATACAAGAATCATCATTACAAGAACGATAGCCATCGCTGCTGGGCCGATATGCGATGTGCCGTATTCAACAAGAATGATAGCCATCACCGCTTGGCCGAGCGTGTGATGTGCCGTATTACAAGAATGATAGCCATTACCGCTTGGCCGAGCGTGCGATGTGCCGTATTACAAGAATGATAGCCATCACCGCTTGGCCGAGCGTGCGATGTGTTGTACTCATTACAAGAATCACCTACAAGGATTAGTGTACAAGAATCTTACAAGAATCACTTCACTCAAATCATTGAGAAAAATTATCTACTAGAATCATCATGTACAAGAATCATTTACTAGACTCAAATTGTATTAGACTCACATTGGGATTACACTCAACTTACATTGTACAAACTGGACTTATAACATATTACCCTAGTTCAGCTAGATCTTATTTTACAGTCTTCTTTGCCATCATTCTTCTTTTATTTCATTACCTTACTTTCCTTGTACCTTTGCTATTTCTCTACATCATTACCTGTATAAAACTGTCATATTTATCAATAAAACTGTCTATAACTGCTTTATAGTTCTCTGTCATTTAATTGGGATTTCTTGATGAGTTGTACTCGTTCCTGTCCTGACTGGACCTGTTGATAAATTTTACAGATAGCCTGGAGGTTGCCTGCTAGCCTAGAGGAGACACAGTAGAGGTTGCATAGTTAGTTATTTCAGTTGTATTGAGTTGTATTTATTCTATGGATTACTGTATTGAGCTTTGAGATGTATTTCTGGGTTTATGTATCTTAGACACTTAGACTTCTATCTCCTGTATCTCTTTTGGATTTCATGTTTTATCTATCCTCATCATGCTCTACCTTAGATGTGATTGAGTCTGTATCTGCTATGTCACCCCCATTCGGGGAGTATAAACTGTTTAGTCTTATACTGTTAGATGCATTGAGACCTAGGACAGCGTTCTACCGCCGATACTGCGGCGTAGGCTGGGCGTTGTTACGTTCTCGTACCCTAACTCTAGGGTGTGGGTCGTGACATTAGAAGATCAACAAGTTCTCATTCTCTTTTGTTTGAAGTTGGCGAGCCTTCGTAAGAAAACTCGTGTGTAGAAGTTGGCGAGTCTTCGGATCCAAACTCGTGTTGAAGTTGGCGAGTTCTTCGGATCCAAACTCGTGTGTACTATTTGGTTAAATAGTGGATTAAAGCCGGAGAGAGTTCCGGGACTGGACTGGCTCAAAAGAGGATACCAGGATACATCCTTGCGTTTGATCTTTCTACTCTTTACTTTCAATTGTCTTTATTGCATCAATTATTGTAGTTAATTTTTAATTACCCTATTCACCCCCCCTCTAGGGTTCTACATTAGAATCTCATGAGGAAGACAATAAAACAATAAAACTTGAGTTTCTCCATGAAGCAAGTTGCACTTGCCTACGGTGGTACTTGATGGAGAAGAAATGAGGAAGAAGAAAAGAAGTAGTAAATGAGTAATAAATGAGGAGAGAGAATGGTTGTTGGGTTAATAAATGGAGGATGGTGGTAGGTAGGGATTTGCATATCAACGCAAACCGAGCCCAACCAAGTCGAACCCAACCGAACCCAATGTAGGCCAAGGCCAGGATAAACCACATGAACCAGAAAATGCTAACTAACCCATTCCAATGCAAAATCCAAGACTAGACAGTCAAGACAAGTCAAACCAGGATAAACCCAAAATAAACTAAGGAAAAATTAAACCAGGATCAAGCTAAGCAAGACAAGTCTAATTACGGGTCGGAATTCCGTACACGTATACCAAAATACGTAATACGAACTACAGGTGTTATAAATGAGGCCCTAAAACTTTTACGTACTCAATTTGAAGCTTTCAAACAGAAGGATGGCCTACAGAAGCTTGGGATCAAACAGCCCTATCCTATATAATAGAAAGAGCTCCAATTTCCTCCTAAATACAAACCCCCTACTGTTACGCTGTTTGATGGCAGCACGTCTCCAAGTCAATACCTCAACCACTTTGAAGTAATGACGGATCAACTCCAACCAAATGATGTTCTTCTTACTAGAGTATTTGTTGGCTGTTTAGCTGGTGTAGCATATAACTGGTATCGTAGTTTACCAGATGGGTGCATAACCTCTTTCGCTGGCTTCAAACAAATGTTCTTGGAATAATTTTATGAGGGAACCAACGACATGACTATGTCTGCTCTCATCAAAATTAAACAACGACATAATGAAATGACTGAACGTTTCATTGAAAGGTTCCGCCGTGAAGAACTCAAAATGCCTCTCGGAACTCTAGATGCTTTAACTATAGACACTTACAAATCAAACTTGTTGCCTATAATCAGCATGTAGACAGAAACAACACAGTTCCAGGATTGGCCTTCTTTCATAATGAACGCCAAAGCCGCAGAAGAAAGCGCTGACAAATTCAAGAAATTAGGCATTCAAATGCCTAATCTTGACAAAGAGGAACGTGCTACACCAAATAATAATGGCCGACAGAACAATCGTAAGAGCAAGGAGACTTTGGCCATTAACCTCAAAGGTAAAGAAGCCCTAGCCATCAATGTAAATCAGCCAGCATCTACCTCTTCAGCACCACCACAACGGGCACCTCGTCCAAAAGAAGAATACTCTTTCGATGAAGATGACATCATGTATATCTTTGATTTCCTCATCAAGAGCAACAAACTCTAACTGCCAGAACCTAAAAGGCCATATGAAGTTGGTAAGACTGACCATCCTAAATATTGTGTTTACCACAGTTTTATTGGATATCCAACTCGAGCGTGCTATGTGCTCAAGGGTAAAATTCAAGAGATGGTCAATTCTGGTACAATCACTCTCTAGTAAGACGAGAAAACTGTAACCGCTAATGTCGTCTCTTTACAGTTTGGAGATTTTCCAGCTCAACTTGTATAAGATGGCGTCATCCCCATTCCGAGAACTACTCTGGAAATTGTTAATCTTCTACCTGCAAGGACTGATGGTCTAGTTCCTCTGTCTACTGATAAAGAAGAGATCATATGGATCCATCCAGATTTAGTGGCAGACTTTAAAATACCATATTCTTCCACCAAGTCCAAGAAGGCCACTAAAAGTAAATTATGTCATATAATTTCAATTGGTGAGCATTGTCTTCCACCTCTAGCTGCTACCTTCATCCCGGCAGCAGATAATCCTTCTTCTTCTTCCACTGACAAGGCAACATTGTCAAAATCAGACGCCAAATACCAACTAGCTTTCCATCTGTACAGTCCATAATCTCGTAAACTCATGACAAAGATGGGATATGATCTACAAGAGGCCTCTGGTTTGAATCATGAAAAGGGGTCTCATGTACCTCTTTCTCTATGTCTTTCTCACAACCAATCTTGGGTTGGTTTGGGTTACTGGACAAACTCTCCATCTCGCCGAAAAAAATCTTCCAGAAATAAGATCCAGATAAAGAATTGCAATATGGTATCCTTTGAGCCTGTATCTGAGGAAGAAGTCTTGACTGGTACCAGGTCTAGGAAACCTTACCTAAGAGACTACTCAGAAGGTCAAGAAGACCCTGCTCCAACTCTGAAGGCTTGTCAAGCAACATCTTCTTCTGCTGTCAATAATCCATCAACTTCATCACCCCAGATAGAGGCAACTCTTCCCAAACCGACGACAGCCGACAAAGGAAAACAGTCTGTCCGTTTTGACAAAGTATTAAAGAAAACTCCAACTTTGGGACTTGAGAAGCCATATAACTTTGATACACTGGCTCAGCTGGCTAATACTCCGGCAAGATTGTCAATATTTGAGCTACTCCGTATTTCGAGGGAGACTCGAGAAACGTTCAGTGAAGCTTTAACGCAAGCTGATACTTGTCTAGCACTTCTCAAGAAACCAGAGGATAAGCCTATATCATGCCTTCATTAACATAGTATGATGGAGATGATGCCAAGCATCACCTTTACACATGACGATATGCTGTTAGAAGATAATTGTCATGATCGACCCCTCTACTTCACGGGATATGTTGATACCATGAGGTTGATCGTATCCTGATCGATCCTGGGTCTGCACTCAGCATCATGCCAAAGACTCTACTATATGCATTGAAGATTCCTGTACATAATCTTTCAACAACCATTACGACAATCCTGGGATTCAATTCCGGAGAAGTGAACCTTTGGAAAAGATTCGTCTGAAAGTTCAAATAGGCAATATTCGTACGAAGGTTACTTTCTACGTGATCGACAATTACGGCTCTTACAATGCTTTTTTAGGAAGACCCTTTCTGCATAAGCATAACATTGTACCATCCACTTTACATCAATGCTTCAAATATGTGGATGCCAATGGAGAAGTCCAAAAAGAAGTAACCGATCTGAATCCGTTCGGGGGGGTTGAAGCATATTTTACGGATTCTCGGATGTACAAAGAGGAGTTCATGAAAGTTGTATTGGCAATGGATAGTGAGGAGGATCAGAAACATACTTCAAAAGATGTTCTCATGATTCCCGTCAAAGGATGTACTATTTGTCCTTCTTCTTCTCAGACATTGACCATACATCTTTTCTCTCATAACAAACAGCCTCCTGTTGTGGAAAAGAACAAAAAGAGCTCACCTCTTTTGAGCCTCTTGTTATTGACCTTCATCGTAACAAACCTCCTCCTTCTCCTTCTCCTCCTCTGGTTATCAATCTTACTAAACCTTCTGTAAAGGCTAAGAATCATGTTGTAAATGATGATATACAAATCAATAAAGTAGCATCTCCTTTACAGTATACTGATATTTTTACTATACTCAATGTTATTTAAAAATGTTAGATAACTTCGAACAACTTGCCATAGGAGCAGTTGAAGCTTCTCGAAACGAAGTATTGTTCGAGCCAATGTAGGATTCCTTCTTCTTAGTTCCTTCCAGAAAGAAATCTGAACTTCCTATACTTTTTAGTAAAGGAACGGAACAGAAGATCACGCCCGATAGCGTAGAATAAAATCACGATAACGGAAGACTTCAACTACATCGTTATAGTCAACAATCAAAAGATATCATTCAAAAGATGGACTATAATTTTAAAGCTGGTCTCAAATGCGGCAAAGGAAGGCGAACTCCTATTCGTATTCCTGCTCTGAAAGGAAAATCACAACAATAATACGACAAAATGAAGCAGAGATTATGTTATATTTCACTAATTCCGACTCCAGAAGCCTCCGAATCCGAAAAAGAAGAACGATCTAACTCTTCTGATTCTATCTCATGGGATTTAGATACCAGTGTAGGGTACATCCATCGCGTGGCTCTATCTTCCAATATGGTGACTGTTGAGTTCTCGAAAGATGACGAAGACTTTGTCGAAGCTTCTGAATCTGATCCTTGGGCACAAAGGATGGATACTCAATGGGAGCTTCTGTGATGACTATAGTTCGTATTACGTATTTTGGGAAACGTGTACGTATCTGAATCGTATTACATGTCTCCTGGCTTAGTTCGGCTTGTTTGGGTTGGCTTGGTTCGGCTTGGGTTGCTTATTGGTTTATCATGAACTAAGGGGAGAACCCTTACCTACCACCACCATCCCCATTTATTAACCGAACACTCTTTCTCTTTCCTCATTCACTCTTCTTCTTCCTCACCATTACTCTCCACCTACACCCAAGAGCCCTAGGCAAGTACAACTTTCTTCTGATGGATCTCAAGTTTTATTGTTCCATTCTCTTCTTTTCATGATTATAAGCCTCTTTAGAACTTGGAGTTTTTAATTTTTATGGATAGATTCTTCTAGATCTACGTTGTAACTTGGGATTTCATGAGTTCATAGAGTTTTTCTTAGTTTTGATCTACTAAAACTTGTTATTTTTGAAAACTAATAGTTCCATGAGCAAAAGCACAAAATTTTGTATGAATTTGGTTTTTGATTCACCTCATTTTGAGTTAAAATGAAGTTTTTATGGCCAAAACAAGTTTTCTGATTTTTTTTCATGTCGGCTGAGTAAAATTTTATGCAGGGAACCCTAAAATTGCGCATTTTACGCTGGATAGCATCCAGAATATAAGATTTTATGCAGGGAATCCTGAATTTGTGTATTTTACGCTGGATGGTACCCAGAATGTAAAATTTTATGCTGGAACCCTCCCCTTTTACATATTTTATGTAAAATTGAATTTTTGGCATAAAAAGTGCACAAAATGACTGTTTTTGCCTAGTTTAGCTATTTTCTAGCCAGAATTTTAAAAAAACTTAAAGCATGAAAGTTTTAAATCTTTGTCTTGCCTTTCCGAATATCTCTGGAGCACCTCATTTTGGGTTCGTATGTGGAAGTTATGCCCCGTCTTTCCTGAGCCGCATGATTCCTCCATAACTCTTGCACCCTATTTATATTTAGTTATTGCATATACGCTTATACCAGGTTAAATGTTAATTTTAAATATGTTCTATGACATAATGGTGACCAGTTGTGGTGCACTTTTGACAAATGACATGACATGATAGTGGCCCATCGTGGCGCACTCTTGACAGTGAATTTGACATGATATATATCTCGAATGCTGTTACGACGGCTAGCATGTCATGATAGAATTGAATGAACTGGACACCGTGGGCGATTGTGTTTGTATAAATAAACCAGTACTGTCTTACATCATGTCTAGGATAGGGATCCCTGAGTACTACGGTCGGGGATACCTACAGTAGTTGACTAAGGCTAATAAACTAGAATAATTCAGTAGACATGAAGAGAATCCCAGCTACAGGTAATCCCGTTATCTGGACGTATTAAGTGGACTTGTAGCCTACCGACGAGTAGGGCACATTTCCAGCACACAGTCACGTGTTGCATTCTTCATAAATGAAAATTCGACCTGGATAACCGGATGGTCTGTAGGGCTTGTGGCTATTGGTATAATCTTATTGCATCTTGCTAATAACTAGGCCTGTGATAACCCTAGTTAGTTAAAAGTATCAAGCCGTACTCTTGATTAGTCATGATTGATTGGATAGAATTTATTCCAGCTTAGTCTTATCCTGATCATGTGCAAGATTGTGACATGACATGCTTATTGATGCTTGTCTTAACAATAACGATCGGGGGTCCAGTTCTTTTCAGGCGAAGGGTTACAACCCCGGTCCTTATTTGGTTTAAGGGTTGTAACCTGGCTCCCAGAGTAGTTCTGTGTCCTCTCTTCGTTTATTGTCTTATTGCAACCCCATGCCATGTTCGTCATGTTTTATCTCACCTTAATACCATGATTATTTATACTGGCCTTAGCGATAAAGATCTGGGGTCCAGTTCTGTTTAGGCGAAGGATTACAATCCCGGTCGTTGTTTGGTTTAAGGGTTGTAACCTGGCTCCCGGAGCAGTTCTGTATCCCCTCTTCGTTTATTGTCTTCACTGTACCAATAGTATTTGAGACGGGTTTCTATTCAGGTGAAGGGCTGCAACCCCGGTCCTTATTTGGTTTAAGGGTTGTGATCTTGCTACTTGAATGGTCTTTTCGTACTCAGTTTACTGTTGTTATCTCTATTATTATCAGTTCTTTATTTATTACCTTTAATATTCTATTGTGATATGCTGGTTTTAGTTCCTAAGTGAAGCCTCCTTTGTGGCACTTGCTCTTTCTGGGGTCTGACCTAGCTAGTTTTGTATGGCCAGATATCGGAGCAGCACCAGAGGATCCACCTGTCTTCTAGCCAGATGGTGACCACCATACGAAATCCTGGCAACGAGTGAATTTCTTTTTGTCCTCCCACTTTATTATAAAAATTATTCTTTTGAGGCGTTTAGCCGGCGAGCACGTGTTAGCCCGTATTGTACCTTTATTTACTGTCCGCCTACGGGCTGTATCATGATTGACAGATCCTAGGGTTGATCATGTATAACTGAACTCCTGCTAGTCTTGACATTTTGTACGACTAGCTTCATGATCATCTAATATGTAATGTATGGGACGCCTTGCTATTATATATTTGGTGCTCTGACATCTTCTAACTATTATTGATTGCTTGAGATTGAGACAATAGGCTGGTTCATGACCATAGGAGACTGTTGGCTTGTAGTTAAACCCTCATGTATCTAGACAGCCGTGACCGTATAGCGAGGTGGGTTGTACTTTAATATACGTAGCTGGCTACGTACGCCCCCGCTCTCCAGTATTCTGGTTCTAGGGCGTTACATGGTTTAAGTGGTGGCCCATGCAGGTCTTGTAAATCAAGATATGTGAGGGTTTACCGAATAGAAGTCTCAATTAGCACTCATCCTTGATCTCTGCTTATATCTTCTGAATCCCTGTAATCTTGAACTGATCACATGCTTGTATCGTTGATCTGTCCTGGTCCTTCCTTATTATTTCCTATGTCGTCTTCTTCAGCGGCATTGTTCCTGAACCTACCGATCAGCAAGATGGAGCACCTCCCGTGGACCAACAGCAACCCGGAGATCAAGTCCAACATTCAGGGGTAGCCTCCAGTGTCATGCCTACTGAAGGAGAGCCACCAGTTCAGCCCGTCCAGCCTGCAGAGCCTGGTGATGGCACTTTGGTGGGTCTCATCAGGTCACTATTAGCCTTCCAGGATCGTCGAGGAGATGCCTTGCCCCAGACGCTGGCAGACGCTTTGACCAGAGAAGGTCATCAGGGTAATAGCTCGGCCAACAGCTTCAAGCGCTTGAACCCTTCCTTCTTCGACGGCAGTAAAGATACGATCGCTGCAGATGCATGGCTTCAGGACACAGAGGTGATTCTAGAAGCAGCCAGGACTCCAGAGAACGAGAACGTGGCCGTAGTACGTCTACAGCTATTGGATCTTACCCGCAGCTGGTGGGCGGCGCAGGCCATTAGATTAGTGGCCCCTATTGCCTGGGCAGTATTCATGGAGAGATTACAGAACAAGTATTTTGATGCTGTAGCTCGGTATGATCTACAGACGAGATTCAATAATCTGAAGCAGATGGACAGGACAGTCGATGGATATGCGGCCGAGTTCTCCAGGCTTAGTCGGTTTGCTCCCACCTTGGTGGCGACCGAGTTCGATAGATCCCAGCGGTTCCAGCAGGGGCTCCACCTAGAGATTTTGTTGGCGGTGGAGCAGTTTGAGCATCGGACCTTTGATACAGTACTGAGGGCATCCCGGAGGCATGAATATACCTCCCAGAGGATCGTGGATAGGACCGAAGGTCGAAAGCGATCCCATAGCAAGATGAACTAGTCGTCAGCCCAGTCCCGACAGCCAGGGCTTTGACCATTGGAGCTCCGAGACGGGTAGCCTCAGTGACGTCGGTTCAGCATTCCATCCCGACGCACCTTCAGCAGCAAAAGCAGAAGCTGTCTTCCGCAGTGGGATGTTCACACTACAGAAAGCCAGGGCAAGTGGTATCAGAGTATCACAGAGCATAGGGTTTGTGCATGGTTTGTGGTGCCCCGGACCACAGGGTTAGGAACTGCCCGAACAGGAGGAGTTCATCGGCCTTTTCTAGTCCTTCAGTTAGAGGACCAGCACCAGTCCAGCAGCAGCAGCAGCTATAGTACCCATTTCCGAGGCCATTACCGACGCAGGCCCAGGCATTCCAGCAGTAGAGACCGCAGCAGTATGCCCAAGCCCAAGGCCTGATCCAGAGCAGGCAGAGAAATTTTTAGCAGAGGGGACCCGCACCCAGAGGGCATGGTCAAGTGCTGGCCTTGACCATGGGAGAGGAAAGAATAGTACCTGGTGAGGTAGTAGCAGGTACTATTCTCGTCAACACCTTTCCAGTTTTAGTATTATTTGATTCTGGTACCTCGTATTCATTTATGTCTGCACGATTCGCGACACGGATAGGACTTGAGCCCGAATCGTTATAAGTAAGGCTCAATATACTTACTGGTAACGGTCTTGTGGGAGTAGATAGAGTGTTTTCCTCGTGTCGGTCGTAGTTAGCGGCAGAGAGTTTTTCGCTAGGTTGATAGAATTTCCGATGGGCAATTATGATGTGGTCTTTGGGATGGATTGGTTGAGGGACCAGTATGCCAGGATAGATTGCCATATTGGCAGGGTTGTTTTTAGCATACCAGGCGAGCCGAAGTTTTTCTTTTCTCGAGGCGAAGTTGAACCTTCTCCTTCCATATTGCGGATGGCAGTAGCAGCAGTACAGTTACCCCGGATCGTCGAAGAGCTTCCAGATGTTTTCCCAGAAGAGCTTCCTGAAATGCCGCCAGAGCAAGAGATCAAGTTCACCATAGACTTGATCCCCGGGACCTTACCTGTGTCAGAGAGAGTCTACAGGATGGCGCCATCAGAATTGGAGATATTGTACAAAATAATTGAAGAACTCAGGACCAAGAGATTCATTCGTGCTAGTAGATCGCCTTGGGGAGCCCCGATGCTTCTTATGAAAAAAAAAGATGGTACATCCAGATTATGTATTGACTATCGTACCTTGAACTCAATGACAATCAAGAACAGATATCCTTTCCAAAGGATAAATGACTTGTTTGATCAACTCAGAGGAGCAGCAGTATTCTCGAAGAAAGATTTGCGGTCAGGGTACCACCAGATCAGAGTTAAAAAGCATGACATCCCAAAAACAGCATTCAGATCTAGATATGGGCATTAGGAGTTTCTTGTTATGCCATTTGGAGCAACTAATGCGCTGGCTGTATTCATGGACCTCATGAATCGCATCTTCATGCCTTATTTGGATCAGTTCGTGATTGTGTTCATAGACGATATCCTGGTCTATAGTAAGAGTGAAGCGGAGCATGAGCAGCATCTCAGAGTTGTCCTCCAAATTCTCTGAGAGCACCAGTTGTATGCCAAGTTCAGTAAATGCGAGTTCTGGCTTGATCGTATTTCATATTTGGGTCATATCATCACCAGAGGAGGAGTAGAAGTGGATCCCCAGAAGATCGTGGCTATTGAGACGTGGCCAGTGTCTAGCACAGTTGCAGAAGTTCACAGTTTTCTTAGATTGGCCGGCTACTATCGGCGATTTGTTTCAGACTTTGCCCGAATTTCAGCACCGTTGACGCAGTTAACCCGCAAGGATGTACAGTTTGCTTGGACAGCAGAATATCAGGATTCTTTTGGGAAGTTGAAGCGAGGCTTGATGACGGCACCCATTCTCATACTTCTATTCTCACACTTCCAGATGGGACCGGAGGATTTTCAGTGTACTGTGATGCTTCATGCAGAGGTTTAGGATGTATTTTGATACAGCATGGGAAGGTAATAGCCTATGCGTCATGACAACTTCGTGACCATGAGAGAAATTACCCGACCCATGACTTGGTACTGGCAGTAGTAGTGTTTGCACTCAAGCTTCGGAGATACTACTTGTATGGAGATAGGGTAGATATTTTCACCGACCACAAGAGCCTAAAGTATGTGTTCACTCAGAAGGATCTTAACATGCGTCAGAGAAGATGGCTAGAGCTGCTTGTGGATTATGATGTCAACATGCAGTATCATCCTGGGAAAGCCAATGTTATTGCAGATGCATTGAGCAGGAAAGCCGGAGTCTATTTTCTGACAGCGCAACCAAAATTGTTTGCATATCTTCAGAAGATGGGTATAGAAGTTGTCCTTCCTACCAGTTTGGTATTAATGGCCAGCATGCAAGTTTAGTCCAGTATAGTTGAGAGAATCAAGATATCTCAGTCATCAGATTCTAAGCTTTAGCGGCTTAGAACAGAATGTGTAGCAGGGCGAAGACCAGAATTATGCATTTATGAAGACGGTACACTTCGACATGGTAAGCATTTTTGTGTACCCAGTGGAGATATCAGACAGAAAGTCATGACCGAAGCTCACAGTTCTCAGTATTCGATTCATCCCGGTGGCACGAAGATATACCAAGATATCCGTCAGCACTTTTGGGGGAATGGCATGAAGAGGAAGATAGCTCCGTTTGTCTCTCGGTGTTTGGTTTGCCAACAAGTTAAGGCTGAACACCAGAGGCCAGCTGGACTTCTTCAGCCTTTGCCAATTCTAGAATGGAAGTGGGAGCATATAACCATAGATTTCGTGACTGGATTACCTAGGTCTCCGGCCGGTAGAGATTCTATTTGGGTTATAGTTGATCGGCTCACGAAGGTGGCTCACTTTTTCCCATTCAGAGTTGGTCAGTCGACGGCTTAGCTAGCAGAGATGTACCTCAGGCAGATCGTTCGACTTCATGGTATACCAGTCAGTATCACCTCGGACAGAGATTCAAGATTCACGTCGCACTTTTGGCATAGTCTGCAAGAGAGTTTGGGAACTCACGTCCAGTTCATCTCAGCTTATCACCCGCAGACAGATGGTCAATCGGAACGCACGATCTAGACCCTTGAGGATATGTTGAGATCTTATATGCTCGACTTCGGTGGTTCGTGGAAAGATCACCTGCACCTGGTAGAGTTCTTGAACAACAATAGTTTCCAAACTAGCATCCAGATGGCACTGTTCGAGGCACTGTATGGTAGAAAGTACAGATCCCCACTAGCATGGAACGATGTTGGAGAACGGCATATGCTTGGTCCCGAGTTGATCACTCAGACAGTCAAGGTGGTTAGGAGAGTTAGAGATCATCTTCGTGTTGCACAAAATCGCCAACGCTATTGGGCCGATTCTCATCGGCGTCCCCTTGAATTTTCTGTCGGCGACCATGTATTCCTTAGGATCTCGTCTAACAGTGGCATCATTCGTTTCGACGTACGGGGAAAGCTTAGTCCTAGGTATATAGGGACGTTCGATATCCTGGAACGAGTAGGAGATGTGTCATATCGTCTCGCTCTTCCGCCGTCTCTGAGTGAGGTGCATGACGTGTTCCATGTTCCCAAATATGACGGTATATCCCGGACCCGAGCCATATCCTGGATCATTCGAAATTGGTTGTTGGTACCAACCTTTCGTATGAGGAATGGCCCGTATCCATATTGGACCGGAGAGAGAAGATACTCAAGAACAAGACTATGAAGTTTGTCCGAGTTGCTTAGGGTCATCACTCTTTGGGTGAGTCAACGTAGAAGCGTGAGGATGATATTCGATCGTGATATCCCGACCTGTTTGACTCGTGAGGTATAATATCCTTCTTATGCCTCATGCCTTCGATCCCTTGCTTGCATGAATAATTGTTTGATTGCTAGACTCGTATAGCTTGTCTGTGATTAGTATAGCTTGTCCTTGCATCTCTAGCCTCTTGGTAAAATTTTGAGGACGAAATTCTTTTAAGGTGGGTAGAGTTATGATGACCATAGTTTGTATTACGTATTTTGGGATACGTGTACGTATCTGACTCGTATTGTATATCTCCTAGCTTGGTTCGGCTTGTTTGGGTTGGCTTGGTTCGGCTTGGGTTGCTTATTGGTTCATCATGAACCAAGGGGAGAACCCTTACCTACCACTACCATCCCCACTTATTAACCCAACACTCTTTCTCTCTCCTCATTCACTCTTCTTCATCCTCACCATTACTCTCCACCTACACCCAAGAGCCCTAGGCAAGTGCAACTTGCTTCATGATGGATCTCAAGTTTTGTTGTTCCACTCTCTTCTTTTGTAAAACCCCTAAATTTCTACTATATTTTTATCGATTTTGGTACTGATTTAAGATTTTTGTATTGTACGTCGCGTAGTCGTATTGTACGTCGTGCACGGAATTTTATTTTTTGTTTTGCTCGACGAGTGCGAATATGTACGAGCGTACATATTTTTAGAAAAACATTTTCTCTATTTTTATGGTTTCAAAATAATATATGTAATAATTATTTCTAGCTATCATTTTCAAGTTTATGATTTTAATTATGAAAGGCCTTTCATTTATACAGCTATAATAATAAATTATTTTTCCTATAAAATAGTATATTAGAAAAGTATATTTATGTAAACATTATTTGTACATACATATATATTTAGTAATTATTATTGAGTTTATTTGTAAATAATAATGTATTTTCGAAATTAATATTATTAGCATTTTAGAAAATATATTTTGAATTTATTGTGGCATTTAAATCTTGATTTAAATTTATGGATTTATTTATATAGTTGAATATTTAAAATTTGATGTATCTCATTAATTTTATACTAGAAATTTAATTAGAATTAAATTGGATTTAATTTGGATTGGATTTATTTAATTAAATTAAATTATAGATTGAATTATCTATTATGGGGAATTTAAATCCTAATCCATATCTAATTGGGAATTCCCACATCCTATAAATAGGCAGATACTTCTCCAATTCATGATTCATCTACCAAAAATTCTACAAAACCAAACACCACAATTCAACGTGTTGTGCATCGTGTCCGTGACCATAATCTTATTCCAATTTTTAGTACAACTATCCATGTCGTGTCCGACACCCCGGACACGACGACAACCCAACAGAACCAACAACCACCCCCGGCCTTCATCGCCACCATCTTCCTGACCGACCACTAATATAACCTACGCTGCCACCTTCCACTGCGTCCACGACCGCCATCATCCTCACCACGACAACCACCGTTCTCCCCGCCTCGGCCAGCAACACCCAGCCGAGAACCACCCAGCTCCACCCGTCTCCGAGATCAACCCGTATAGCCGGTCGTTCCGACCACACCGTCATCATCACCCGTCGGGTTCCTCCGACTAGCCACTTCCTGGGCCAGCGACAGCCTCGCCGTCACCCCAACCCGGCTTCCCGCCATCACCACATCACCCAAGAAGGAGAAGGAGGGGAGGAAACCTAACCTGGCCGAGCTCCGTGCTCATCCTTCCTCTTCGGATCCGAGCGACAGCTTCCCACCGAAGCCCGCCGGCGAGTCTCGCCTTGCCTTTCCGCGCCGCTCCGCTGCTTCAGCCTTCCCTCTCCGACGAAACCCTGCCTGTGATTCGCCCCTCTCGCCAGCCTTCCCGCCGTCGAGTCCGCGCGGCCAGCCGTGCACAGCCGGCCCTCGCGCTGGTCGAACCCCTTCGTCGCTGCCGTTGGAGCTTCGTCACCCCCGTCGCGCCTTCCTCCTCCGTCCGCCAGACCCGAAGTGAACCACCGCGAGGCCGTCCGTTTCTTCCGACCCCCGCCGGCGGTTCGCACCCGATCGACCACCTCTAACCGTGTGCAGACTTCTCCGCCGACGAGCCGCCGTCGCCACCAAGATCCCCGTGCCCCCATCCTCTTCCGCCTCCGCAGCGCTCCAGCCATCGCCGACTACGCGCCGGAGCCGCCTCTGAAAACCTCCGCTCCCCACCAGATCCGTAGCCTCGCCGAACCCTCTTCCGATCATCCTTCTTGCTCCCCTCCGGGAAACCCATCTCCGCCGCTGCCGACACAAACTCCAGCGCGGACAGCCACCGCCTCCGCCACCTATTGCGCCGCCTTCGGCGAGCCTCCACCGCCCGACAGTCCCTCTCTCCTTCCTCCGCCGTCGCCGCTCACTCCAGCTCCCGGCCGCGCTGGACCCCGCTCCGACCGACCGACGGATATCGAACCCGCCGTCGCGCCTCCGCTGCAGGTAAAAGCCCTCTTCTTCCCTCTCTTCGTTCTTCTGTAATGACATTGGGGGGATTGGCTGTTAAGTAATAGCATAGTATTATTTATTTATTATTAATTACTGATTTATTATTATTATTATTATTAGTTCTATTATTATTATTATTATTACTATTAATGTTAGTAGTATTATTATTATGATCATTATTATTATTATTATTATTATTCTTATTAGTAAAATTATTAATACTGTATTATGATTATTATTTGTTATTATTATTATTAGTATTATTATAATCATGATTTTTACTGAATGACAAAAATTTGAAATCTATATAATTATGATTTTATATTTAACTTAGCATAGTTATGTCTACCAATAGTATCAATATTATTAATATTTTATTTCGGATTTATACTACTATTTTCTAAAAACATAAATATTATGACTAAAGCCTACATCTATAATTTAAATTTTGATAACATCCCTATTATATTTTTTAGTCCTAAATCGTTTTTCTAGATGATATTTTCCAAAATATTATAACTAAATAGTATTTTCAAATTATACAAAAATTTTCTAATATTTAATTACCAAAATTATTTTAACTAATAAAATGTATTTTTAAGTAATATAGAATACTTTCCAAAAATAGTATATGTATTCACTTACGCAAAACTTCCTCTTTGTCATCATCACTAATCATGACGAATCCGATATCCTTATTTCTCCTTGCGACTTTGGACTGCTACCAATCAACCATGACTATTGGACACTCGAAACTTGTCGAATTATTGTACCACACCAGGCGACATAACAGGCAAGACACCTTGCCTTTACTGTTTAATTTCTTGCTCAATATCATGTATGCTTTTTCTTTATGTTGTTCTTTCAAAAACATATATAGATACAAATTATTATATGTATGCATTTGGCTTAGAGTTAAGGGGCCACCGTAGGTTTAGTGCATCTCATAAATTGTCACGATGTGCCACGGATTGTGTGTGAGTTGTGAGTCGCATATAGAGGCGGACTTGCGTCCTGACTGATCATTGGCGCGTACAGGCCGCGCGTTAGGATATAACTGCTAATAGATTTGAGTAAAAGACTTGGCAGTTATTAAGGATTAAACAGTGTCGTGGAGTCGACACATGTATAGTACCATTTGGGGGGAGGGGACAGTTATTAGCGTAGGGGCTACATTTATTTTTACATATTTTGGGGCCGAGGGTGACTCTCATGAGCACTACCTTCGGCCCAGGCCGATAGCGTCTCGGATGAGCGCTACTTGCTGGCCACTCTCTATTACTTGCTTGCGTGAATCCGTTACAGCTCTTGCGTAGAACGTTGTCCTCAAAGTGCATATCACCTAGAATGGGTAGGAACCTTTACTCATGCATACTTTTCTGTTGAGCTATATTATTCAGTTTATTGGCATGATATTATGTGTCTTGTTACATCCCTCTGAAGACCTGGTGATCTCTCCAGGTGTATGTTTCGTGATTTCTTGCAGGTGCTCTAGCTAAGGCCATTCCTTCCTTCGTGATGATTGCTCTTGGACTCGCCATTGCTCTCGCTTGCTCAATTCTTTCCTTGTATATTTTTCCATATTTAATTTGGTTGGTAGTAGACTTTGTCTCCGCCCAACTATTGTGTACATGACAAACTCAAAATTGCTTTACATCATTAATTATCTTTGTGGATGAGATTTAGTGTCTTAGCTTTCTACATTTACAGCTTATGTATATATACGAGTCGTATATTTACTCGTATGTATACAGCTGGCATGATACGTATCTAGTTCCAAGTATTTTAGGACTGGGGTGTTACATCTTTACATGATTATAAGCCACTTTAGAACTTGGAGTTTTTAATTTTTATGGATAGATTCTTCTAGATCTACATTGTAACTTGGGATTTCATGAGTTCATGGAGTTTTTCTTGGTTTTAATCTACTAAACTTGTTATTTTCAAAAATAATAGTTCCACGAGCAAGAGCACGAAATTTCGTATGAATTTGGTTTTTGATTCACCTCATTTCGAGTTAAAATGAAGTTTTTATGGCCGAAACAAGTTTTCTGAATTTTTCATGTCGGCTGAGTGAAATTTTATGCAGGAAACCCTGAAATTGCGTATTTTACGCTGGATAGCATCCAGAATGTAAGATTTTATGCAGGAAATCCTGAATTTGTGTATTTTACGCTGGATGGTACCCAGAATGCAAAATTTTACGCTGAAACCCTCCCCTTTTGCGTATTTTACGTAGAATTGAATTTTTGGCGTAAAAAGTGCACAAAATGACTGTTTTTGCCTACTTTAACTATTTTCTAGCTAGAATTTCAAAAAACTTAAAACATGAAAGTTTTAGATCTTTGTCTTGCCTTTTCGAATATCTCTGGAGCACCTCATTTTGGGTTCGTATGTGGACGTTATTCCCCGTCTCCCCTGAGCCGCATGATTCCTCCACAACTCTTACACCCTGTTTATATTTAGTTATTGCATATACGCTTATACCAGGTTAAATGTTAATTTTAAATTTGTTCCATGACATAATAGTGACCAGTTGTGGTACACTTTTGACAAATAATATGACATGATAGTGGCCCGTCGTGGCGTACTCTTGACAGTAAATTTCACATGATATATATCTCGAATGCTGTTACGACGTCTAGCATGTCATGACAAAATTGAATGACCTGGACACCATGGGCGATTGCATTTGTACAAATAAACCAGTACTGTCTTACATCATGTCTAGGATAGGGATCCCTGAGTACCATGGTCAGGGATACCTACAGTAATTGACTAAGGCTAATAAACTAGAATAATTCAGTAGACATGAAGAGATTTCCAGCTACAGGCCATCCCGTTATTTGGGCGCATTAATTGGACTTGTAGCCTACCGACGAGTATGGCACATTTCCAGCACACAGTTACGTGTTGCATTCTTCATAAACGAACATTCGACCTGGATAACCGGATGGTCTGCAGGGCTTGTGGCTATTGGGATAATCTTATTGCATCTTGCTAATAACTAGGCCTGTGATAACCCTAGTTAGTTAAAAGTATCAAGTCGTACTCTTGATTGGCCGTGATTGATTGGATGGAGTTTATTCCAGCTTAGTCTTATCCTGATCCTATGCAAGATTGTGACATGACGTGCTTATTGATCCTTGCCTTAACAATAACGATCGGGGGTCCAGTTCTGTTCAGGCGAAGGGTTACAACCCCGGTCCTTATTTGGTTTAAGGGTTGTAACCTGGCTCCCGAAGCAGTTCTGTGTCCTCTCTTCGTTTATTGTCTTATTGCAACCCCATGCCATGTTCGTCATGTTTTATCTTACCTTAATACCATGATTATTTATACTGGCCTTAGCGATAAAGATTGGGGGTCCAGTTCTGTTCAGACGAAGGGTTACAACCCCGATCCTTACTTGGTTTAAGGGTTGTAACCTGGATCCCGGAGCAGTTCTGTGTCCCCTCTTCGTTTATTATCTTCACTGTACCAATAGTATTTGAGACGGGTTTCTATTCAGGAGAAGGGCTGCAACCCCGGTCCTTATTTGGTTTAAGGGTTATGACCTGGCTACTTGAATGGTTTTCTCGTACTCAGTTTACTGTTGTTATCTCTATTATTATCAGTTCTTTATTTATTACCTTTAATATTCTATTGTGATATGCTGGTTTTAGTTCCTAAGCGAAGCCTCCTTTGTGGCACTTGCTCTTTCTGGGGTCTGACCCAGCTGGTTTTGTGTGGCTAGATATCGGAGTAGCACCAGAGGATCCACCTGTCTTCCAGCCAGATGGTGACCACCAGGCGTAACCCTGGCAACGAGTGGGTTTCTTTTTGTCCTTCCACTTTATTGTAAAAATTATTCTTTTGAGGCGTTTAGCCGACCAGCACGTGTTAGCCCATATTGCACCTTTATTTACTGTCCGCCTACGGGCTGTATCATGATTGACAGATCCTAGGGTTGATCATGTATGACTGAACTCTTGCTAGTCTTGATATTTTGTACGACTAGCTTCATGATCATCCAATATGTAATATATGGGATGCCTTGCTATTATATATTTGGTGCTCTGACATCTTGTAACTATTATTGATTGCTTGAGATTGAGACAATAGGCTGGTTCATGTCCATAGGAGACTGTTGGCTTGTAGTTAAACCCTCATATATCTAGACAGCCGTGACCGTATAGCGAGGTGGTTTTCACTTTAATATGCGTAGCTGGCTATGTATACCCCCGCTCTCCAGGATTCTGGTTCTGGGGAATTACAGCTTCGCTTTAAGCAACGTGAGCCACCTACTGAAGATCATCTGGTTCAAGTCAATATTGGTGATAAAGTTTCTCCAAAACCGATATTTGTCAGCAAAAGCCTTCCTGAAGCGGATAAACAAGAACTAATCTAACTCATTAGGGAATATATTGATGTATTCGCTTGGAGATATGAAGACATGTCGGGGTTGGATCCTCAGATCGCTACCCACAGGCTCAGCATTCTGCCAAATGTGAGGCCAGTCAAACAGCAATAACGTCAGTTTTGACCTGACATAATGGATGACATAGAAGCTGAGGTTAAGAAACTTATCGCTTATGGTTTCATCAGAGAAGAACAACATCCGGACTGGATAGAATATATTTATGTATTCACTTGGATCTATGAAGACATATCGGGGTTGGATCCTCAGATCGTTACCTACACGCTCAGCATTCTGCCAAATGCGAGGCCAGTCAAACAGCAACAATGTCAGTTTCGACCTGACAAGATGGATTCCATAGAAGCTGAGGTTAAGAAACTTATCGCTTATGGTTTCATCATAGAAGAACAACATCCGAACTGGATGGCTAATGTTGTCACAGTTTTGAAGAAGACAGGGAAAGTTTGGGTCTGCATCGACTTCAGAGACCTTAATGAAGCTTGTCCCAAAGACGAATTTCCTCTTCCAATTACTGATGTCATGATTGATAATACTTGCAGATTTGAACGTATATCCTTTATGGATGGATTTTCAGGATACAATCAAATCAAGATGCATCCAGAAGACTAGAAACATACTTCTTTCCGTACTCCTCTTGGAGTCTTTTGCTACATTGTCATGCCATTCGGTCTTAAGAATGCTGGTGCAACTTATCAGCGGACCATGAATACCATCTTTTGTGATTATTTACGAAGGACCGTTGAATGTTATGTTAATGATATTGCTGTCAAAAGTCGTTTGAAAGAGGACCACATTCAAGATTTGAGAACTATTTTTGATCTAATGCACCAGCATCAACTCAAGATGAAACCCACCAAGTCATTTCTGGGAGTCTCTAGTGGCAAATTTCTTGGATTCCTTATTACCTCTAAAGGTATACACGTTGACCATGAGAAAATCAAAGCCATTCAAGAGATGCATCCTCTACGCAACCTAAAAGAGCTACGAAGATTCCAGGGACGGCTTGCGTACATCAGGAGATTTATCTCAAATCTCTCTGGACGATGTAGACCGTTCACTCAACTCATGAAGAAAGGCGTGTATTTTATTTGGACTGAAGAATGTCAACAAACATTTGAAGACATAAAGCAGTACTTGATGAACCCTCCAGTTCTAGTGCCTCATGTGTCAGGAATACCTTTCCTGATGTATGTTCGAGCAATGGACCACTCATTAGGTGCTCTATTTGCTCAGAAGAATAAAGAAGGTCATGAACAGGCTATCTACTACCTTAGCCGTATAATGGTTGGAGCCGAGCATCGATACACTCCAGTAGAAAAAGAATGTTTAGCTTTGATGTTTGCTGTTCAAAAGATGAGACATTATATCACTGGCCAAACTATTCATGTTATTTCTAGAGTTAACCCTCTCAGGGTCCTGATGAAGAAGCCCGGTACCCTCAATTCTAGGCTTGCAACATGGGCTATATTGTTAGCACAATATGATACGGTTTATGTTCCTCAAAAGTCTGTTAAAGGTCAAGCCCTTGCTGACTTTCGAGCAGCTCATCTAGTTCCCGAAACATCTAAACTCTACGACGGGATTCCAGATGAAACCTTGGAGTCCAACATGATTTCAGAAGAAATTCTTATTTGGCGTTTATTCTTCGATGGTGCATCCAGAATTGGACCAAAAGGTGCTATTGTTGCTGGAGTTGGAGTCGTTATCGTCTCACCAGAAGGATTAGCTATCCAAATAGCTTATTCTTTAGATGAGTCGTGTTCCAACAATGTGGCTGAATACAACGCTCTGCTCATTGGTCTCCAATTGGCTCAACAATTAGATATTGAGTATCTTGAAGTTTACTGAGACTCCAAACTGATTGTCAATCAAGTTAAAGTCACATACGAAGTTCGACATCAAGATTTGGTTCCATATCATGATGCAGCGATCAAGATGGCCACTTTATTCAAAGGCTTCTTCATCGAACATGTACGTCGAGTATGTAACACAGAAGCTGATGCACTCGCTAATCTTGCAGCAGTATTAGCAATTCTCGTCAGAAGACAACAAATGATCGTCATCAGTAATAGAAAATTATTTTGTATCCAGAATAACTTAAATATGGAGGTTAACAACCCAAACATGGAATTCAATAATTCAGTTGAAATTTGTACCATCAGTAAAGACTGGAGGACTCCTTTCATAGATTTTGTGGTCCATGATATCCTACCTGAAGACCCTAAGGAGGCCACAACAATTCGGCGACGGTCACTCAGATTTTACTATAATCATACTACAAAGACAATTTACCGACGAACATTCGACGGCTTACTCCTACGTTGTCTTACGGGGGAAGAAGCAAAACAAATACTTTGTGAAGCTCATGACGTTGTTTGTGGCGCACATCAACCTGGTCCTAAATTACAGGATCGTATTCACCGTATGGGCTATTATTGTCCCTCAATGGTATCTGAAGCAATCGAGCATGCAAGAAAGTGTCGAGCATGTCAAATTCACGCTGACCTAATTCATCAACCGTCAGAATTCCTTCACCCGACGGTAGCATCTTGGCCCTTTGAAGCTTGGGGAATGGATGTCATCGGTCCTATCAACCCTCCCTCATCCAGATGACATCAGTTCATATTAGCCATAACTGATTACTTCTCAAAATAGGCTGAAGCTATATCTCTAGCTGAGGTCAAGACAAGCAGCATCATCAACTTTATCAAGCATCATATGATTTATAGATTCAGTATTCCTTGGCGAATCATTCATGATAATGGGCCGTAATTCATCAGTCAGAAGTTCACCCGATTCTGCGATGACAACAGGATCAATAATATTGCTTCTACAGCTTACAATCCTGCAGCTAACGGGTTGGCAGAAGCATTTAACAAAACCATCATCAAACTCCTCAAGAAGTTTTTTCTACCAACAAACGAAACTGAAGTAAAAAAGCTTGGAGAATGTATGTGGGCTTACCGTACTATTATACGTACTCCTACAGGCTGTACACCCTTCTCTCTGGTATATGGATACGAGGCTGTCTTACCATTGGAAATCCAGATCCCTTTCCTAAGGATTGCCATTGCCAATGAACTCACAACCGAAAAGAATGATCACCTGAGACTTCAGGAGGTTGAAGCGCTAGACGAGAAACGGCTCCTAGCTCAACAACATATTGAGTTATACCAAGCTCGTCTATCAAAAGCCTTCAACCGTAAAGTCAAAGTCCGAACATTTCAAAAAGGAGAACTAGTTCTAACCGTCAGACGTCCTATGACTACGACGCACATGAGCAAAGGCAAATTCGAAGCAAAGTGGGAAGGACCTTATGTTGTAAGTAAAGTTTTCTCCAACGGAGCTTATCAATTAACTGGTATGGATGGTCGAGTCGCCATGATGCCCATTAATGGAAAATTTCTCAAGAAATATTATGTTTGAGGGCCAAAAAGAAATATCATCACAGAGACGCATAATGTAAGTAAGATTCCTTTTTATTTGCATAAATGTAAACAGAAGGAAATACATAAAATTAACGAGGACCGGAGCCCTCTTGATTGAAACATATTTCGCAAGAAACTCGAAGACATTATTGTCCGATGACACCAGCAGTTTGCAGGCGGCCTTCCTTAAAGCTTCTTCTTCAGCAGTACTCCCAGGCTCCACTAGTTCGACGAGAATGTCCTGCTTCTGTCCAGGGACAGCCGAACTTTCTCTGACTTCGGGCTAAATAGACGGCAGAGGCTCATCAGAAGGAGTGTTAACTCATGTCTCCTCAGGCAAATCTTCTGAAGACAATTGCAAACAAGAGAAAAGGAGTGAATGATGCTTTCAAAAAGTTACACACTATTTAAAGGCAGTTGAAAGCCAAATGTTCTGTCTTACGAATCGAAACAACCTTTCCTCAAAAAGACATATTCGTGAAAGGATCTTCATTTACTATTTGTCTCGAGAATCGAAGCAACATTTCCTTGAAAAGGCATGCTTATTCATCAGTCTTTTCATCTCTATTTCATTTATTATCGTTTATTTACTCTTTCATAAATAAAGTCACAAGATAATAAATACTCAAAATCCTCCATAGAGCTTATCCAAATCATCAATTCTGTCTTTTGAAACCTAGTTATTTTGGAAGATGTCTTTTCTTTATGATAAATTCGAATTTATCGCAGATATTGTCTTTTTAGACACGATATTCTGTCTTCTATAGAAAAATTAGTTCACGTCCACATTACCTCTGAATTCTATTTTCTATATCATCACATCAAAATCAAATCATAAAGAAGAGAAAATTATTCTTTATTCCTTTTTTAAAATCATAGATACATCTTGATGGAAATCTATTACATCTCGAATTTTCATTCTAAATCTAATAAATGAAGGTATATTACATCCTTGGATCTTCTTGTTGATGCCAGTTCCTTGTCATCTCGACCTAAAGCAATGAGCAAGACAACGGAACTAACTCTGGTCTTCTCTCTCAGAAAGGCGAGAGGAGAACCCTAGAGTACAGCAGCTCAAAGATAAGCGGCTGTCAATACAACTGGTGGAGAAGAGACGACACGTCATGAGAATTACGAATGAGATCACCCTTGTGATACGATTCCTAATTCTGTCTTTCCACTGTCCAACTCTCATGTATAAATGCCCTTCCTACTATCTGAGGAAGACCCTTCCGGAACATGGAGAGTACTGAGCTGTCTGATTTGAGCGTCAGAATCACATGAGCTGTCTGATGTGAGTGTTAGAAGAATCCTATCCACAGCATCCAAGTCACCGATGCCAGTTCTAAAGAAGCTTGCCAACCAAACTTCATCAAAAATCAACAAAGAAAGAAAAGTTAGCAAAATCTATCAAACTGCACGCCTTTGATCAACAGGCGCACATCATCAGTGTCAACCTATAGGCGCCTATGATAAAACATGCACCTCTGACCGAAGTCAGGTACTGGATTGCAGTGCACGCCTCTTCTCAGACTTTCAGGCGTACGTCTACAACATGCGCCTCTGACCGAAGTCAGACACTGGATTGCAGTGCTCACCTCTTCTCAGAATTTCAGGCGTACGTCTACAACATGCGCCTCTGACCGAAGTCAGGCACTGGATTGCAGTGCGCGCTTCTTCTCAGAATTTCAGGCGCACGTCTACAACATGCGCCTCTGACCGAAGTCAGGCACTGGATTGCAGTGCGCGTCTCTTCTCAGAATTTCAGGTGCACGTCTATAACATGCGCTCATTTCTATAAATCAGTACCTATCTTTAAAACAGTCTTAGTAAAAAGCAGCGCAAGTAAACACAACTCATAAATGGCGCTCATGTGTGGAAACTACTGGTTCTTTGTGGGGACTTACCATCAAAATTAACGGTGTTTGTGCTAAAGATCGTTGATGATATAGAGCACGGCAAACCAACATCCGAAGACGCGGTATGCAGAAGAACAACATCAAATTTTGGTGGCGCAGAAAGGCTCACGAACATTAAACTCTTGACCGCCGAGGGGATTCTGCGAAGAACCATCGCCAACAACAGAAAGAAGAAATGAAAAAAAGAGTTCATGGACATTTTTTTATTTCTCCTATAAAATATTTAAAGAGCTCAAAAGATGTGAACGGGCACGTCATTCTAGGAGGCTATCTCGGGAAGGACCTAAATAAGAGGTGTTCAAACCATACGAAAACTGCCACATGTTCTTCAAAAAAATAGTAAATATTTGAGTTGGGCAAAATGGTGCATTGGCACGCGCCACTAAACAGATCACACGAAAGGGTTTGCAAAAGGCGCCAGAAATAAATTTTTTTTCATTCTTTTCATATAAAAGAAAAGGAAAAACAAGTCCATACAAAATAAGTTACACAAAAGACAAAAGAAAAGTGGCGCCCCTATAGAAACCATTACTTCTTCTCGTCTACTTCACCAGCTTGGCGAAAAGAAGCGCCCAACTCGTGCATATCACGAATCCCTGAACGACGTATCAGACGAAAAAATCCTTCTGCATCACCGTGCTCATCAGAAGAGGACGAAGGACCACCGTTCAGACGATGAAAGACTGCTGGGGTCATTCCAAAGCATTCTAAGAAATTGTTTGCTCGCAATGATCGGTCAGCCTCGGACAGGATCGTAGGCGCAATGTCAGGCCTTGTCTCCTGAGCTTTCACTTCGGCATTAACGTCGGTCGCCATCACCTTCTTCTTAGGTGCCATGGAAGTACAAAAGTGAGGAATGAATAAAAGGACCTCTCCCTAGAAATCGAACATCATCAATAAAACTCGGGAAGACGACGAGGAGATCGAATATTTTTGAGAAGAAATTTATTATGACGGTTGAGCATTGACTGGCGCAATACAAACAAAACTAGCATAATTCAACGTATTTTAAAATTTTGAAGTATTTTCAACTTTCGAAAACTTTAAAGGGGATCTTGTAGAGCCTAAAAATTAAGATGCACTATCCATTAAAGTGCTCAATCATCTGATGGCGCTAAAACATTATGTTGTGCCAAACATTCAAGTTATGCAGCATCAGGTTGCGCCAATGCCAGGTTGTGCTAGAATCAGGGTACACAGAGCGACACGTGATGCACTTCCTCGAGAAGCTGTAACGGCATTATCATTTTCTGACAACTGACAGTATGAAGATTAAGGAAAATCTATTCGAATCCCGCACAACACGACGTTCAAGAAGATTTTGTCAGCATGTAATTAATGCTGACAGCTGGTTCGCACAAGTCACTGAATGGCACGAGGATTAAACAGTACAGCACAGAAGACCTAGTCAAAGGCGCCAGTCGTTGAGTTGCGCCTATGCGCAGCCAGACAAATTGGTGCCACTTGATCAACTCTTATTTGAAAAATAGGGTGACGTGGCACACAAGCCATCAACTTCACAGAACGTGCCTACTATACTGCCCACGACCATGCGTATCTTAATCAAACAATGCCACGTATCTATAGTACTTGGTGTAAACCGCTCGTGCAGGTTTTTACGTTGCGCCCACGTACAACCTGATGAAGCATGCACAAAGTGATCAAATGGTGTTCAGGACAGAGTGACGTGGCATGCAAGCTACTAACTTTGTAGAATGTGTCCACTACACTGCTCACGACCATGCGTATCTTAATCAAATGATGCTATGTATCCATAGTAGTTAGTACAACTGTTTTTACAAGTGAACAGGAGGCGCGCAACCTGAAGCACGCACAACCAAGAATAACTACTAAATGGCTATTTCATGAACTCTATAAATAGAGTTTCAAATCATTCTCAAAGCATCAAGAGTGATCATAATCTACTGCTAAAGTGCTGCTGCATTCTCCATAGGCTCGTGTCTTCGATATCACATCGTCCAAGGGATAAAGTGATCGTCTTTTGATCAGATTCCTATAGCTGTACTTCTCCAGAAATTAATTGTACTCCTGTACTATTTTTTTACTTTGTAATAAAACTTTTGTTCTTTGTAAACACCCGGTGGATGACATGATCCGTCTGCCGAGCCCGACTCCTGACCCGCGAGTCGATGTTGATGAAGGTGGAGTAGCTCGACTGTCGAGCCCTACTCCGGTCTCGCGAGTCGATGTTGATGAAAAAGGAGTAGCTCAGTTGCCGAACCCTACTTCGGTCTTGAGTGAGAAAGAGACGGGAGGATCTGCTCCCTCGTCCGATGTAAAACCCTCCATCGATAGTAGGAGGATCCTCCCCAGCTGCTGATGTTATCGCTAGGACTGCTGCGGCGGCCTCAGCTATTGTGGTGCCTGAGGCCCAATTGGGTAAGGGCAAGGGCCCTCTAGTAGAAGCTGTCCCCCTGCTCCCTACTGCCTGGGGACGATATCGCTCCTCCTGGAGGTCTTGGCCCAACGATGGGAGGTTCAGAAGTTGTGGTTATCGAAGCTCTGGTTTCTACTTGTCACGACCCGATCCCAATTTCTTGGGTCGACTCGGATCATGCCCAGCCTGCACCGTTGTTGAGACGGCGGCAGTAAGCTGTATTCCATATGCAGGTACAATCAACAACATTTGAAACTATAATTGCCACAACATTTAATTTAACGATAAAATAAACTTGTTCATTACAGAGCTTGTCCACAACTTAAACATAACATATATTTGTTTAAAAGATAAACTAAGAACTCCAACTAAGCAGAAGTGTCATCATCATCTCCATGGACCTCGTCTGGGAGCATAGCAGGATACAGCTCCGGGTCGTAGTAACTACTAATCAGTAGCTCTGAATCATTAATAGGACCTATTGGGTGTGGGGAATCCAGTCAGGAAAGGAGCAAGTACAATTATGAAAAATTAACAATTTGCATAATGAATAGAAACTTGCAAATTTAAATAATTTTGAAACAATGATTTTCAACTATAAAACAATTGTGATTTGAGTATGCAGTATCTATGACCGGTTTAGGATGATTCAATTGTATCCTATTGATACGGTCCGGCCTAACCCCGTGTGAAGAGGTGTAAGCTCGCACATTCATTATCTATTGGGATTTGGTCATAAAATACTATGCTACTCCCCATTATTCCCGATGCAATGATTCAATATTTTACTCTAGAAGAGAGTACGTGTAACAGTTGTGTATTTAACATGCAAAATTCTAATATTAATTAAACTGCAATTAACACAACCGTACTTGCCTTGAATTTCAATTGGACGAGATTTGTACTTCAAGTTGACGATCAAGAACTTCCTCGAAATCCTACATTTCGGGAATTTGTCTCAGAATCACAATACTAAAATGATCTAATTACAATCTCTATTTATTTCCTAGTCAATTTTAATCCTATTTTAACCAACACAACCAAAAATGCGTTTACTAGTGCATTACAATTTAGAAACATCGATTTATGTTTATTTTCGAAAAAAAAATTGTATTTATCATTTTATTTAGGAAAACTTGGTATTTTATAAATATATAAAACTATACATTTTCCTTTAAACGAGAAATATCATGAATTCTAAATTATAATTAATAATAATTAATATTCCTAGTTTTTTACGCGCTCGCACAACATCCAGAAAATCTCAAATCTACCTTTCCTACTTATTACAAAATTTACAGAAAATAAATGAATGGCTTATGCCTTTACAATTTTAATTACAATAAATTGAAAATAAGAAAAGGAAACAGGTTAGTCCGAAAATAACCTATAAATTAACAAAACTAATAAATTCCATAAACATTATTAAAAGAGAATTATAAGTCTCAGAATCTGGTCCAAAATTTCATTTTTTAACTACTCTGCCTCAACGTCCGGTCGAACCGGTGCGTTTGCATTTCGTTGGGGCCCAGTAACCAATTATGGTTGTCGTCCAAAAATACCAAAATTATTTTAAAACCATTTATTTAATTTTCCCAAAAATTTCGGCAGCATTCCCTTTGTTTTCGGTCAACCCAAAAACTGGGAAATGCTCCGGTTTTTCCTGCAAAACAATCCCAACTCAGGGAAAACTCATGAATTCATTTCCACCCCTATATAATAATTCCATTCACAAAACTGTTTACGATGGATATTCGAAAAACCCGAATTTGAAATCGGAAAACCGAAATGAATCTTCGGAAAACAGAAACTTCCTCGACAATTCCAAAAACCAATCAGTAACATAATCCTTCCATCCCACATAAGAAAATCACACTAATACATATAAGTAAACCCACAGAACTAAGAAAAATCCACAAAGCCTGTTTCAAGAAGAAAGGTTCCGAAATACGAATATAATATAATCTGAACATCCAAAATTATGCTCTTAAACCCCAACCAGAAAAACACAGTACCTTTCCGGAGTTGACTCGGAAATTCCGAGAACCACAGAATAGTATTTTTCCAAAACCCAAATTCCAGCATACTAAACATCAACAGAACCCAAAAACTAATCGGAACTTATCAGAAACGAAAATCCAACATCCACCGTTTCCGAAGAAACTTCGGAAAAAAATAGTAACGTAACTGTTACGTTGACGGAATCCCGAATTCCCGAGGAACTCGGTTGGACCAGTATCATCATAGACAGTAAAGAAAATATATTGGGTCAGAGTGTACCGAAACCGAAACAGAACGGAACCATCACAGTGCGAAAACAGAGACACCGTCTGCACGTACCGAACCACGCGGTCAGCACCGGGGAGTGGATCGGGACAGCAGAGGGGCACGCGGGGTTGAACGCCGGCGGTCGGACGGCCGGGGGCGTCGGTCGGGTGGCCCGGTAAGGCCTGGATCGGGGCGCCTGGGGGCGGATCCGGCGGAAACAACGCCTGGGTCAGCGGGAAAATGATCGGCAGTCGTACGCCGGGTGGGAGGCTCGACGGCGGGTGGCGCCACTCGGGTTCGCCAAAAATTGGGGGTTAGGGCACGGGAGTGAGAAGTGATGGTGATGAGGGAAAAATGGAGTAGGGGCCTATATATAGGAAATGGAGAAAGGGGGTTACCACATGGAGGAAGATGAACAGCCCTGGGCCATTCATGGCCGCCGGCGGGGAGCCGGAGGGGTTAGCCGTTGGGTCGGAGAAGGAAAGGAAAGGTCCCAAACTTAAAAAAATTAATGAATGAAATTATTCATTCCTTCCTCTCTTATGGCAAGTATTGCTGTAGGGAAAATTAATAATGGGTTGGCTTACGGGTTATTGGATTCTAAGGATCCTTATTGGGTTTGGGTTTGCAACTAAATGGGTTTGAGGTTTTGGGCCAAGCAAATGGCCTATGTTTTTGGGCTTAAAAGACATGGTTTCTATTTATAAAAAAAATGGATTTTGTTTTATGGCTAAGAAAAATCATTCTCATACAAATTAGTTAAATAAATATTTGTAATTAAAACAAAAGAAAAAAAATGTTTTTAGTTTCAATTCGGTTTCGAGTCTGGGTTGACATACAAAAATCCTTGTTTAATTATTTTGAAAGAATATATATATTTTTTTTACATAATATTATTCTAGCATTTATTTCAAAAAAAAAATTAAATTTAAATCTAGCAATTAAATATAAAATTGTAAACTAAAATTATGGGTTTCACAACCTTCCCTCCTTAATAAATTTCGTCCTCGAAATTTTAAGAATTAGGTTAAGAAAAATTACCTCAGGTCTCAAACAAGTACGGGTACTTCTCCCGCATCTCATCCTCTCGCTCCCAAGTAGATTCGCCCAGGGAATCATGCCTCCACATCACCCGAACTATAGGAGTCACTGTGGTTCTGGTCTTCTTCTCGCCTCGGTCCAAGATTGCTACAGGCTTCTCTGGTATAGTGAGGCTCGGTCCGATCTCCAACTCTGAATGGTCCAAGACGTGGTTCTCATCAGGTACATATTCTCTGAGCTGTGAGACGTGGAAGACGTTGTGCACGCCCTCTAGATTAGCTGGTAGAGCTAACCTATATGCCACTTCTCCAATCCGGCTCAGAACTTCGAACGGACCAATGTATCTGGGACTCAGCTTCCCAGCTCTGCCAAATCTGATTGTCCCTCTGGTAGGAGAAATCTTCACGAAGACCTTATCTCCTTCTTCAAATGCCATTGGTCGACGACCGCTGTCTGCCCAGTGCTTTTGTCTGTCTTGAGCAATCCTGAGCTTCTCTCTGATTATCTTCACCTTCTCTGCTGCGTCAGTCACCATCTCTGGACCCAGCAGTACTCTTTCACCAACGTCATCCCATGCCAGTGGTGTACGGCAACGACGTCCATAAAGAGCTTCGAATGGGGTCATACCAATACTGGCTTGGTAACTGTTATTGTAAAAAAACTCTACCAAGTGCAGATGGTCTTCCCACGATCCTCCAAATTCCAAGACACAAGCTCGTAGCATATCTTCAAGTGTCTGAATAGTCCTCTCAGATTGCCCATCTGTCTGGGGATGATAAGCCGTGCTGAACTTCAACTGAGTCCCCAAGCTGTCATGCAAGCTCTTCCAAAAATGTGAAGTAAAACGAGTGTCTCGGTCAGATACAATGCTTACCGGTACGCCATGAATCCGGTAGATATGCCGCATGTACAATGCTGCCAACTTCTCAGTGGATAAACCAACTTTGAAGGGGATAAAGTGAGCTGACTTGGTTAGTCGGTCCACAATTACCTAGATGGCATCCTTCCCTCCTTGGGAACGAGGCAGTCCTGACACAAAATCCAACGTGATGTGCTCCCACTTCCATTCTGGAATGTCCAGCGGTTGTAGAAGTCCTGCAGGTCTCTGTCTACTAGCCTTCACTTGTTGACAAATCAAGCATCTAGCAACATACCTGGTGACATCCTTCTTCATTCCACTCCACCAGACAATAGTGCGCATATCCCGATACATCTTATTGGCTCCAGGATGTATGGAATATTGAGACTGATGCGCTTCCTTCATCAACTCGTTCCTCAGTTCGCCAGACGGTACGCAAAGCCTCGTACCATTCTTCAGGGCTCCATCGCTGGCGATTGAGAAACCCTCCAGTGTTCCTGCTAATACTTGATCTCTCAGCTTGCAAAGTGCCTCGTCTTGAAATTGCGTCTCCTTGACCTTGTCCATCAGGTACGAGCTCACTTGCAACTTCATCAACACAGAATCAGCATCTAATTCCTTCCTTCCAGGCAGTACAATCTCCAATTCAAGTTTCTCGATGTCCTCCAGCAGGTGCCTCTCCTTGGTTAAGAACATCGCCACTGGATATCGACTAAGTGCATCAGCGACCACATTAGCCTTACCCGGGTGGTATTGTAAGTCGATGTCAAAGTCCTTCATTAACTCCAGCCATCTCCTTTGCCTCATGTTTAACTCTTTCTGAGTGAAAACATACTTCAGACTTTTATGATCTGTGTATATTTTCACTCTCTCTCTCCATAGAGATAATGTTTCCAAAGCTTCAATGCAAAGATCATTGCAGCAAGCTCCAGATCATGAGTGGGATAGTTCTTCTCATGAGTCCGTAATTGCCTAGATGCATAAGCAATTACTTTCCCATGTTGTTGAAGAACGCAACCCAGTCCTTTGCCTGAGGCGTCACTATAGATTGTGAAACCACCGGATCCTGCGGGTAGCGCAAGGATTGGTGCAGTAGTGAGCCTCTTCTTCAACTCCTCAAACGCTGCTTGGCAGTCCTCCGTCCAGATGAATTCCTCATTCTTCCGAGTCAGCTTCGTCATTGGTTCAGCAATTTTAGCAAAATCCTTCACAAACTTCCGGTAGTAGCCCGCCAAGCCCAAGAAACTTCTGATGTCAGCAACTGAGCTTGGGGTAGGCCACTTCTCCATAGCAGCTATCTTCTTAGGATCCACAGAAATTCCTTCTCCTGTGACAACATGGCCAAGAAAATCCACTTTGTCTAGAAAGAATTCACACTTGGATAGCTTACCGTACAGCTTCTCCTTCCTCAAAGTTTTCAGAACTTTCCTGAGGTGCTCTTCGTGCTCCTCCTTCGTCTTTGAATAGATCAGTATGTCATCAATGAAAACGACGACAAACTGGTCTAAGTATTCATGGAAAACCTTATTCATAAGGTTCATGAACACAGCAGGAGCATTCGTCAGACCAAACGGCATGACCAAGAATTCAAACTGCCCATACTTGGTGTTGAATGCCGTTTTGGGAATGTCTTCCTTCCTGACTTTGATCTGATGATAGCCAGACCTGAGATCAATCTTGGAAAACACCTTGGCTCCACTCAACTGGTAAAATAAGTCATCAATCCGGGGCAGAGGATACTTGTTCTTGATTGTGACATTGTTCAGCGCCCGGTAGTCGATGTACATCCTCACCGTTCCATCCTTCTTGGGCACAAACAAAACAGGTGCTCCCCAGGGTGAAGCCCCGTCTCGAATGAATCCCAGAGACTTCAGTTCGTTGATCTGCTCCTTCATCTCTTTGGCCTCCTTCGGGTTGACTCTATAACATCCCTTAGAAATTGGGAAAGAGCCAGGGACTAGATCAATAGTGAATTCTATGTCCCGATCTGGGGGTAGCCCAGGAAGACTATCAGGGAAAACATCCATGAATTCCGCTATGATAGGATGGGGTGGTCCAGGTTCTTCAGTAATAGAGTAGACAATACTCTCCATAACCTCCGGAGCTCTAGAGACTTCAAACTCTGGCCCTCCAGGTGGGCTGAAGATTACACATCCTCTGTGACAATCTATCCGCGCATGCTGCTTGCTCAACCAGTCCATTCCAAGGACTATGTTATAGTTGGGCAAGGGCATTACCAGTAAAGGTGCTACAAACTTATGGCCAGATATTGAAATGGGGCAATTATAGGTTTCTGTTATAGGTAGGGGTCCACCTCCAGTCATAACCCTACAAATCCTCTTGCTAAGGCCCGTAACTATATGGTGTGCAGAGATAAACTTTGTTGCTATGAAACTGTGTGTTGCACCAGAGTCGAATAAAACTAATGCAGGATAAGAATGTACATAGATGTAACCTGATATGACATCTGCATTAGGTTCCTGCTCCTGCTCTGGTTCCTCTGCAGTTAGGGCAAAAGCTCGCCCAGTCCTCTGTTGATGCTGCCCAAATTGTTGCTGCTGAGTGGGCAGAGGTCCCCTCTGTTGATTTCCTCCAGCTCTATTGGTCGCTGAGGAGCAGTCTTTCACTTGGTGGGTGGTAGACCCACAGATCAGACATTGTCCAAGCCTCTTTCGACAGATGTTCACCTGATGACCTGGCCTTTTACAATAGCTACAGATAGGGATCTGCTTCTGGGGTGCTACATCATTATTCCTTGCTTGCTGATGATGCTGAGGCCTGTTGTTGTTGTTGTTGGGCTTCTTCTGATTTCCCTGGAAGTTGCTAGTTCTAGGATAATCTCTCTTTGAACGGGCAGGTTGGCTCTTCTCTATATCTTGTGCTCTCTCCAGAATCTTCTCATAAGTCTTAGCTCCGCCAGAGATCACATAAGTGCGAATCTCCTCTCGAAGTCCATACTTGAATCGTTCAGCACGATCAGCAGGATCAGCCACCATGTTCTTGGCAAATCGGCTGAGCTGGCCGAATTCTGCCGCATACTCTCCCACAGTCATATTGCCCTGCTTCAAGTTCTGGAATTGTCGCTCCATCTCCCGTATCTCAGAAGTTGGGAAGAACTTCCTCTGAAACAACTTCTTGAAGGTGTCCCAGTCAACCTGTCTATCCTGGAGTCGGGGTTCATTCCGATACCAGGTGCTAGCTACATTCTGCAGTTGAAGTCCCACTGCTTCGGCCTTGAGGTCTTTTGGAAGTCGAGCGACGCTCAGAAGACGCTCCATATTGTCAAGCCATTCATCAGCATAGACAATTCCCTCGGTACCCTTGAAAGGTCGAGGGTTCTGCTTCTTAAAGCTCTCAATATCGCCCACCTTGGCAATATGATTTCCATTAATTAAATGGCCTTATTATTACATAAATTAATCCTTAAATTTATGTTTACCTTGGCAGGCCTTGGTTCCTGTTGAGCTGCTTCTCCTCTTTCCAGTGCAGCCATTGCCACGCTATGGGCGTTTTCCATGCCTTCTCTCATAATGGCCGTCTGCTCACGATGAGCTTCAGCTTGAGTTCTCTGGGCTTCAAGTACTCCTCTTAGCAGACCTATGAGGTCAGTGGGGTCCACAGGCACCGGTGGGGCAGCTGGAGTAGGCGTAACCACAGGGGGTTGCATCTCCGTCCGAGAAGATGATGGATCCATTGTTGTATTGTGGGGACGGTCAGCCAGCTGTCGAGGTGTAGGATCCGGACTTGATTGGGAAGGTGGGGTGTGGTCAGGTGTTGACATCCTATCGCCAGCAGGGTTGGTATTGTCAGTGGTCATTCTCTGGAAGTTTTAGGATAGAAACATAAGCAAGGTAGCCTATCTATAGTCAAACAAAAATATTTAATAATAATATGTATGTATATATCGGTCCTATGTTGTGGCAATTTGATGTTCTAGTGTTCTAACTGTTTCCTAGGTTTTCCTAAGTTGTTGTTCGAGACCTGCATGGGCCACCACTAAAAACATGTCACGACCCGATCCCAATTTCTTGGGTCGACTCGGATCATGCCCAGCCTGCACCGTTGTTGAGACGGCGGCAGTAAGCTGTATTCCATATGCAGGTACAATCAACAACATTTGAAACTATAATTGCCACAACATTTAATTTAACGATAAAATAAACTTGTTCATTACAGAGCTTGTCCACAACTTAAACATAACATATATTTGTTTAAAAGATAAACTAAGAACTCCAACTAAGCAGAAGTGTCATCATCATCTCCATGGACCTCGTCTGGGAGCATAGCAGGATACAGCTCCGGGTCGTAGTAACTACTAATCAGTAGCTCTGAATCATCAATAGGACCTATTGGGTGTGGGGAATCCAGTCAGGAAAGGAGCAAGTACAATTATGAAAAATTAACAATTTGCATAATGAATAGAAACTTGCAAATTTAAATAATTTTGAAACAATGATTTTCAACTATAAAATAATTGTGATTTGAGTATGCAGTATCTATGACCGGTTTAGGATGATTCAATTGTATCCTATTGATACGGTCCGGCCTAACCCCGTGTGAAGAGGTGTAAGCTCGCACATTCATTATCTATTGGGCTTTGGTCATAGAATACTACGCTACTCCTCATTATTTCCGATGCAATGATTCAATATTTTACTCTAGAAGAGAGTACGTGTAACAGTTGTGTATTTAACATGCAAATTTCTAATATTAATTAAACTGCAATTAACACAACCGTACTTGCCTTGAATTTCAATTGGACGAGATTTGTACTTCAAGTTGACGATCAAGAACTTCCTCGAAATCCTACATTTCGGGAATTTGTCTCAGAATCACAATACTAAAATGATCTAATTACAATCTCTATTTATTTCCTAGTCAATTTTAATCTTATTTTAACCAACACAACCAAAAATGCGTTTACTAGTGCATTACAATTTAGAAACATCGATTTATGTTTATTTTCGAAAAAAAATTGTATTTATCATTTTATTTAGGAAAACTTGGTATTTTATAAATATATAAAACTATACATTTTCCTTTAAACGAGAAATATCATGAATTCTAAATTATAATTAATAATAATTAATATTCCTAGTTTTTTACGCGCTCGCACAACATCCAGAAAATCTCAAATCTACCTTTCCTACTTATTACAAAATTTACAGAAAATAAATGAATGGCTTATGCCTTTACAATTTTAATTACAATAAATTGAAAATAAGAAAAGGAAACAGGTTAGTCCGAAAATAACCTATAAATTAACAAAACTAATAAATTCCATAAACATTATTAAAAGAGAATTATAAGTCTCAGAATCTGGTCCAAAATTTCATTTTTTAACTACTCTGCCTCAACGTCCGGTCGAACCGGTGCGTTTGCATTTCGTTGGGGCCCAGTAACCAATTATGGTTGTCGCCCAAAAATACCAAAATCATTTTAAAACCATTTATTTAATTTTCCCGAAAATTTCGGCAGTATTCCCTCTGTTTTCGGTCAACCCAAAAACTGGGAAATGCTCCGATTTTTCCTGCAAAACAATCCCAACTCAGGGAAAACTCATGAATTCATTTCCACCCCTATATAATAATTCCATTCACAAAACTGTTTACGATGGATATTCGAAAAACCCGAATTTGAAATCGGAAAACCGAAATGAATCTTCGGAAAACAGAAACTTCCTCGACAATTCCAAAAACCAATCAGTAACATAATCCTTCCATCCCACATAAGAAAATCACACTAATACATATAAGTAAACCCACAGAACTAAGAAAAATCCACAAAGCCTGTTTCAAGAAGAAAGGTTCCGAAATACGAATACAATATAATCTGAACATCCAAAATTATGCTCTTAAACCCCAACCAGAAAAACACAGTACCTTTCCGGAGTTGACTCGGAAATTCCGAGAACCATAGAATAGTATTTTTCCAAAACCCAAATTCCAGCATACTAAACATCAACAGAACCCAAAAACTAATCGGAACTTATCAGAAACGAAAATACAACATCCACCGTTTCCGAAGAAACTTCGAAAAAAAATAGTAACGTAACTGTTACGTTGACGGAATCCCGAATTCCCGAGGAACTCGGTTGGACCAGTATCATCATAGACAGTAAAGAAAATATATTGGGTCAGAGTGTACCGAAACCGAAACGGAACGGAACCGTCACAGTACGAAAACAGAGACACCGTCTGCACGTACAGAACCACGCGGTCAGCGCCGGGGAGTGGATCGGGACAGCAGAGGGGCACGCGGGGTTGAACGCCGGCGGTCGGACGGCCGGGGGCGTCGGTCGGGTGGCCCGGTAAGGCCTGGATCGGGGCGCCTGGGGGCGGATCCGGCGGAAACAACGCCTGGGTCAGCGGGAAAATGATCGGCAGTCGTACGCCGGGTGGGAGGCTCGACGGCGGGTGGCGCCACTCGGGTTCGCCAAAAATTGGGGGTTAGGGCACGGGAGTGAGAAGTGATGGTGATGAGGGAAAAATGGAGTAGGGGCCTATATATAGGAAATGGAGAAAGGGGGTTACCACATGGAGGAAGATGAACAGCCCTGGGCCATTCATGGCCGCCGGCGGGGAGCCGGAGGGGTTAGCCGTTGGGTCGGAGAAGGAAAGGAAAGGTCCCAAACTTAAAAAAATTAATGAATGAAATTATTCATTCCTTCCTCTCTTATGGCAAGTATTGCTGTAGGGAAAATTAATAATGGGTTGGCTTACGGGTTATTGGATTCTAAGGATCCTTATTGGGTTTGGGTTTGCAACTAAATGGGTTTGAGGTTTTGGGCCAAGCAAATGGCCTATGTTTTTGGGCTTAAAAGACATGGTTTCTATTTATAAAAAAAAATGGATTTTGTTTTATGGCTAAGAAAAATCATTCTCATACAAATTAGTTAAATAAATATTTTTAATTAAAACAAAAGAAAAAAAATGTTTTTAGTTTCAATTCGGTTTCGAGTCTGGGTTGACATACAAAAATCCTTGTTTAATTATTTTGAAAGAATATATTTTTTTTTTACATAATATTATTCTAGCATTTATTTCAAAAAAAAAATTAAATTTAAATCTAGCAATTAAATATAAAATTGTAAACTAAAATTATGGGTTTCACACTACTGCTGTAGGTACAAGATCTGAGGCTCCTGTAGGCCAAGCAGCAACTGCACCCTCAACTTCAAGTGTGGGACTTGCTACAGGAGGTATCCCTTTAGCTTTTGTGGTTGCTCCGACAACTCCTGCGATGACACCTCAAGTGCTCGCCGATGCAGATGAATATGTAAGATTCATGGTCGAGGTCAACTACAAGATGTTACGATGGGGAGTTTCGACTATGTTGGACGAAGGTGGAAGCTTCGCGACCGCGAGGCGCATGGCGCACCCATTTGTCCAGCAGATTCGGAGCTACCAAGGCCATGATCATATGGCCGAGATCTTGGAAGCTTCTATGACTGAACTCGACCTTCGCCTGACGGAGCTTCGAAACATTCGGTGAAACAACTTTTCTGCCTTGATTGAAGAAGAGCAAAATAAGCTGGAGGTCGCTGTTGAGTCGGCTCACTCGGACATCATGGCTACCTGGGTTCTAGTGATGGCCGCTGCTATAGATAAGGAGGAGAATTTATCCTCGTTGATGGAGGAGAAGGCCAAAAGGTGGAAGTCCCTGAAGGTCGACCTTGCGAAAGTTGACGCACAGATTTGTCATATGCAAGAGCAGCGAGCTAGACTTCTGGCTGACTTTGAACGGGCATAGGCCGAACACGTCGAGCTTATGAAGGAGACGGCAAGGTGCACTCGCCAAGCGGCCTTCTTGCTTCGTCAGAAGAAGGAGTTGGATGACAGATTTGCTGCCGACCTTGCTCCTGAGGCCAGGCATGCAATGCGCCACGAAGCTGAGCATTGTGTTTTGGCGACTGTGGAGACTAAAGCCCAAGATTTGCAGCATCAGGTCGACGAACTAGTTGTCGATCCTTAGTTCTTTTGCTTTATTCCCTTTTTTGTTTTGGAGACACTTTTGTCTCTCTTTTGATGTAGGTTTCACAAAATATAGCTCTGTTATTTCCTTTGCTGAAGAAATAAAGAACCTTTTGCATTGTTCAATCTTTTACAATTTTTGTGGACTTATTATCTTTTGTGCACTTTGGTCTCTGGGTGCAGATGATAAGTTGTATAATAGATCCAGCATATTTACTCAGAGGTAATATGGATGTGGTAAATATGGGGTACTTCTGCTGGAGGTTTTATGTGGACTTATCATCCTTGACATACCTTAGTTTTAGGTACGGATTGATAAATTGAAAGAGAGGACCAACATATTTACTCAGAGGTAATACGGAGATGGTAAATATAGACTAAAATGGTGGAGTTTTCCTACTCAGAGGTAATATAGACGTAGTAGGAGTGGACTCTATGGGTGTTTATAGAATAACTCAGAGGTAATATGGACGTTGATGTTCTATAGTACAACAATGCAGGGATTGTTGTACGAAATATTTACTCAGAGATTATGTGGACGTGGTAAACATTGCCTTAAGCATGATCTTACATGGTACAAGACCCTGCTTGATGAGGTGTAGAGAGGCAACTCAGAGGTTATGTGGACATGGTTGTCCCTCTATTGGGAATAGAATGCAATGAAACAGCTGGGTTCCAGAAGCATATAATTTATCAAAAAAAGGGGTGTGAACTTGGTTTGGTCAAGTCCACTAATCCTCTCTCTGAGAAGAGGCAGTATATTTTTGACAGACATCAAGAGTAGTACATCCCTGAGGATTTGCCATCGATGGGATGTACGGTTGTCATGTTGACGGACAGCACCTTCTTTAAGACTGAGCCGATACTGGTATCGGAGTCTCAAGTTGAAGTTTCAGATAAGTAAGAATGTACGACATCCCCTGCTTCTGATTCTTCTGGAGTTGTTAGAGGCGTTATGTAGCCTACCCTCCATCGGCTATGGTGATAGTAATCTTACGGCTTTTCTTTTGGTACTGGAAATCGTAGGAGAAGGCGTCGACCTTTGTCGTAGTTCAGACCTTGGCCGCTCTTCAAGTTTTAACCCATCTTTTGGATGAGATACTTGGCTCGATCATTGTACCGATAGATTTGCATTCTGCCGGTGTTGGATTCTGGCTCCATCGCTGGAAGGTCTTGGTGACGCTCGACTTTGCCAAAGATAATAGGTTTTTCGTCCTTGTTCTGAGACAGGACTATGTAACAGACTCCTTGGTACAGGATGACTCAATTTATATGACTCATAGTCGTTATTTGTGTTTGTAATGACTGTAAAGCATTATCTAGAGTGTATATGGTATTCTAATGTGGAAGACTAGAATAATTGAAAGAGACTCTCTTATCGATAAAATACGAGATCTTGTACCGAGGGATTACATCATCGAAGAATAGAGCATCGATATTAGCCGATATGTACTCTCCAAGTTCTTCATCGGTGAGAACTGGCGCAGCTTTGGAAGGTTCAGGAGAGTTTTTCGGGAGCTTGCCCCGTACTGGCTCCTGGGACTGTGCTGAGAAAAATGTCGAGGTCTTATCTTGTGGCCTGACGGATGCCGACAACTAAGAAGGTCTGCCTTTGAGCCGCACCTTGAAGGGAGCCTCAGTTGGTGTACCGAGAGCTGGAGCCTTTTCTCGTAGCTTGGCTACGAGAGGAGCCGCCACTTGAGGTGTTTTGCCTTTGAGGTGTATCTTCAACGGAGCTATTGGATGTTCTGCCCGGAGAAGCTGCCGCCTTCCCATGAAGTTTGACTACCATAGGAGCTGATGTTTGAGGTGGCCATCCTTTGAGTCACACTTTTAGGGGAGTATCGATTGCCATGTCTACCTCTAGGTCAGCTTTGACTTCAGCTTCTACTTCGTCATCAGCGTCATTGGCTTCACCTTCGAGATGAATTGATTTGTACAGATCAGCGTCGATAAAGAATGCTTTAATCCCTCTGAAGGGATCGATATCAGTAAACTTTGTTCGAATGATGCCACTGGTGGACACGTATTTCATACATTGATGGAGAGTGGATGGCACCACCATAGATTCATGTATTCATGGTCGTCCCAACAGGTTGTTGTAGTTGACGTCTGCATCCATAACATAGCAAGTCACCTTGGTCTGGAGATCGCCGATGTGATACTTCAAGCAAATCTTCTCCAGTGACTCACTCTTACTGGTGTTGAAGCCATTGATGGTAGTATAAGACGCTGTCAGACGATGCATCGAGATCCCCAATATCTGAATTAGAGTTCGGAGGATGATGCTGAGAGAAGACCCAGGGTCGATCTGCATTCGATCCACCTTGATGGCACCGACATACCCTGTGTAATACAGGAGTCTGTTGTGCCTATTATTCTTGAACAACATATCCTGCTGAGTAAATATGAGGATGAAGATGATCTTCCCCATATTATGGCAGTATGGACATGCTGTAGGATCGTCGTCAGGCTGCTTGACCTGACTCATGAAAGACTCGGCGTCCTTCAGGGCTTCGTAGAGGGCCTTCCGAGTATCTTTGGATAGGCGGAGGAGCTCGAATAGGGAAAGTTGTACTGGAATACTGGTCAGTTGTGCTAGTATGTCAAAGTTGTGGGGCTTGGCTAACCCCAGAGCTTTGTCTTTTTGAAGCGGTCTGTCGAAGCGGGCCTCCTTCTGCTTTTGTTTATCAGCTGCAGGAGGTTGGGATGAACCTTCTCCTTGGACAGCTATGGCGATGATAGGAGGTGTCACTTCGGACGGAGCCTCCTCTGGCTGGACGTTCTACTGTGAACATGTTTCTACGGGCATCGCTTCCTCAAGGGAGAAAGTCACCATTCAGTAAGACCTGGTCTTATGGCCTTTACTTTTGGAGGTAGAGGTTACCCCCGGTTGAGTCAGCTCTAGAACGAGATCCGGGTGAACCCACATGATCTCTACCTTGGATGTTGTGAGCGGTGTCAGCCCACCCACGTTGTCGCGGGTTGGTGGAAGGTTAACTACTTCCATTGTCGCCTTTGGGATGGGGACGACGCCATCTTGAGCTGTGGTAGGCGGTAAGGTGTCGAACTGGAGCGACACCATATTGGCCGAGACTATCGTCTCCTGGTAATCGACTGAGATGATGTTCGCATTGATCATGTACTGTATGTAGTCTTTGAGGATGTAACAGTCTTTAGTTGGATGTCCAACGAACGATGGTAGTAATAATACCTCGGGTCGCCGACTCTGCCTACTTCGTCAGGACGCTTGGGATCAGGCAACTTGATTTTGTCGTCCTGCTTCAGTATCTCGAAGAGCTGTAAGGTGTCCTCATCATGGAAGAAGTAGACCATCTTCAGTCGTGGTGCGGTAGGAGGCCTCTGGATGGGGCCTTGTGTGCTGTTAGACGCATTGACAGTCAACGCATGCTTCCCTTTCGCTTTACGGCTGCTACTGCTGGTCGCAGGCCGTTTCCCTTTGACGTCGAAGGTAGGGAAGTTAACCCCTAGAAGACGAGCATTATGTACCTTCTTTTCAGCAGCTTCGGCTTCGATGATCAATGTGCTCCAATAAGGTAGGGGAGTGAAGTTGAGCCAGAGCATGATTGTAGGGAGCATGTTCATGCTACATGTTCCGATGAGTGCATGTTCCGGCATGCCCGGAGGCAACTTTAGACATGCTCATCGAAAACGTTCGATAAAGACTCGAACGGTCTCATTCTCAGTCTGTCGTACTTCTATGAGATACGACATGGTCATGTCTCTCCCTCCATCATAAAATCGATCAAAGAAGAGGCGTGTCAGTCACTGAAGGATCATATGGAGTTGTCAGGGAGACTACAGTACCGTCGTGGGCGACTCCCTTCAAAGACCCGACAAACAGGCTCGTGAGTTAGGCTTCTTCTTTTGGGAGATGTTCCGTCTGAGATTAAAAGTAGCTCAGGTACCGGTGAGGAGAATTCTTCTCGTCGTATGGCGTCAGTGTTTACGGTTTATACTTGGGAGAATAAACCACTTTGTTTAATTCAAGGGGGTAAGGTTGCGGGAGTCCCATCTTCTGGCGATCCTCCTGTCTACTTCGGGCCTCAAAACACTCGCGCAGGTCTCTGACCATCTCGACCTAGTCTTCTGTCGAGCTGGAAGCAGGTAAAGGTGGTACGGCCTGAAGCTGGATATTGGAAGGAGCTGACGCTCGCGGTACAGTATGGTGCTCCGCCACTGAAGATACTCGTTGAGGGGGTATAGTTGATTCTTCGTTGGCCCCTCGATCGGGGCTGGTGGAGATAGGTGCCCTTGCCAGAGTGGTTCGAATGTCGAACACCGCCTGGGTCAGGATCTGCATGGAGGCAGAGAGGGTTTTGAGACTCCCCTCAAGAGTGTCTATGCGCTGCACGACGTCTAGCGATGTAGCGTCTGATTCTCCTTCATCACCACCCCTGCCATGTAAGCTGTCATGACATTGGTGGAAGTCGATGGATCGGATAAGGCTTCGCTTTCGACCTCGTTTTCCTATGGAGGGGCTTCTTCTTCTGAGGCCTCGTGCTAGCTACCCCTAGCTACGTCCGGGTCGGTTTGTCGAAGCGCTTCTTCGTCTTTGAGGGGAGGGTTGTCAGGGGCTTGACTACCCCCGGCTGTTGCTTCTGCCAGGGCCTTGCTCCTTGCTCAGGTGCTTTCGTACACCACTGGGGATGGGCCCACTGTTTGCTCTTCTTTAGCTGACTCTCAGATGCAGAGGCTGAGGAGTTGGTGGTTGTCTTTCTCACGGATGAGTGGAAATTGGAGGCAACATGACAGGAAACGATCTTGGACTCTGCTTCATCTTCAATTGGCACTTTCTTTTTGAGGTAACGTCGGATAGGTGCCATAGATTGTAGTCACTGAAACACGGACTGCCTCTGTGGTGGAACCATTGTTTTGTAACAACAGCAGTTGATGGTGACCATAGCACAGGTACGTCCTGCGAGGGTCACATCGTGCTTATTAGTCAGCTCTCCTGATCTGTGTTTGTGACTGATCATATTATGCAAATCATGATGGGAGAGTTTTACTTTAACACCCCCATCAGGCGCATGGCAAGGCTAAGAACCGGGGTGGTCACGTGAATGTTGTACCCCCTGATCTTGTTCACGGGCATGAGATACGCCCAAATCATTGGTAGAGGAACATTATTTATGGCAACTTGAGTCCACTTCATGCGCATCACCCAAGTGGATGCATGGACTCAACATCTCAGTTGTCCAGCCAGACTTGGTTCAAAATGCAGTAGATGCTCCCAAGCGGGACAGGGACTTTGAGAGTCAACCCTCTTTGGCATAGATGCGCCTGAGTCGACTCTGTACAGCTTACCATCAGCAGTGCGCATGATTTTGAATATATACTTCTGGTTTGCTGTTGGCGTAGCACATTCATGGCGCATGGCCTATGCTGCCTTTGATTTCTTTGTACTAGCCTGCGAAGGTGCATAGTACTCAGAATCCAATTGTGCCTCACCATGACAGTGAATGATTCTGTTGAAGACAATCGTTCTCTCCTATGCACCAGAGCTCATGTGCTGGAGATTGGTTGCACCTATGCTCCGTTGGCACATCTTCTTCGGTTGGAAAGAAGACGGTTGGAGAATGCAGTCAACACTGCATTTTCCAGACAGATGCGCAGCACCAGTGGGCGCATCCTTGTTGCTGAGAGCGTCAGCAGGAAGGGCCAGCTGCGATGGTGCATCCCCTTCAGTGATGGTGCTAGGCGCATCGACCTTGCACACCCAGATTTGGAGAGTCTTCTTCGGCTTTGGCAGCCGCTTCGAAGGACTCGTACTGCCTTCAGAGATGAACTCCTCATATGCCTGTTGATTGAGGCGCACCACAAGTGTTTTGTAGGAGGAGCCAAGTTTGATGTCGTCAGATTGTGACACAACTTTCTTATTGGAGGAGAAAGAGATCCCCAGCAGAGTCGTCAGCTTGTTTGCCATTAAAACTCTTTGGGATTAATGTTTTTAATTAAAAATAGAACAGAGTACAATGTAGGACTTAAACGTAGTCCTAGGAGTACACTTTTGTTTTTATCTGGGCACTGTGTCGATGGAGCGAGTGGTAATACGTTGACTCCGTTGACGATCTGACGACCTTCTTGAAATCTGTGAAGGTCTGGGTTGCTCTGGATGTCGGAGCGTTGCGAGGAGAAGTGGACATTAAGTGTCTCTTCTGGCCTCTGTATGTGGATATAATAGTCTGTCTATATATATCTCTCTTTCTGTCTGCATGTGTCCATCATGAAGGAGTGATCCTTCTATTTATAGATAGAAGGCTCGCTACTCATGTACGCATATGTCGGATGTGGATGTACGTAGGAACGCCACGTGGCTGATGCTGGCGGGGGCGCATGGACGATGCGCCCTGAGTTGTAGTAGAATCTGTTCGAACTACTTCGTTGGGCTGCGGAGGAGCTGACACATGGCAGTTGCTGAGATTTGGTTGTTGCTGAGATCTTGGGTGGTTAGAACCCATTCTTTGAATAGAACTGAGTCAAAGGACGCGTGGCGTATGCCTGTAGCTCAAAGAACTCGGTTTTAGACGAGAGCGATCCGTCGGGGTGTGCCTAGGATCGGGCGTATGGAGACGACTTAGTCTTATGATTTTTAGGCATCATAGACAAGTCTGGGCGCGTGACTTTTGAGGCACTTGCAGAGCTTCGCATCAGGGTGCGCCTAGGATCAGGCATAGGGAAGGAACTTGATCTCATGATTTTTAGGAGTCATGAGCAAGTCCAGGCGTATGGCTTTTGAGGCGCATGCAGAGCTTACTCTTCTGTTGCTTGAGATCAGAAGTGAGCTGAGGGGGCGTATGACTACTGAGGCGCACGCCATCTTCTGGGTGCATGGCCACGAGGCACATACGAATGATCGATCGACCACGTGGCAATTATTATCGATCCAAGGTGTTATGATGGTGCTGTCATCAGCGGCTTTTCGTTTTGTACACAGGGCTGCTGATTGGACGGCTCTTAGAATGCATTGTCGCCTTTGTCAATCAGCATTAAATGCTTGATGATGATCAGTTTGAAGAGGGTGCATCGGTTAGTGCGCCTTTGGGCGCATAGGTCTCTGGCCCATTTGGGCGCATCCCTGAGGGAAGAACATGATGTTGACGGCGTATCAGCCAGATGTCGTATCCTTTTTGGCCCGTCTATTGAGTTCTTCGGGGCTTTGATTTAGCTAAGTACGAGAAGAAGGATTCATTTGCTATTAATGCAAATTCATTGCATGGAATTTGAAAAGTTGGCCATTTGGCACTCGGGTGTAGGCTGTCGGTGCTTATAAATAGTCGCATGAAGGAAGGATTTGCTTCCTTTTTTTATTTTGACATGAAGATGAACTTGGCCGGAGCTCCGCCTTGGCGAACTGCAGAACTCAGTTTTTGTAGAAGTCTTGATGACGAGCTCTTTCCGAGGGTGAAGATGCGCTGCCCCAGTCTTCCCGTCGCTCTGAACTTCCGTGATAGTGTCTGTTGCATCCAAATATCGGGATCGTCGAGTTTCGACACAGGCCGATGGTGCCTGTTACATCCAAAGATCGGGGCGGTCGTGTTTCGATTTTTGTTATGCGAAAAAAGTCGCAGGTCGGGGCTATCTGCCCCAACTTTGTTAGGCAGTAAGAGCCACTCCTCCTGCTAGAGTGCCCGAATGCTGACGAGGAAGTGATTCGCTCTGACTATGCATGGGGATGCACATACGCTGAGAATACTGGAATGATGCACCTGGCTATAGCACTTGAGTGATACGACTGGCTGTACGTTGAAGTGATACGCCTGGCTGTGGCACTGCACCTGACTGTAGCTTTTAGAATTTTTTTTCTCTTTCGTAAAAGAATTCTCCTTTGTAAAAAGACATGTAATAGACTTTCATATGAAATAAAAGCCTTCTTTGTTGTCTATACTTTTGTTGTCCTTTGCAGTGCCAAGTATTTTATTTGAAATCCCTGGCATATGTTTGAGTCTAGCCGTATAGTATTAAGCGCATAAGAATTATGGCCTATAGATGTGCCTGAAATTCCACGCTTCTACACTATAATCCAACAGTCAATCCTAGGCCAAGCAATCCTATGTATCTCAATAACAGATAAAATATGCAAAGTACAAGAAGTATGATCATCAGACATAAAATAGTAAAGCGTCCCAAACTATATATACATGGATGATCATGAAGCTAGTAATACAAAGTGAAGAACTGGCAAGAGTAATAGTCATACATGATAAGCTCTAGCTATAGTCTAGAATACGTAAATCATGTTTAGGTCCCTAGGCTAAATGTCAAAATATAAAACACGAGCTAAATATGTACTTGGAGGCTAAACGCCACAAAAGAATAATGTACATAACTAGTGGAAGAATGATATATAAAAATCCACTAAGGTACTCTGGTGCTCCGGGTAGTCACCGTCGAGTAGATGGTACGGAAGATCCTCCGGGCTCCTCTATCAGATCTGGCCAAACAAAACCAGTGGGGTCAGACCCCTAATAGCAAGTACCACAAAGGAATCCAAACTATAAACTAAAACTAGCAATAACTAACATAGTAATGGATAGAGACAGGTAAATATGGATCGCGACTCATGTACTACCAATGTAGTCATCTCGAGAATAGAAAGACAATAAGCAAGGCAACATGGAGTATAGAGTAAATAATATGTCACATAATGTAAACTGTGGACATGTGAATTAAATAAAAGCATGTGAACATGTGACATAAACTGAACAATATAAGAGAAATGGTACATGTGAGCATGTAAGATAACCGGAACATGTGAGCATGTTAGATAATTGGGACATGTGAGCGTGTTAGATAACTGGGACATGTCAGCATGTTAGATAACTGGGACATGTGAGTATATAAGATAACTGACACATGTGAGTATGTAAGATAACTGGGACATGTGAGTAGGTAAGAACTGTATAGAACGACAAATGATAAGATAACTTAGAAACTATTCCGGAACCCAAATTACAACCCGTAAACCAAACAAAGACCAGGTTCTAACTCTTCTCATGAACAGAACTTAGTCTCTAATCATTTATCGACAAAAGTAAGGCATAAACAATAATGTACTGAAATAAATAAATTCGGACTCTGTATGGACAAAACTAGACTAGACTGGACTCCATACAATAATCACGGCCAAGCAATGAGTACGGCTTTATACATTAGCTAAATAGGGTTATCACAATCCTAATTACTAACAAGATGGAGTTGAGATATTTTTTGCAGTCACAAGCCCTGCAGACTATCCAGGTTATCCATATGAGGTTACAAGAGTTATCAATAATTATTAGGTGACTTAGAGTACAACACATGACAGTGTACTGGAAATGGGCACTACTCGACGGCAAGCTACAAGTCCACTGGTGTGGCCTGGATAACGGGATCGCCTGTAACTGGAAAATCTCTCTATATGAACTACTTGATCAATCTAGTCGTTAAACCTAGTCAGATTTATTATGAATCCATGACCGTAGTAACCAGGAATCCTTGTCCTAGACATAATACAAGACAAGACATGTAGCTTGTACAATCACAATCAAGAAAATCAACCAAGGTGTCCAGACAAGAGTTACACTTAACAAGTTAGGATTGATTGTCGCAACAGCAATCAAGATTTCACATGTCATATCGGCTTTACTTATCCTGCAAGAGTACTTGTCAAGAGTGCGCCTCGACGGGCCACTATCATGTAAGCAAGGAAAGACATGTACAAAAGTGCACCACGACGGGTCACTATCTAGTAAGCAAAGAAGGCATGTAACATGGGTGCGCCACGATGGGCCACTATCTAGTAAGCAAAGAAGACATGTAACATGGGTGCGCCACGACGGGCTACTATCTACTAAGCAAAGAAGACATGTAACATGGGTGCGCCACGATGGGCCACTATATAGTAAGCAAAGAAGACATGTAACATGGGTGCACCATGACGGGCCACTATCAAGATTATCAAGATGTGATCATGTTGTCATGTTCAAGTTACGTTCAATATTAACAAGTTATCAAGTCGGGTCGTCGCAAGTTAGGCCAAGTACAGAAAACATATATACAAAGAAGATCAAAGACATTCATGGGTGATTTGAAAGTATCAATTACAAATGAACTCCAATTAAGGTGAAACAAGAATATTCTTGAAGCCAAGACAAAGATCTACAACTTTTATGTTTTGATTTTTATAAGATTCTGGCTACAAAATTGCTTAAACGGGCAAAAACGACTAAGTACAGGAAAGTGCAGTACAGTCTGTGCAGGAAAGAGCAGTGCAGTACAGTCTATGCAGGAAAGTGCAGGTGCAGTCTGAGCAGAAAAGAGCAGGAACAGTCTGCATAAGAAAGCACAGGTGCTGTCTGTGCAGGATAGCGGAGGTGCAGTCTGTGTAGGAAAGCGCAGGTGTTGTTCATCTTTCCCAAATCAGGACCGAAGTGTATAGGGAACCCATAAACTCAAGAAATGTCATAACTTACTCAAAATAAATCGAAATCAAGTGGTTCAAAAGCCAAATTTGGGTAGAATAAAATATTTTATAACATAGGACTATAAGATTTCAGAAATAACAAATTTTAAGAGATCAAAACCAAGAAAAACAAAAAAAGTCTTAAAACTTAGATCTACAAAAATATAAATATCAAAACCAAAAATTCTAAGTTCCAAAGAGGCTTAGAATCAAGCAAGGAAAACAATGGAATAATAAAATTTGAGATCCATCATGAATCAAGTTGCACTTGCCTTGGGTTGGTGGAAAGAGTAAATGAAGAAGAAGAAGAAGAAGAAGAAGAAGAAGAAGAAGAAGAAGGTGGAGAAGTAAAAATCTAGACCATTCTAAGTATTTAACACCAAAGAAAACAAAAATGACAACAAAATAATATTTTTCAAGATTTGGCAAGATGTACTTGTCTAGGTTAAGCTCCAAGCCTAATCTTCTACTCCACCTCTAAAAGGGATCATCTACTCCACCTCCAAAGGGGTACATAACCACACTCTAGGCCTCAAGGCCAAGCTCTTGGCAATCTCCAAGGAGAGATTAGAGAAGAAGAAATGAAGAGAGAGTGAAGTGAATGAAAAAAGAGAGGAGAGAGAAAGTGAGAGGGTATATATAGAAAAGGGAATTAATCATAACCGTTGGATGGTGATCCATGTGAAGATCTAAGTCAATCCTAGCTATCCAAAAAAATCCAAGTATCCATTGGATAATAGGATGCATCTACACTATTCACGAAAATATCTAAACACTATTCATCAAAATATCCAAAATACTATTTACGAAAATATCGAAAACACTATTCATAAAAATATTTAAAATCGAAAATATTTAAAATATAAAAAATCTGCCCGGACGGTATGCCGTCGGTATACACTGGTGATATGTCCGTCAAAGAAAAAATCTATAAGCTGGAAAAAAATTAAAGAGTTCCAAAAACCAAGAAAATAAGAAATACAATACATATAAATAACGATACTGTGAGATGAGTCTCACACTATTACATAAAACCTTGGAGCTAATGGTATCTTGTATTGTATTTAATTGGTTGGGTGTCATATTTTCCAAAGTCACTGAATAGTAAGCATGGACACGACACTCGACAATATAGTATATAGACAATTATATTAGCGATAAATTGGAGGAATTCAAATTAACCATAATTAGCTGATTGAATTCATTGATTACGATACACAAATTTTTTCCAAACAGATTAGTGTAAGCCTAGATCTTGTCTAATTAACTGCCTAAGCATCATATAAGTAGTTTAATTGCATGATTGAAACAATAGTTTCTACATTTCCTTTCTCCTTTACTTCTAAAATAATATAATTAGAATGAGAGACTTGTACATATAATATTGGAAGAAAAACAATATGTATATGTCCGTGTCTGTGTGTCAGTGTGTGTATGTTTGTGTCCGTGTCTGTGTCTATGTCGTGACACATGTTATATACAAAGAGATTCTTTGTCAGTATGTCAGTGTGTGTATGTTCGTGTCTGTTTGTCAGTATGTGTATGTCCGTGTCTGTTTGTTAGTATGTGTATGTCCGTATCTGTGTCTCAATATGTGTATGTCCGTGTTCGTGTTCGTGTCTGTGTCATAGCAGAATGAGGGAGATAGGATTAGGGTTAGGCATTACATGAGAGAGGGAGTCATCGGGACAGAGGGGCACCGGGACAGGGGGTCGAGGTCAGTCGAAGGGGGCGAGGGGGGTCGTCGGGACAGAGGGGCGCCGGTGCAGGGGGTGAGGGGGTCGCTAGAGTCGAAGGAGGTCGAGGTGAGCCGAGGAGGGAGACGCAAGGGTCGTCGGAGTTAAGAGGGGTGTCGGGGATAGGGGTCGCCGGGGGGGAGGGGGTTGCCGGAGACGAGAGGGACGACGGGGAGAGAAATTTTAGGGAGAGCGCACGGGATTAGAAATTTTGGGGAAAAATAAAAAGTCGATCACCCAACACTGAACCTTATATGAAATAAGTTAGCGAGAGCATCAGCATATGTTGCTAAACATCGTTGTCCTTTAATATACTGACGACATTCAAGTCGATGGGTCGCTAAACGTCGTTGTCTTAAAAGCGACGTTCTCCGAAGCAATCATGACGTTTACTTTTCTAATAATAAAATATGTCGCTAAATGATGCTGAAAGTCGCTGATAGTGACGTTTAGCGACGTCATTTATTTTTGTCGCTAACCACAACAAAAATAGCAACTTTTTAACCCGGCGTCGCTAAACTCGTCGCCAATATGACTTATTTTGATAATGTTTTACATTATCAATAATTTGAAGTGATCTCCTAAAAATAAGGTCTGTCATCTACATATAAGCACAATAAAATAATTTCAGTTCCTACTTGTTTTGCATAGAAACTTTTATGACTCGTTCATAAAAAACCTAATTGTGAAAGAATGACATAGTTAAAATTTTGATGCCATTGTTTTGAAGTTTGTTTAAGTCCATAAAAGGAATTGAAAAGTTTGCACATTTTGTGCTTTGACTTTTGACCATGAAACCATCAGGCTGGTATATGTAGATTTCTTCGTCTAAGACTCCATGTAGAAAGGCTATTTTGACATCCATGATCTGGTGGATAAACATCTTATGAATGGAGGCTAATGCAATCAACAAACAATAAGAGGTGATCCTAGCTACTGGAGGATTAGGTATCTAGGTAATCTATTCCTTGTTTTTGCGTGAAACCCTTAGCTACTAGACTAGCTTTGTAGTTCTTACTAGATCCATTAGGTCTAAGCTTCTTCTTGAATGTCCATTTAGACCGTATGGCCTTACACCCATGAGGTAATTCAATCAAAATCCAGATTTGGTTTTGAAGGGTAGATTCATCTCAATATGAATAGATTTCTTCAAAAGGATCATTATATGAGGACTAAATCTACAAAGATATTAGGATCTCCTTCTACTAAATAAGTGAAACAATCATCTTCATGGGTTCTCTTAGTGTTCTTAGGCCTTTTAATCCTTCTAGGTTCAAGAATGGTTTTAAGTTCAACACTAGGTTGCATGTGGGGCAGAGCTACTAGAAGGTTGGGACGAGGTCTTGGTTTTAAAGGAAAATGTATCCTTAAAGTTAAAAAAAAAATCTCAAGCTTCAATGATGGTGTTGTTTGAGATGTAGTTAACTTGAGAATTTGCCACAAGGAGCCTATTAGCATTGCTCTCAACAACATATTCAATAAAGATGGTATCTATTATCTTGGGACCTATATTTCTTCTTTTGGGTTCAAGAATACCTACCTTAGGTAAACACGCCCACATACGAATGAATAACAAGTTAGGTTTCCTAAGTTTGAACAGTTCAAATAGTGTCTTCTCATTATGTTTTGAATGTGCCTTATTCGGGATTTTATACAATGCCAATAACACTTCTTCGTATAAATTTTCAGGGGATCGAATTCTACAAGCATGGCATTAACCATATTCAATAAGGTCTGATTTTCCTGTTCAACAACACCATTGGATTGAGGTGAATAATGGGTAGTTACTTGGTGAACTATTTTTTGTTCTTGGCATAATTTGGTAAGTTCATTCGAAGTATACTCTCATTGTCCCGGTCAAAAAATACGAAGAACAAGGACGGATGAAGGGCAGTTACGCCAAAAATATTCTCATTGTCCCAGTCCAAAAATACGAAGAACAAGGATGGATGAAGGACAATTACACCATACAAGGTATTCCACATCATTATATGACCATCACGACTATCTAGAGACAAATAGGAAAAAGTTTATCATGCATATAACGTCGGTACTAGGGTTGACAATTCCTCAATCAGAGGAAATAAGAATCAGCAAAGAGTAGATCATACATGAACAATAGTAAGGTATCTCAAACACTATAACTTATATGATCAGGAAGCTAGTAAAGCAAAATATTACGCTAACGGAGTACAACAACAAATATAATTATATAACTATCTATGGTCAAGTGCATATAATCGTATGATCCTGAGATTGAGGGAACAAGCAAGAATACAAGAGATAAACACTTGTCGCGGATCGAGAGTATCATGCACCACGGCCTCCACTGCCTCCACTATTGCAATATATGCCAAGAGAGTTGTTATGGAAGATTACTCAGGCTTTTATGGTCCTCCAGCTCCGTAGACGTCATTTTATTTTCTTGTATAATATTTGACCCTAGTTGGTTCATATTTGAGTTAATTATTCCGACCCAAGTGTTGGAGTCCAGTCAGAATTTGGTAATAACATATTTATACAGTCCAAATCTGATTAAAATTTTGATTTAATTTGATTTGGATGTCCATAATTGGTGTTGGGCTATTTTAGATATAATAGGATTCTTATTTGAGGGTTTCCTATTTAGGAGATCCTATTATAACCTAAAATAGGATGTTGATAGGATTCTCATTTGGGGACTTCCTATTTAGGAAATCCTATTACGACCTAAAATAGGATTTTTCGCATCATATATATATATATATATATATATATATATATATATATATATATATATATATATATATGGGGTGTGGGTGGAGGCACAAATCATATCATAAAATTGAGATTTGAGGAGCTCGTCCACAGGAGATCTAAGAGAAAGTCCGTACTTTGCACTTAGGATTTTGCCATACAAGACAGAAGGAAGAAGAGATCTAATCGAGGAGTCGTCAACTTCGATCGGTTAGGAAGATTCTTACGAGTTGGTAAGTAATTTCAATTGTAATCTATTTATTTTCTTATTGAGTGTGGTAAGGGGGTTAATCCTATCAGGGAAAATGGTTCAATATTATTTTTGTCAATCTTGTAATTTTATATGAGTTATAGAGATTGAGATTTGTCCAGGTATGTAGTCACCATCATATACTTGTCTTTATCTATGCTTGGTGTCCATTAGACGAAAGTTGGTTATTTCAGTTGAGTTGACCTAAGGTTCCGCTATGACAATATTTCAGACACGGTATCGGAGCGTCGGAGGGTGTATCCAATTCTCAATATCTGGTATCAGAGCTTTTGGGGTTCTGACAGCCAAGTCTACGGAGTAGATAAACACTCATATGATCACCCTCACAGGGGGTAACTGGATGACTTGGAAGTCAATGATGGAGGATCTACTCTGGTGCAAGGACCTGTATGATATGTTGGAGGATGATAGCACAAAGCCAATATCAGATAAAGCTGCTAAAGACTAAAAACGACTGGATCGGAAGGCCGCTGGATTCATCTGCCAATGGCTGGATAATTAGGTGTTTCACCACCTGTCCATTGAGAATTCGGCAAAAATATTATAGAAGAAGATGTATTCATTATACGAAAGAAAGACGACTGGTAACAAGGCGCTTCTTATTCACCAACTCGTCAATGCGATACAAGGAAGGTTGCCCCAGTGACACAATATCTGAACGAGGCTCACGGTATCATCAATCAACTGTCTTCGATGAAGATGGTAATTGACGATGAGCTTCAGGCCCTACTGCTTTTGAGTTTTCTAGGAAAGCTGAAAGACATTGGTGGTATCGGTGAGCAACTCTGCACCGGATGGAGTTGTCACGATGTGTCACGACCCGGACCCACTGTGAGGGCACGAGACGTAACAACGCCCAGCCTACGCCGCAGTGTCGGCGGTAGAACGTTGTCCTAGGTCAACATCTAACAATATAAAGGTACCTGTATAGTATATACTCTCCGAATGGAGGTGACA